>CAUOFW020007059.1:0-22178 GCA_963454935.2 Ilex paraguariensis | reverse complement strand
GAATGGGGCCCAATTTTTGCCCTCGTGACTTGTTTTTTTTTTTTTTTTTTTGTCTTGGAAAGGAATACAATAGAAAATTATACGATTCCTTCACCGCATAACCCTTCTAGAGAGCCCCGTCTCATTCCTCTAGACGGTCAATATCTACGTGTGATTTGGTGATGAAACTTCCGAGGAAAGCTCAAGGTTTCCTAAGATCTCTAGATGGTCAATACAAGTGATCTACACATCACATGTGTGGGTTACCTTGGGTAAATATCACTACAATCCTTTCCAAGGTGAGATGTGGAATCTAATCTCATTGCTAAATTATAAGGATAGATCCGTATTATTCGTATTTTTTGTTGGTAAAAATAAAAATAAACGTATATATTATAGATTGACTCACTATTTGCATGCTTCAACTTTTGGATGTATACGTGATATCAGAGCTAATGATTGACAATCTTGGGTGGACTTTTGTAAAAATGATGTAGTGTGCAGGTATTTGATGTAATGAAAATACAACAATAAATAAGCGTAAAGACTCTTTGTAGAGTGGTAAAAACTTATTTTTTCAAAGAGTGGTCGCGGTCTTTGTGAAGAATGGTGGATCATACTTAAGGGAGAGCTAAGTTTGATATGTATCACATGTGTTTGGAATCCTACACCGGGTAACACACACAACTGAAATCGTCATAATATATTTTGGATGAGTATATTATCAATAAACTTTCTTTTTTTGCTATGGGAAAAGGGAGGAGGAGACGACTAGTAGGTAATAACTTCTCTGGCCGTGGCCATGAGGGTGCCCCCATTGTAGAATATTTAATTTTGAGTCATAACTATTAATCTGAAAGGACAGCCAATTGTCACCGCACCACCAAACCAAGCAAAAAACTACGTTATTTCTGTGCATCGAATTATGCTTGATAACTACATAGGAGTCAAGGAAGACCCTAAATTGATATGTCTTACTACTAGACCACCAATTCGGGTGATTATTACCTATAAACTTAAACTTTTAAGTTGGTAAATTTCAAACTTGTATATTGAATCTTTAGATTACTGAGCTCCTCATTGAAACTTAGCATTCATATTAGATCCATGTTGAAACTTAGGATCCATGTTAACATGGTATAACAAATTTTAGTTTTTTTTTTTGATGTTGTAACTTAGTCTTATTGAATAGCAAATGATCTTTTAAAATTGTGACTTAACTTTAACTAAATTATAATTGACTCCCATTTAATTATAAATTTTAATACTATACCAAATTCAATACTATAATCGTTCACATGTTATTAGACATCCAAGTCGTTGTCCATATCAGAAAGTCGTATCTAGCCATGTTAGGGCTAACCCAACAGTTATTAGGCTAAGGGAAAATAAAATAGTATTCAGACGTAATTTACTAACAAGAAGCATCAGAATCACTAAATTAATAGTGAGTCTCAATTAATATTAGGTCCCAGCGTCCCCGCCCCTGTCAATTTAACGGTAGAAAATGGATTAACCAGAATTAATAAATTAGGCTCAAATAACATTGTATTAATATAATAAAAGACAGAATAAATTATACATATGACCTTCAAATTATAATTTTTGTGTCAATTAAACTCTTGAATTTTTTTTTTTTGTGTCAATTGAACCACTAAACTCTCAAATTATATTAATTGACTCATTTAACCTGCCTCCATTAGATTTTCTAATAGAAAATGGTGAAATATGTTACTCACTTGACTCAAATTGTTGGAGTAAACTATACATATGACCTTCAAAATATGATCATTGTGTTAATTAAGTCTCTAAATTTTTTTCTTTGTATCAATTGAACCCGTAAACTTTTTAATTGTGTTAATTGAGCCATTCAACTTGCTTCCATTAGATTTTCTAATAGAAAGTGGTAAAGTATGTCATTCACTTGACACAAATTGTTGGAGCAAATTACACATATGACCTTCAAACTATGATCATTATGTCAATTAAGTCTCTAAATTTTTTTTTGTATCAATTGAACCCGTAAACTCTCTAATTATGTCAACTGATCCCTTTTATCTTTTCATGACATATGATCACGTGAGTGACACACTCTAACGAGAATAGATAGAAGAGATCAATTGACATAAAAAAAAATAAAAAAATAAAAAAATTTAAAAGTTTAATTGACACAAATATTATAGTTTAAAGGATATATATGTAATTTACTCTAAACAATGACATGAGGAGACCAAAATGATCATACACTGAACATTTGGTACCACACTTAAATTCTAATAAATAGGTCTCCATATGGTGTGTTGATAACACTGAACATTTGGTACCACACCTACCAGCAACCTTCTAGAAGTTGCTGTGTTACCAAAAGAATTAAATGCTGTTACAAATAATGTAGACTTTTGAGCGCCTTAACGCCTAACCAATGACTTCGCTGTCACGTGGCAAACATATAAGGAATAATTTAAGTTTCACCCATGGGCATGCTATGCTATCAACTTAAAAATTAAATTTGATAATCTCAATCATTGATTTCACTGTAAGTTTTACCATTTATTAGGACCCACTACCTATTTAATAGTTGAGATTATCAATTTTGATTTTTAAGTCTGTACAACATTACTCTATTATCAATGATCAGCAGTCGATTTGCCCTCTTCTAAATAAAAAAATTTGGTATTTTTTACACTCTTGAAAGGTCAGCTGTCATTGTTTCATAGGAGGCATGTCCTTCAACAAATTCAAATTATGGTGGTAGGTTTAAATGTCGAGGAATAATCGATACTCAAATTATCAATAAGAATGTTGTCAATCAAAACGACATCGATCATTTTGTTAAATAGAAAATATATTTTTATATGATATTTCAAACAGATAACATCTAAATTGCTAATAATTTTTTATCATAAACTTGACATAAAATAATTTAGGTAGTTTTTGACCAAAATTTGGGTAACTCTTGACTAAAAATGTGTAATATAAGTAACTTTCAACTAAGATTTTGATAGTTTATAATCAAAACTAAAAATGTGCCTATAACCACCATAAGAGGATCTTCAAAACTTAGAGAAAGTTGGACGTTTTCAATTGAATTATTGACTAAGTTCGACGTTTTTCAATTGAATTTTTTTACTAACCTATCTAGATCATAAGAGCACAGAAGGTAGATTACAAACCGCTTCTTTTTACTTGAACTGGTCCAAGAAAACCACTCTTAACAATTAGACAAGTCAAAATAAACCAATTAGTTTAACCCTCAATTAGACACTACTTTGGAATTTTGAACATCTTATATCAAGAAATCGGCATCAGATGGCCCACACACGCAAACCATTTTTGTCACTGATACTATTTTACTTGTCGTTGTTCTTGTTTTACCCTTGGCCGGAGAAAATATTTAATATAACGGTGATATCATATTATTATTATTGCATAATTTCTCGCTCCGATAAACAAATAACAAATGGGCGAACTGAATTCTACTATTTGATTAGAGGTTAGAAGTTGGCTTAATGATCATCGCCCTCATTGTTAAACTTTATGGTCTGAGGTTCAAAACTCATTCTTTCTCTCCCCCTCTCCTATAAATAGTATCTAAAAATATACAAATATTTTAATAATTACTAATAATCATTCATATCCAATCATTAAAACATTTGATTAATAGGGTTTATTTTGTCCATTTATTTTATTATTATTTTTTGATATCTCAACTGTCTCAATATATTACCGTAATACTATCCCAATCATATATCAGACTAATGTTGGACCTTGTGCAAAATCACCTCTTCACAAAGGGCTCGTTTGATAGACGTATTATGAAAGGATTAAATATTGAATTATACTATTTTTTATTTAATCGGGCCTAATATTTTGTTTGGTAAAAAAATTTGATACCGTATTAATTTTAAAAATATATATTTATCGTATATTTTTTATACGATAAACCTGTATTATGGAGGTTTTTTAATATCACCAAAAGAGGTGATATTATAATCCAACTTAAACATATTATTCTACACATTTACTATTCTAATCCCCGAAGTGATAAATTCAAGTTGTCATCAATGTAACAAACACAGATTGAAAGTATTTTTATTAATTTAACATTAATACGATGAAATAATTCTCTAGTCAAATAACCGATTAGATTAAATAACTATTATCTAACGCTTATATTATGTATTGCCAAACACTAGATAAAATTACGTATTATTTTAATATCATATGTAATTTTGTCTTTAATTCATTTGTATTGAATTAGATTGTATACTTTTATCTAATTTATCCAGTTCTAATATGATAACCAAACGAGCCCAAAGATTAAATTTATAAACGAAGACTTCAATAGATTATGTTTCATGAAATATTCAAATCCCTAACCTCTTATGAGGTTAGGTTTATCATGTGGGGTGAGAAACGAATGAGATAACTAAGGGTGCAACTCGGATAGGTTGGACAGTCAACCCTAGGTATATAATCTTCAACCCTAACTCTAACCTTATCTCGGGTAGATAAATTCAACTCAAGCACTGTCCGAGTTTAATTCAGATAGCTCGGGTTGAATTCGGGTTAATGATTTTAGACTGATTTCAAGTTACTTTACGGGCTGATTTCGAGTTAATATTCTAAACCTAATTCATATATTACATAATATTCAAATAATTTAACAACTAACAACTTCAAATATAACACAAATATATTACATAATTTAACAACCAACAATCAGTTTAACAGAACACAAACATAACATTCAAATATATTACATAACATTCAAAAATTGTATTTATATAATAGTAATTTGGGTTGAACCCGATTATTAATTCGAGTTGAACCTGATTTTAATATTCGGGTTCAACCCGTGAACCCGAGAGGTCAATTTGAGGTCTGCCTAAATTGAATTCGGATTAAAATTTTTTGTCTAAACTCTAATTTTTTTGGATTGAGCTCGAATTAAAATCAGGGGTGCAATTCCAACCCAAGTTGCACCCCCAGGGATAACCCACCTTGGGTTTCTGTACACTTGTTATTGCTTATTGAATAGTGACCGACGGGATATTATAGTTACATTTGGATATTTATTTTACTCATCGGCTTTTGATTTTTGATTTTTCTGTTTGTTTGTAAATATTTACCGTCGACGTCCTTGATTGCAAAAACTGTTTCTTCTAGAAGAGCAAGAGCGACGAGGTCCTTGATTGCAAAAGCTACTTTCTAGATGAGTAAGAGCGAAGACTGGGACAGACAATCTAGAAGCCACATCAATAATATTACTAATTAATGTGATTGGTCAGTCATCAGTTACAGACTGCAATGTAAGGGGAATTCTACAGTATTTAAAAAAAAAAAAAAAATTCCTGTACCGAAAGTTATTTTTTTTTAATATAGAAATTATATTTTTAAAATAAAATTATAATTATTTGAGATAAATTCATGATTAATGAGAAAATTGAACATTTGCATCACAAAAAAATAAAAAATTTTATTTTTCATATTATTTTAATGTGACATTGCTTTGACAAGATGAGCAGTAAAAATTAACGGCAGGATTATATTGTAATATTTTTAATATATTAAATATATAATATAAAAAATTTAATTTATCAGATTCAAAATAAAAATTCTTAAATATCTATGATACAAAGTGTAATTCGCCCTAAATTAAAGCAGATATCATCCACCCGAATTGCCACGTCGGTAGAATTTGGAACCGAAGGTCCTTCATTTTTCGTCTATAAAACGTGAAGGAGCAAAGCTCTACTCAGCCGACAGCCTCTCTCTCTAGCGTTCATTGAAGCTCCGGCAAAGCAGAGTAGTTGTGTTGAGTCCGTTTCGCCTACTTCGGTATGTATTGAAGATCCTCCTTCCTCTTCTTCTTCCTTCATTTCTGTTTCAGATTTTCTATATGTTGCTTTGAAAACAAATCTAGAATTATTTTTTCTTTTGAAATTTTTTTGTTCTTCCAGTTTTTGCCTTGTAGAAGCATACATCTTTGTCTTTGCTTGTGGTGGAAAATAAATCTGTTATTTTTCATGAGAGAAATCTGAGAAATTGAGTTTTAGATCATTCATTTGCGTAGCAGCATTTATCTTCTCGACTATATTTTCTTGATTGATCAGTTTTCGCAGAAAATTGATGCGAAAGAAAAAATGAAATTGAATTCTTTTATTTTCTTCAAAGTATTGTTATTTCCGCCCCTTTTGTTCCTTGTAATAGTAAATGAAACCTGTATTGTCGTCTTTGGCAGCTCTAGATTGATGGGTGAGGCAGGTTGAGCTCTTCTAGATGTATTAATATACTGCCTGCCTAACTTGTTACCTCTATTAACTATTAAGTTATTTGTGGAAGAGCCAATACCTTTGAATCTGGCCCAAGGGTTCTTGAAATTTGGATGAAATATTATTCTAAAGAGTAATTTTTTATGCACCAAAAATTGCATCAAATCAGTCGCAGCCGTTGGATCAGTGATGAGACCCACAGATTTGACAGTCGCAAGCGATTTGGTGCAAATTTTGGTGTACAGTTTTGGTGCACAAAACAGTGCTCTTATTGTGAGTATTTGAATTGAAAATCAAGCACTCCACCTGTAAATGGTAGTAGCTATTTTAAAGTTTCCTCTAATGTAGTTGTTGTGATGCCATTTTGCAGAGTAAAAGCCAGACACCTAACAACTTTGTTGTGTTCATTTTATATTTCTTGTTCAATAACTTGGTTTTGGTTCAGATGATCTGTGGATCAGAGAAAGAGAAAATTGCACCCCACTCCCAATTATCAGCAACCACATCTATTAGCACAAACATGTTTCTTTCCCCGAAATTCTTTTCGATTTGTATAGGCTGAGCATTTTTTGCTGTGTTGTCCAATGGTAATTTGAAATCTTTGTTTCAGAATAAAAGAGAACTTGTTGTGATAATAAATCATGCGTCTGAGCTTAAAGAGATTTTTTCTTGCTCTTTCAAGTTATCTTGTTTAACTTGTTGTCGTCTATGATGGGTCACTAGATCTTTTATTATTATTATTATTATGGTGTCTGGAACTTTAGCACTTGAGGATCAACTTGGAAAACTCGTTTTCTGGATATTATCTGACCCAGATGCGGTGTTCCTTGTCATTATTACCGTCCCCTTTATAATGCGCTATGTTTTTATAGTATTGAGGCAATGTTTGAACAAACATATAAAAGTAGAAGGCATGCCCTTTGGTCCCACAGCAGTTGCCAGAGTTGTGCCATTTGCTTGAAGCCGGCAACTTTGACATTTCTCTTCAAAAGCATGAAGCATCTTTCTTCTTGATGTGTGCAACATCTATAATCTTTCCCTTTATAGGGCAAAAAAAGTGTACAATATGGCTGGTGAGACTAATTATAAGAAGTATGAATAAGTATGGTATATTGGTATGGTTAAAGACATACAAGTGGTGGTTATATCAACTTAAATCAGAAGCTGAGATTGGATTTTCGGGCTAATGTATTTAATATTCAAGTAGATGTTAATTTTCCACCCATGACATGGCCCACTTATTAAAAGTTAGGTAGGCGGAGTTTGCTTAGAAGCTTCGGATTACTTTAGTATATTTTTTTTTATGCTTCATCCAATCTAATATCAAGCAGAGCATTTAAGCAATGTCATATATTTTGTACCAATAATAACCTTGTGTCCAAAGATATTTTTTAATACCAAAAATAAAACATTGATCTAATAACATTTAAAATTTATTTTTTATTTTTTTTCTCTATAATCACGCAATTAGTAATTAATTGAACAAAACTAAAATACGAAAGAGATATATAGGTGTGAATTAATGGGATTGTCTAGCATTGTGGGGTGTGCAATGAAAATAATGTTTTTGAGCGAGAAAAGAATTTTTGGGATAACTGTTGTACCATTTAATGAAAGTAACAGTTGCGCTTTTATAAATTGAGAATTCATCTTACTTGTAATATGATATAGATGTTTGTATATTATTGATTTCTCGGCTATTTGTTGTCACCATCATCAGTGGTCTGCTTGAAGTCAGGGATTTGTATAGAAAATTGTGAGAAATAACACAGCTCATTGCTTATTTTTAGGTCTTACAAGTTGGAATTCTTATCTGAATAGTAAAGTTAAGCCAAAGAAATCTTGTCTGAATATCAGTGAAACAAACAGAAAAGGGTTATCACAGTTGGTGCCTGTCACCTTTACTTTATCTTCCAAATCAAATTTAACCTAATTTTTGGGCCCATTCAATTATTTTGATTTATGTGCCTCCCACTGGTAGATGGGGCATAACATCTTCTGACAATTCCCCTTATGGTCCTGGTTGTTTTGGATTTTTCTGAGTTTCAATTGCTTGCAATAGGAAACTTGGGCAATTTATTGGCACATGATTTGTGAACACCCCCTTTTTTGTTTTTTTTGTTTTTTTGTTTTTTTGGTTCATAAGAGCTGTCCTGTATAGTGTTCTGCATTTTACTTTTGCTTGTTTGTGTTTCAAGGTTAAGCCATATATTAGATCTATTCTTAGTTTGTCAATTATCAACGAATTAAACCTCAGGCACTCAAATATCTGCTCTTTTTTCTTGTCTTTCAGAGTTAAGGGCTAGTATCTAGAACAAATTGTGAGCAACACTGCCATGGCCTTTGAGCAATACTTTGCCAAGGAATGGAAATCCATTTCAGTCGCAGCAGGAGATTCCGAGAAGATATCTGGTTGCTTTGATTGCAATATCTGCTTAGACTTTGCACGTGATCCTGTGGTTACCCTCTGTGGCCACCTCTACTGTTGGCCCTGCATCTACAAGTGGTTCCATGTCCAAAGTGCCTCGCTTGCTTCAGATGAACCTCCACGATGCCCAGTTTGCAAAGCTGGTATATCCCACACAACCGTGGTCCCTCTTTATGGCCGGGGCCAAGCACCATCCGAGGCCGAGCCTGAAGGCAAGGCTTCCTCTCTAAGCATGATCATACCTCCTAGGCCGCCAGCTTGTGGTACACAAGACCTGATTAATCCATCAAATCATGGTCAGCAACTTCCTTACCGAAATCCCTATCAGAATCCACAACATTTCACTCATTCATTCGGAAATTATCAAGAAGATTCTTCCCCTCCATTGTTTAACCATGGGGGCAGTACAGCATCGGATGTTTTCCCTCCGCTGGTCGGGATGTATGGGGAGATGGTTTATGCTAGGGTATTTGGTAATTCAGAGAGCTTATATACTTATCCTAACTCATACCATTTGGTAGGAAGTACCAGCCCAAGGTTGAGAAGGCTAGAGTTTCAGGCTGACAAGTCTCTAAACAGGATTACAATCTTCTTCTTCTGCTGCTTTCTTCTTTGCCTTTTCCTCTTTTGATTTTGGTTTGGGCTCTCGCCCTTTTTTGTACACTCTGTAAAAAGTAATGAAACATAAAGCTTCCGAGCATGGATTTGTATGAGCTGAGATGTAAAAGATATGAGATGACAAATTTTGCCCTAGTTTATGAGCTAGATCAATGGTTCTTTGAATTTTGTATGGAACTTTCTTTTTGGTAATATTCTTGGGTAACATACAATACCCCCAAATACATTAGAGGGTGTGTTGATAACTCCATGGAAGGCTATATTTTTTTTTTTGTTCAACAATCATCCGAGTTAGATCATGCACATTTCAACTTATTATTCTCTCGATTTAGTTAAAGGCAGACCATGTATTTTGTTGAAAATAGTATATAAATTCTAAATTAGGGTCGATGAGTTTTGACCCTACTAAGATATCAAGTCAATATCTAACCAAAGGTTGATTTTGAATTAGAATTTTATTAATATAGTTATGGTTGAGTACTAAAATTGTTTGGTGTTAATTTCCAGTTTAACACCAATCTCCTACTATTAGGCTTGATGTCTTGTTTCTTGAATATTTTTTGAGTACAGCTATTTGAACTTAAAAATTTGATCAAATTTACTAATTTAATGATATAATTTTATTGTAATCATTGGATTAACATCACATTTTAATGTTTAATGAGATTCACAGTCAATCCAAGACCTATAATGAATTAGGTCAAACAATACTATTGAGATCTAATGTATTAACCTAATTCATTATGGTCATTAGATTGACTGTGAATTTCATTAAACATTAAAATTTAGTGTTAATTAAATAGTTATAATGAATTTATATCATTAAATTAATAAATTAAGTCTGATTTTTAGTCAAAATAGAATTATTCTTTTATTTGGTTACTATAAATGAACTTTTGTTTATTTAATTTTTCTCTTTAATGATAGGGCTTGGAAAGCTTAAGTGTCCAAGAAAAGACCCATCACCCAAAAATTCTGTGGTGGATTTGCATTGAAATTGTTTAAAGAAAACTAAAAGACTTTTTTACTAGTAAAGCCAATAGATGAATGATTTGTTGTCCTTACCTTTGATTGCTAAGCAATCTTTGCTTGTTTTCTGGGTTATGGCCCAGCTCAACTGCCCCCACCCCTAGGATTTTTCTGTCTCAAAATCAGACTCCACGTTTTTTTTTTTGGTGTTAGCCTGCAGGGTCTTAGGTTTTTTGGCACATTGGTGGTGCTACATAGGAAATATCCTCGGCTTCATATCCAAAGTAATCATTATTTCGGACTCCTCAAAAACGTAGAATCACCCGCAAATTAGGTTAGGAGTTTTGCATTTGACATATTGTACCCCAGAAAAATTTTCATTTTCATTTGAGCCACTGTGACGACCTTTTTTTTTTGTTTAGTAGGCGTGTTTGAATCAATTTATACGTATCTTGATTAATTTTTTTTCCAATCTGATTAAATACAAACAATTTACGTCAAGATTAAGGTATTTATTAGAGAAAAATCCCTCATAACCTACCCCTAAAAATTACCAAGATTAAAACTCAGGACATCTTCATTTATAGTCTGTCTTTATTATTACTTGAACACTACCGCTCGGAGTTCTACAATGAGTTTTATCAAATAGTCTCATTATAATATTGAAATACATTTTTTCGTACCATATGTAAGACGTGTAAGGTTTTTTATTTATTTATATTATTTTATTATTTTTTAATCAATAATAAAAAATCATTTAAATCAAAATTAATCATTCTTATCAAATTTTAAAACTGTATTCTTAGAGTAGAGTATATTTATCTTTTACTAAATGGTACACTGGACCTGTAGTGTTGTTAGTCCAATTAATTTTTTTGTGGGTTTAATGGTCAGGAGTGTTCGAACTAGTTTATGCGCATTTCAATTAATCTCTTCCTCGGGTCAGTCAAAGATAAGTCATTTCCGTTATAATTAAAATATTCATGAGAGAAAAGTTATCAAAATTCAAATTTAATAACACCTGTTATAATTTAACCTACACTTAAGATTATCTAGCGAGTGTTTGGAAGTAGCAGAGGAAGGAAAATTGCACCTTGAGTGTGATTTATCTTTTATCAACATTTTCACACTTAGGCTATAATATTCACATGACAACCTATACCTAAACCTACGTCAAAGGCTCCCCATTACCATCCAACTTTTCCTGTTATAGACAGCTTTCAACCTAAACCAACGTCTAAGAGCCCCCCATTACCATCCAACTTTTCCTATGATAGAAAGCTTTCAACCTAAACCCACGCCAGGGGCTCTCTCTCTCTCATACTTTGTTTGATTCGATATAAAAATAGTCTCTCTCTCATACTTTGTTTGATTCGATATAAAAATAGAAAGATGAAAAATTATAGAGATAGATAAAATATCATATTTGATAAAAAAAAAATAAGAATGATGAAAAAATAAATGTATTAATTTTTTTCAAACTCAATAAATCAATTTTTTCAAAATTAGAATAAAAAATTTGATGAGAAATTAATTATATGTATTAAAATGTATGTTATTTATCTATATATCATTTGATTATATATATATATATATATATATATATATATATATATATTATATTTATTAATTACATATTATGTATACATTAATTTCATATATAGATATAATGGTAAAATATATGTTTATATTTTTCTAATAAAAATTTTAAAATTTTTTTTTAAAAAATACTTTTTTCGTCTTATAAAACCAAAAAAAAATTAAGTCTTCCTAGTTTACATTCCTCTTACCAAACATAAAGGAGAGAATGAATGATTCCTCCCTTGAAAGATGGAAATCGTATTACTCCTATTTTCTATACTTACATTTTTTTCATCCATCTTACCAAATGAACCATTATGCTCCGTTTGGTTTGATAAAAAAATGGAAGGATGAAAAGTTTAAGGGATCAATAAAACATTATTTTTGATAAGGAAGAAAAATAGGAAAGATGAAAAAGTGGATGAATGAAATTTTTTTCCAACTCACCAAAATCAATCTCTTCAAAATCAGAAAGAAAGTGGATGAAAAATTAATTATTTGTGTTAAAATGTATCTTATTTGTTTATATATTTATAATAAAGTAGAATAAATTTGAATTTTAGAGACAAAGAGTGGTCTAGATCGTTTCGTGATAAAAAAAAAATATCATCTAACAGACGAAGTTATCTCAAACCATCTCGAGCTATTGACGTCTCAAATTGTTTTGATCTGACGTACCACATTAACTCTTTAAAATATTTTTGCTGCTTAAAATTTATAATTTTCAAATTGATATTTCAAAATTTAATTCTTACAAATCTTTTTCCTTAAATCAAGCAAATCTCTCTCTCTCTCATTCTTCTGTATCTTTCTCTCACGCTCAATTCACGCAAAAAATATCAATTTTTCACAATATTTTCCTCTCTGTCTCTCTTTGTATCTTACGAAAATATTAGATAGTGTCTGATTCAAATAAATACTACATCTCTATGTAGATAAAGAGTATATGTCACAGAGAGAAATAGTATATTATGAAAATATTCATCTTTATCTCTCTCTCTGATAAAAAATTATGTAATAAATATTAGATGAATAATATATATCATAAAAATATTCATTTATATCTCTCTCTTTCATTCAAGCAATATTACAAACACAAATTATACAAAGTTAATAGTCAATTTTATTTTTTCCATAATTAATAAAAAAAAATATAACTTGCAAAAAATTTAATTTAACAAAGAAAATATGCTTAATATATAAAATATATCAAGAGACTCACACACCGGAGGAGTTGATATTTTATGCTTAATATATAATATATAAAATATATTGCAAGTTTGTAATTATTTATTAAGCATTGACATATTATTATATAAAAAAGATATTTTTACTCATTATTATTATTATAATATTTATTTAAGTTAATTTTTAATTTGTAGAAAAAGTATGAGCATGAATTCAATTAAGTGAAAGTATAATATTAATATTAAAATTTTTATTCAAAATTTATGTACGTCAATACGAATACGAACACGATAAAAAAATAAATAGGTCAACTCGACACGACACAATTAGTTAAATCAGTTGAGTTAAGTTTGATTAATATTCGACACAAACTCGCAATAACTCAACACGAACTTGATATGACATGATTTGATTGTTACTCCTAATCTTAGTCAACACAAATAAAAAAATTAATTATTTTTATTTTTCATTCATTCTATCAAACACAAAAGAAGAAAAAGTAAGAATGAAAAATGTATCATTCTTACTTTTCCTTTTTTGAATAATAAAAAATATATCTCTCCTATTTTTCATAATTTCTATTACACGGGACATTAGACTACAATAATCACATCACAACCTAAACTTGCACCGAAGGCTCCCCACTATCATCCAATCCAACTTTTATATGATAGAAATCTCTCTCTCCTCCTTGATTGTTACTCCTAATCTTAGTCAACACAAATAAAAAAATTAATTATTTTTATTTTTCATTCATTCTATCAAACACAAAAGAAGAAAAAGTAAGAATGAAAAATGTATCATTCTTACTTTTCCTTCTTTGAATAATAAAAAATATATCTCTCCTATTTTTCATAATTTCTATTACACGGGGCATTAGACTACAATAATCACATCACAACCTAAACTTGCACCGAAGGCTCCCCACTATCATCCAATCCAACTTTTATTTGATAGAAATCTCTCTCTCCTCCTTCACCCCCCCCCCCCCCCCCAAAAAAAAAAAAAAAAAAAAAAACCAACACCCCCGGCCTCTTTTTCTTTGGGTGAGATGTCCTAATTGTACTCACCTAAAAACCACATTATTCAAAGCTACCCACAACAATGAAGGTATAGGGTGCTGATAGGCAAATTCTATTTAGTCCCATCACATTAGTCGGGCAACCAATCAATCTAGGGGATAAGATAATGCAAACTTCTTAAAATATTTCTCAAAATTTCGTAATTTAGGTCCTCAATTGTTCCAACTTTATAACTTGCTTGGTTTAAGACACAATATTACTCGATGGGATAAACCCAAATGGTCCGATTTCACTTCTAATGTGAAAGATACGATTTAAATATCGTCAAAAAAATGTGTTAAAGTGATAGAAAAAGAGTAATCTTCATCATATTTATGTCTCATGCCTATTGGAAATAGAATGGACATGTCAAAATGAATCATTGACGAAATCACATTATATAGAATGAAACTCCAATAATCAAGGGTGGTTAAGGATTAAATTCGAGATTCCTAACCTTTGAAAAATTTGTAAGAAACAAAGGGACCGCCAATAATGATTATCGAAGACTTTGGGAATTGATTATGATACAAAAAAAGGTTACAATCATACTTCTTTTTATCACATTTATAGTTACTTTAATTATATTTATAAGCGTTTTTATTACTGTTGTGGCATCCAAAAAAATGATAAAAATAATTACTACAGTGGTTAAAATATTAACAAATGTGATAAAAATATCCACAAATATAATAAAATAATCACAAAAGTTGTAATTTTTTTTTGTATGGAAGAAAAATGGTAAAAATAATTATCCAAATATTGTAAAAATACCCACAAAAGTTATAAATCACCTATAAAAGTGATAAATTTTTTAGTTATAAAATGTTCCACAAAAATTATCAGCACACCCTTTAAACTAACAAATTTTAGAGGTATGGTACCAAATTTTTTACTTTTGTCGGTACCTTAATCAAATTCAAGACTTTTGAGGGTAAGAAATGTCTATTCAAGAAATACAAATCCAAGACTTTGAGGGTAAGAAATGTATGTTCAAGAAATACAAATCCAAGACTTTTGAGGGTAAGAAATGTCTGTTCAAAGAAAATATTGATTGATAGAAAATGATTTGGGGTCTCCTTTTGCTTTTTAAAGTGGAATGCTAAGGATGATAGGACCACATTTGACTAATTTGTTGAATTCACCCACTTTATCTACCGAATAAGATGTCTTATTTTGACTCAGATACTCTCTTATACATATTTTATTTTATTTTTTTCTGAATTGATCATTTTAATTAATGAATAATAGACCTATTTATATACAATAACTTTTACTTAAATACATAATAATTAATTTGTCAAAAAAATAATATATATATATAGACACACACACACCGGAGGGATCTCGTTCCATCTTATTTCATCTGTGAGTTGTTTGCTTTATGGTTTGACAATTATCTCTCTCCTAGTACATGATAATGATGTAAGTTTTGGAGTATAATGTTATGTGCCACTGTAACCTATTTTTGGAGTTTATGCCGACTGACTTTGATTTATTGCTAATAAAAAAGCTTTCAATGTTGCATTTTTTTACAATCGTGACACTTTTCAACTCGTGATTACGATACAAATTTTAAACGTGTGTGATAAGAATGACGATCAAGTAAATCGTGACTTTCTTAAGATAGTTGAACTTAGAATCTTGGGGAATAATAACCCTAAAATACATTTATTTATACTACTCTAACAGTTTCTAGATTTCTAATAATAAATTAGGAGAAGATTGAAGAAGTATGAGTTGAAAAGAAAAGTGACAACGGACCTCGATGACACTAAATTAAATTTAATGGAATGGTTGTCATTAGTGTACTGCATAATAATGTAAACTATAATAGCTGTCTGCTCTGTTGTAAACTGATAAAGAACATTGCTAGACTGAGATTCACCTACAACCATGCGCATTACAGAGACTAAAAGCAGTAGCCCTGTGCTTCAATCATAGTTCCTTAAATCTCATAACTAGCGTTTGGATCATCAAGCCACAACCTACATATAGTCAAATGGGTGCAATGATAAAATTGCTTTCTTCATGATTAGAGTCACATGTTGAAGTCGTATAAAAGAAGATTATATGCGTATGACCATCTTCAAATCCTGTACTAGGCTTTTTTTTTTATTTTTATTTTTTTTACTTTGTATCGTCTAAAGTAAGACCGTTAATCAAACTGAATTATTCGAATTCGATTTGTTTTTGACTCGTTCAAAAATGAGTAGATCATGAACAACTTTTTAGATTTATTTGAAAAACGAGCTCGACTTGATTATATGTAAATACTCGAATCCGACTCGAGTTCAACTCGTTTAAGCTCAACTTATTTTTAAAACAAACTAAACTTGAATAATTTTTTAAGTTTAGTCGAGAAAATAACCTTTTTAGGCTTTGAACTCGTTCAACTATCAACTCTTATCCAAGTTAGAGTTTAGATCAGCAGATCAAGCCACAATCTACATCAAACATCAAACACAACCAGGATTGATAATTGAGCTAAATTACTCGACTTCCACTCGGATAGAACTCAGCTCGTGTTTTAAACGAATCGAATTCGAACAATTTTTTAAGTTTGTTTGTATATAAAATAGTCAAGCTACTTAAGTTCGACTAGGTTCATTTTTTAAACGAGTTGAATTTCAACAATTTTTTAAACTCATTTGAAAATACGAGCTCGACCACTCAACTCAGGCTCAGAAAACTACTCTCGAATATCTGCCCTACACGCATCCGACTCCATCTGAGAGTTCTGATTTGACAAGAACCAAAATAAAAGAAGATATGAACTTCCACAGGATATTGGATGCAGTCTCATGGTCATTGCAAGTTCTTCTTTAGTGCGCTAGTATTCATGGTTGAAGTGAGCAGATACATAAAGAATCGTCATCAACCCACTGATTTGTTATTTGTATTGTACTATGCCTGCTCCTTCATTTCAATGGCTGAAATAATAATCACAATACTAGCCAAGATATGTAGGCTCATGAGTTCAGAGAAACCCAAACTTATCACTGCTTTACTCAGTAGACACCATACTGCTTTACCTCCCAGGTTGCATGTATTTTCTAAACCCCAATAAAAACATCCCATTCTCTGTGACTAAGATTGTGTCCTCCAAACCCTTATAAAATTTAGCAATCTGTCGTGAACAACTGCTGAGAAAATTTGTGTTTCTTCCCAACCTTTATAAAACTCTGCAATCTGTCGTGAACAACTACTGAGAAAATTTTGTGCGTCTTCAGTTGCTCTATGAATTCCTCTGCTTCTTCCACATCTCCCCGCCTTTCCAAAAATTCCAAACAGGCCGACAAAGTCTCTTTGCTGGGCTTCCCATTAGATGGACAAATCAAAATTGCTTTCTTCAAAGCTTCCACAGCATTTGGAACTTGATTATTTTCAATATACCCACCAGCCAAGGAGCACCATGTATGAACAGAAGGATTGCCCCCGTTAGCTATCCCTTTTCTAAAAGGGATTCAGCCTTCCCTAATAGACCATTTCTACAATAAACATCTATCAAGTAGTTCGGAATCCGAAAATCATAGGTTAAGCCCCTCGATTCCCATTCCTCAAAAATCTTCTCAGCATCTTCAATGGCATTAAATTTCAATAGTGAGCTCATCATGGCCATATAACCATTATTAAAGATTTTCTCCTTCTTGTACAGATTCCAGATCCGGTGCAATTCATCTTTTTTCCCGGTGCGTGCATACAGTCTGAGGAGACAATCAAATGCAACATTCCTTTTCTTGGTTGAAATCATCTGTCCCTCCAATTTACTCAACATTGTCAAAGCTTTATCCAGTAAACCAACTTTCAAGTACCCATCAGCCGCAACACCATAAGTATAATAGTCCAGAGTTACGCGATGATCAGATTCCATTTTTGTGACAATGTTATCCATTCCTTCAATATCAGAAGCAGCAGCATATGCGCTTAGACGAATACCATAGGTGTAGTAGTCAAAATAGATGCCCTTCTCTTCCATTTCATGCACCAGAGAATCTAATTTCTCCCAACTTTCCATTTTATAATATAAAGTCATCATAATATTGTAGCTCCATGGTGTCCTAGCATACCCCATATCCCTTAATTTCTGCATGAAGGTCTCCGATTTTTCCACCGCTTTGCCATGGGCAAAGCAATTCAGAAGAGCCCAATAAACTTCATAGCCTTTTAATATTTGTGGTATGTTTTCGAAATATTTCTCAGCTTGTTCTAACCCATGCACTCTAGAAATCAAATTTAGTCGGTCGGCAATGTCACCTGTCATGAGGGGAATGTATCTCTTATCGGTCATCCACTGTGACACCTGCAAAGAACGTCGGAAACAGAATTCAGGGATTAGATTCACGACATTATATAATGGCTTTGGAGATTTTATGCAACAGATCAGCAGACCATCACTGCAATGTTGGTCATGGCAAACGAATCCTTAAAAGTCAATAATCCGTAGACATACCCATACCAAGAACTCAATCTTATTAATGATTAATCAAATAAGTTTATAGAGGACATTACTTTAATAAAAATCATTCCTTCAATCGGAAAGTGATAAAAAGATAAATCATTCTAGAACCATAAAATTTATGGAGAACATATTCAATTTACAATGATGAAAACCATACCCTAACTAGAGAAAAAGAAGGGATTACTCACTGGCCATGAGTTAATTCTTCACAAAACTAAGAAAAAGTCTAAGGAAGAGGTCTAGGAAGAAATCTAGGAGGAGGTCCTAGAAGAGGTCCACCCTAAAGCTACCCAATAAAGCAAACAACAAAATACCAGAGCACCCTTTATCAGCACTATAGCCATTTGACTGAACTTGTGAATTTTTCGTTGATTCCCTTTGCTTCAACAACAAAATCCAATAGAAATTGTAAAACAAAAGCCAATATGTGTCGGAATCAGATACAAACACTCAAAATGAAACAAAAAAAACCACACACCTTGATACATACTTATGTGACACATATCATCTCTATGTTTATCTACTATAAGATTTCAATTTGGAAGTTCAAGGGTCTATAAAGTTACATTCAATATTGATATATGCAGCTAATTCTCGAGAACCCATTTGCGGAAAATAACAAAAACCCAACACAAATTGTATAGCAAATCATTGAGGAATTATACCAAACGTGCATCCAAATTGTTAAATTTTGAAAACCCATCTGCTTAATTTATTCTTAAAAAAAAAAAAAAAGCGTACCCAGTGTAGGAGGCTCCTGTCCTGCCATTGCAAGGTCTTGGGGGGGGGGGGGGGGGGGGGGAAGGTAAGCCAACGTTTATTCGCAAATAAACCATTTTTTTACACTAAATTAACAACCCACAACTTAGAAACTTGAGTATAAATGACCAAAGTGATAATTTTATTAACCACGAGAGATAAAAAGGGAAATGGCTAACCTCGAGAGCGTGTTTGTACCGTCTGTAGAATTTCAATTCTTTGATGATCCATTGAAGCTCTTCTCTCTGGACTTCCTTTCCTTCTCTGACCCACTGATCTAGTACTGGCACAATGGAAATATTAGGGTCACCCACTGGTGAGATTCTACGGTAGAGTGTTTGAGGCAATTTAGGTGAAGAGAGAATTTGAGTGGATGTTGAGCTAAAGAAAAGCCTGAAGGCCTTTTGAGAAGCAAATTTGGAATGTGGGTTCAACAAGGTAGAGAGAGAAAGCTTCATTTGGAGAGAGAGAGGTAGGGTTTAGGATTTTCACAGAGAGAGAGAGAGAGAGAGAGGTTGGTTTAAGCCCTTGAGGCAGACTCACTATAGTGCCTTTGGGTTGGAAGTTGGGGTGGCTGAACCCAATCAGCTTGAGCCCAAGTCATTTAGATTGAAATTGGGAAGCCTGCAAGTTTTGGTTTGTTGGGCCGATTTGAGCCCAATTCATTTATATTGATATTTGAAGCCCACAAGTTTGGGCTTGTTCAACGAGCCTAAATTATTTAGATTGAAAATTTGAAACCTGGGGTGAAATTTATAACTAATTACGAATTAGTTGCATGGGAACAAAATAAAAGGGAGTTTGCTACATATTCACGGGAAGTACATTTACATCCTTAGAATGAAATCACACATTTTCTTTTTGTTATTTTCACTTGTTATTTACTTTTGTAAACACCATCTAAGGAGCAAAACAGCTAGCCTTGAGTTTAGACAGAGGTATGATGATTTCTAGTTAGTCGTACTTGGGTAACATACAATACCCCCAAATACGTTAGACGGCGTGTTGATTACTCTATCGAAGGCTATATTTTTTTTTTTGGGTTCATTAGTCATCCGAGTTAGTTCATACATATCTCGATTAATTCCCTTCTTGATCTGATCAAAGACACATCTTATACTTTGTTTAAAATAATATATGAATTCTCAATTAGGGTCGATGAGTTTTGACCCTACTAAGATATCATGTTAATATCTAACCGAAAGTTGATTTCAATTTAGACTTTTATTAATATAGTTATGGTGGAGTACTAAAATTGTTTGGTGTTAATTTCCAGTTTTAACACCAATCTCCTACTATTGGACTTGATGCCTTGTTTCTTGAATATTTTTCGAGTAAAATTATTTGAACTTAAAAATTTGATCAAATTTGTTAATCTAATGATATAGTTTCCTTGTAATCATTAAATTAATATCAAATTTTAATGTTTGATAAGATCCACAGTCAATTCAAGACCTATAGGGACTACCAGGGGCTTGACAAGATGGGTTTGAGGAAAATAGTCCAAAAAACCCTCAAATCTCATGTTTTGGTTGAAAATTCAATCTCGGGTTTTCAAACCAGGCCCGTAACTAGCCCGAAAATTAAGCCCATGATCATAAGTTTAGGCCAAACCTAGAGAGAGAGTGGATTTGGAAAGATAGGTTAAAGAGTTAAGGATGTAAAAGATAATTGTTCCCTTTAATATGAGTATGAATTGGATTGATCAAGGATAAAATAGTCAGTTATATGGCAAATAATTGTTAATAATTATGATATATCCGTGAGTTATGTATTTGTATGTGTTGCATATCAAACTGTAAGGGGTAGAAATTACATATCAAACTCAGGAACCCAGATCTATGCGAGGCATGTTCGACATGGCTACCTCGAGGGCGTCCTCCTCGTCTAGGGACTGCAAGATGTGGAAGTCAGGCCACGAGTCTTTCCCCGAAGTCCCCACTTCGGCGTGCAAAGAAACCAAAGCCTCTCTGGTCGTGAACTCCTCAACTTCAACAACACCCTTTACTTCAGTCTCTGTAGCCCGGTTGGGGTTTTCCTCCAAGTTTTCCTCAACCTCTTGTTGCGCAGCCTGATCGAAGAGTTCAGACTACCGCGAAGGCTCGAAAGGTTGGGGGAGTTGTGAGAATTTTTTATATCCGGGAGTATAATTTAGAAGAATGTGAGTAGCCCGGCCGAACCTGTCATCGCCAACAAATCTCCAAACAATGACGAGGTTGGCAAAGTTCACCAAGGATCGAAGTGGAGGAGCTGCTTCCCGATCAGAGACGTCCGCACACAAAAAAGAGAGGAGAGGGAGTTATGAACACTTCTAAAAAATCTCAAGAATAAAATAATAGACTCGAAGAAGCCGACGTACTTGTCGTTCTCCATTCCAAAGGACATAACATACCGTTGTACTCGGGACCGACACCCCTCTGCCAAGATCCCTTGAAGATCAGTAGGTCATCCTTGTACCCCTTGTCCGAGTCAGGAATATGAGTTACAAGGTACATGGATGGGTCCCTGGCTTTGAGGTAGAAGTTTTACTGAGGCATGACCCTCAAGAGGGAGTAGCAAAAGAGGATATCGTTCAGCCTAACATTTACCCAAGACATTGTTGAGCTCTAAGACTCCCATTATTATCCTAAAGACATTGAGGCAACACTGTCCTGGAAAGAGGTGAAAATGAGAGAGGAACTGGAGAAGTAGAGGGGCAGAGTGAACCTAATTCCGCCATCTATGATGACTTTGGTATAAAAAGGCATCTCATCTTCGGCTCCAAGAGTACGGGAATGCAAAGCGGGGTTATAATCTTCTATATCTACATATGGGGGGATGCGATATTGGACCCTAAACCTATTAATCTGCTCACCTCC
>CAUOFW020007058.1:312758-394145 GCA_963454935.2 Ilex paraguariensis | reverse complement strand
AACGAGCACCACATACAAATAATAACCATTAATTTCCATAACCAATTCCCAACAATTCTTTCAGTAGGTGGCATACTTTGTGGTAACCTCCACCTCCCTTTAGGTCATCTTTGATTCTCAAGCATCCTTACCGAGAACCTCTTGAGAATGGATGAATATTCTTACATGGAACCTCTCACCAATCACTACCTTGTTTCCCAAGTATCCTTACCGGGAACCTCTTAGGAAGAGGTGAACATCCTTACAAGGAACCTCTCACTCATGTGCATCACAAACAACNTGTACTATTCACATGCACTGTTCACAGCCCGTCTTCGTCTCTTTTCCATTTCCAATCCATTCCTAAGCCAATCAAATCCATCCCAAACCTCTGAAACACATATTTCTACACCCAACCTATTTAATACAAGTTCTAGGACCTAAAATGTCATATTTTCACTTATTAAAACCAAATTTCAACTATTATTTTCACTAACATTTTAAATCTCTACTTTTTCAATCTACCAAATTCAAACACACATTACTACATATATCCACATTTTTTTACCACAGTTATTTATTATATATCTATATACATATATAAAAGAAAATGCGGGGTGTTACACATATGAAAATGCTAAGATTGCTAAAACCAGGATAAAAAATTTTCATGAAAAGAGTGTTATGCAGAAATCTTTTGAACCTTTTCAAAAAGTCTTATTTAATTCAAGACTCCACCTCTTTCTTGGAAAGTTGAAATCAAGGTAGACTAAATCTTACATTGTCAAAAAAATGTTTAGACATGCAGTAGTAGAAGTGGAAAACCCCTTGAACGGTAACATCTTTACTGTTAATGGTCAGTGGTTGAAAACATTTTTGGAGGATTTTGTCAAAAATGTGGAAACAATTCTTTTAATGGACCCATAACATCTCTCCAAGATTTGCGCCTGCCGACACAAGAAAAGGTTGGGTCAAGAAAAACCCGATCAAAACCAACCCAAGAGGACACCTTTATAAGGCATCCTCCCCCTTTTCTCTTTTTTACCACCGTCTTTCAATTTTCTTTCTTCTTCTTCTTCTTCTTCTCTTTCTTTCCTAGTTTCGATCCTCTGTAAACACGACCCAACTCCCAACAGTTCCATGACCATATTACCTAAAGACCCAATCCTCATGATCAACATGTGTTTACTCTACTTGTATATGATCTTCTTCTTTTGCCTATACTCAAAATCAAGGATTTTCATCCTAGCCAAAACCCAGATCTGCGTAGAGATGATTGATTTGTGTATTTTTACTTGTAGGTTTCACCAGATGAATAGATCTCTACCTTTCAACCTCTTCTCCAAGCTTAACATATCGATAAATTTGAAACATTGGGGACAATGTTCAATTTAGGTTAGGGGTGAGAATAGTTCATATTTTGTGTATTTTGTGCCCATAAAAGTTTTTATTTTTGTTGTTGTTGTTGTTGTTTCTAGTCATATTGTGTACCTTGCCTTGTATTTTGTATAAATGATGATGTCTGTGAGTCATCTTCAATCGTCTTTGTAACTGGTAGACGTTAAAGAACTAGATAGTGAGTCTCAAAGCGTAGAAAGCATGTTTGTTAAAATTTTTGATTTAGTCTAGGAGTTTTATGAACTTTTCCATTTGATGTACATGTTGTGATCAAGAGAAAAGCGAGACTAGTAAGAAAAAATGAGATCCGAGAAGAATAAGCGAAACCCCTCTGCGACAGTAGCACTTTTGCTAAACGTCATCGTGCTAAAAGACTTGGTGTCTGTAAATAGTGTGGCAGGGTCTTCCACGAGAAAAGATATAATCAGTGTTCTAAACTAATTTTCGGTTGCGCACTTGATCGATTAGACTGGATAATGAATGGGCTGAGTAAGGATTATCCTGAGACGCCATGCTATTCTGGTACTTTTTGTAACTGATTTGTGAGAGAGAAAATTGGGAGAGTCATTGGTTGTTTGAACTACACGGATACAGAGGGAGACTCAAATTAGAGTAGGTGGGATGAAAGTCAAGGGTCCAAATTTTTGTAAAAAGTGTAAAAACCATTTTTGTTTTGTACAAACTCTTTTGACTGAAATGAAAACATGGGCCGAGTAAGGAATGTCTCAAAATACCAACCTAAAGCATGGGTAGAGACTTATCTTGAGACGCCATGAATTTTTGGTTCAAACTTGTGTATATTGCCTTCTTTTTATTATGCGTAATGTAATGCAGAATTTTTTTTTATTTTTGATTCCATGTTCGAACGCCAATTGACGTTCGAACGTTAGTTGCTTGCAGTACTCAGCCTCTGATGGAAATAAGAAGTACTGGGAGCTTAGCTCGTTCAAATGCTAATAGCATGTTCAAACGAGAGTAACGTTTGAACGCCAATAGAACGTTCGAACGCCATGAGCTTACAACATTTTGGTCTCTGATAGAATTCAGAAGTATTGGGAGCTCACCACGTTCGAGCAACATTCACGTTCGAACGATCTGTTTAAAAACCTTCTACACATGTTCAAACGTCAATAACATTTGAACGTCACTTCTCAGGCTATAAAAGCCTGGTTCGTCTTCTCCATTCCAAAACCCCAAAAACCCTTCAAAAACCTCCAAACCCTCTTTCTTACCTAGACCTCAAAACATCCCTCATTCCCCATTTCTACCTAAAATTGACCCTCCCAAAGCCATTCCCACATCAAGAATCCCCATTTTCACCAAAAAATCAAAACATTTCAAGCCCTAACTACACTAAACCTGAAAACCATGCCTCCAAGAGTCAAGCTCCCTGCTAGACGCAACCTAGTTAGTCAAGAACCCAATTTTGTGGAGGAAGTGATCGAGGTGAGAGAGGGGAGGCCACCCATTATTCGTAGATACGATAGAACTCATTTCCCCTCGGCTCTCAAGGCGGACAGGTATGAGAACTATTACCAAAATCAGGCTGTTGTTTGTGAACGAGAAGTAATTTTGAGTGATTTTACTGAATTGGGTATTTTTGCGGACATGGCGAGGAGGGGTTGGTCATTGTACTTGAGAAATAGCGGAGAGGTTGTAGTTGACTTGGTGCGGGAGTTTTACTCCAATGCCAAAATAGTCAACGGTGCACTTAAAAGCTATGTGAGGGGGTCCATGTGGATGTGGATGAAGATTATATTCGGGAAATGAGGCAAGAAGTGCCTCGGGTACAAAATCCAACATAACCCCCGAGAAAGAATGTGGCATTGAACATTATGGGCATGGAGCTAACGTGGATGACTGGTTTTTCTTGATCAGGACGGAGATTCCTCTAACAAGGGGAGCTCACGGATAAATACAAAATGTTAAATTTGATTGCGGTGTCAAACTTTGCTCCAATAGGATGAAAAAATGAAATACTACCCGATATGGCCCGGTTACTTTATGCACTTGGGAAAAGCCATAACATCAACCTCCCTTCCCTCATCTTGATAGTAATGAAGAAAGGATGTGATGTAAAGCGGAACTCATTCCCGTTTGGCACCCTAGTGACTTAAATATGCAAAGATCACGGGATTAGGGTGAGATCAGAAATGACGATTAAAACGCCAATGGGGCCACTAAACAAGGTGTCTTTTAGGAGGAGCCAAGGTCATAGTGGCACCCTAGTGGCTAGAAAAGAGGTTCCACCCACCCAAGGAATGGATGAGGTGCAGGATGAGCTCGATGCGGAGGAGGAGAGAGAGCTAGAGGCAAATATAGCCCAGCAACAGCCAGACCAGGAGGTAGGCCCTAGCACCAATATCTGACACTCTTTATGTGATATCATGCTTGGCATTGAGACCAAGCAAGCTAAGATTCTCCGAAAGCAGGAGGAGATTCTCAGCTATCTGAGGGGTGGAGCTGGTAGAGATAGTAGATCTAAAGGAGAGTGAGGAGGAGATATTTCTGTTCTTGATAGTGGAGTGTTTGTTTCTTCATTTGATGAGTTTATTCTTTGATGGGTTGTTATGGATGTTTAAAGTTTTTTTCTTTGTGTGGACAGTTGGAATTTTTGTGGGTTGAAGCTTTGATGTGTGTGTCAAATGATCATATTTTGTTAAATGAATGGTTTGGTCTATCACTTTTATCTATTTAAAATGCATGTATAGAATTAGCACTTTAGTAATTTTTGTTAATAATAATAAAATAAATGTGGAATCTAAGGTTTCTTGTTAAAATTACTAAGCATATGATCGGTTTGACACCTCAACTTAGCAATTGAGACTTAAAACCACATTTCTTGGAAAATTGGTGTTATTTCTATGCTTAAAATTGTCAAATGTACATCAGAATTTGTTGTTCTTAAGGTACAAGATAATCAGACTCGAAAATGGAATTGATATATAACCAACATTCCCTGAAACACCCGACATAACCAATGGAGATAACGAAAAGTACCATGGTAAACTTTGAGCCTTGCGATACTTTTTTGAGAGGAGATCAACATTTACTCGAGAAATGTTTTTCACTATTTATCTTTAAATAATCTCATTAAATTTGCATTGATTGATGCAACTAAAGCAACCTATTGACATATCTATTCATGTGACAGACATATGCACATACTTGAGAAAGGATCTTAGGCCATCTTGGATTTGACTTTGAGCCTTAGCCATTTCTTATAAAAGAATATCCCTAGTCAGCCATGCTTGAGCCTTCAATGAATGATTTCTTTTTCGAAAAACCCATATGATAATCAAGCCACAAAGAAATTTTCTTGACATACCTTGCTGTCTAATTTTCTTGTACCCTCTTATAAATTAATATGGTACAGAAGCAAGAGAAATAGAAAAGAAGATGGTAGCTACTGTTCAAGAAAAGACAAATCGGTGGAAACCACCGAAAAAGAAAAAGAGACAGATAGACAGGGACTTGCTAAGAAAGTGAAAAATGAGAAAAATGAAAGAAAGAAATACCATTCCCAGGCAAAATGTCGAGAAGCTAGAAAGAGGTGTGCTACACTACATAAGGAAAAGATAGCTTTTTGAATACCGTTGATGTCATTTCGTTAGCCACTAATCTCTGGCCACATTACAACCCTTACAAAGCCCTAATTAATCTCAAGTTTGATGCATGTGTGTGTTATCAACAGAAAATTGGGGTATGTTTAATAGTATTTCTTTAACTGCATCAATATTCTTTCATGAGATTATGCCAAGAACATGATTGGTGTACTTTCTTAAAAATTTCACTCCCTTTCTAACTATGCATGTGATTCTTCGACTAGCCATCTTCTAATCTCAATGACAAGTCACTATAACCTGAGCAAATTTTTGCTAAGGGCACTTCTAGTAGAGGTTTGTGAAATCAAAGCTAACCATGGAAGGTGGTAAAGTGGAATGTTTGTTATATGAAAATTCTTGTTTCTGGAATGACCATTCCTACTACCCAGGGAATTCCAAATGCCAATGTGACAGATGCTAATTTTTGCATAGAGTAAATACCTATGAAAGAGGAGCATGCGGGATATAAGTTGAAATTGAGGATTGAGTGTCCCAGGTTGAGTGTCCCAATTACCATGATGCTAATTTATTTTAATCAGCGATCTCACATACACATCTGTTTGACTGAAGTATGTGGGTAGCTTCACTGAAAATCATCACGAGACAACACTCATCCACTAGGGTAAACCTATTGGTTCAATGACTTATTGCATATGCTAAATACAACTGAATGACCTACGAAAAAGGCATTAGAAAGACATTTACATTAAATTGTTGTTGTATTACTAGAGACTAACAATATTTAGGTTGGGGGTGTGATTTGTACATATAAAACAAGTCGGTCTCAATTCACAAATATCATAAATAACTTGTGAAAGAAAATAATGATAGTTCATTCGATTTCAAGTTTACACAACAACAATAAATTAAATGAAGCAGTAAAACCAATTTTCAACAATAAGTCATTTCCAACCATAAACCATTTCCAACAAGTTCTTGTAATAAAATATTTTCACAATAATAAACAATAGCCCACAATTTGTACTATTACCCACAAGGTATATCATCTCCAATTGTATTTGTATCTCAGGTAGGATGTATGACATCGAATGAATAAACACATCGAGAATATCCTAACCTACACACACATCTCATCCTCGCAAGGATACAAAAATTTAGGAAGGGCGTATACTGACGCATTGATAGGGATGATCCAACCTAGTAATAATATACTAACCCTCAGCCTCGATTCCACATGAGCGAATAGTGGTTTGGTCCTCGCAAGGCACCAACCCCACTACGAGTGGTAGGGAATCTTCAAACCCGCACAGAGTAAGAAACGCATCTACACCACTCTATGATATCCTGTCAATAGTCACCCATGTTCATCTAAACAACCACACAAGAGATAAAATACCAACCTATTTCTCAAATCACAGGTAAATCCAAAAAAATCCCCAAATTCCACATTTATTATTCCAATAGAACAATTTAAGAAGATATACAAGAGATCATCAAAAAAACCATTTTATTGTTCAATACAAAGCACTAGAGTTTTGAAATCAATAACAAAGGAATATTGAGAGAAAAATCCTTTTTTCTTGAAAATTAGGGTTTTCATGACAAGAAAAAGAGATTTCATGGCTATCCAACCACAGCTTCCATCAAAACATAGTAATATTTACAAGAGCATCAAAAAATGATGATTTCATAGCATATATATAGGATTACGAGTCAAAGCATACATATATATATGCCCTAGCCTCAATGAACAAGAGTGAGAAGAATCCCCTACCTTCTTACTTAGTTTTGTGTGAAGAACTTGAGATTTTCATACACTTTAATGTGAAAATCCTCCTTGATCTTGTATTTTTTTCTCCTTCTTTCTTCCTCTCTAAGACTTTCTAGGGTTAGAAATGTTGAAATGGGACTAATAGATGTGTACTTAAATATTTATAGGCAGTGAAACGGTCCCCTGTGCGCGAATCGGAAAATCAAAATTCATAACTCACGTTTGAACGTCATTTGGCATTCGAACTTCAATAGTGCAAATTATTGATTCACGTTTGAATATCATTTTGGCGTTCGAACGTTGGTTGCACCCAGTACTTCTACATTTCCATTAGAGCTCTATAGACATCAAAGTACTGGGACTTATTGTCGTTTGAACGTCTCTTCACATTCGAATGTCCTCTTAGTTTTTGTTGAAACTTCCAGTGACGTTTTGACCTATTTAGAGATCGCTTTGAAAAATTTTTGTAAAATACAATTTTGTAGCCCTGGAAGTCTATGGTCTATTGTAAAAATTTGAGCTCAAACGGATATCAGGGTAAAATTTTATGGTCCAAATACTAGGCAGTGTCTAAAATCCTTTCTATCCAAATTTTATCTCAACTGTGTTTGAACTCTGGAATACTTCCTAACTTTCAATTCATACCCTATTACCTCGCATAACATTTTTATTTCTATTCTTACGATCCACATATTTCATGCATACATCATTACATATATTAGCATTTCAAAAATAGTTATGTTGCTATATAAAGATAAGAATGTGGGGGTTTACATATATTCACATGTGACATGCATTCTTAGGATTTCCGATTAGTATTTAATTATGAGTAATTATATGAGACCTAAACCTAAATGATGAAAATTTTAATATTTAGAGAAAATTTTATAAAAAGTGATTATAAGGAGAATTGTTTTATTTAAAGTGTGAAATTTTAAATTAGAATGTTGACATGTGATATGATTTTATTATTTTCTATACGTTAGCGCATGTGGAATTAATCGGGTGACAAGTATGTGACATCAATTTATTGTTATAAAATAATAATAATAATGAAATAAAATGTATTAGTATATACAAGGTGTGGTTAAGGGTACAAAATACGAATTTAATAGACTGTCAATAATTTGAATATATGTATGTACATGATTATGTATAAATATGTATACAAGAAAAAAAAAGTGGGTACAAACATATAATTGTATATGTGTGTGTGTGTGTGTGTTTGTGTGTGAGTCTTATATATATATATGGTTTCCGCTTAGCAAGGCATGTCTTGCATGCAAAAAGAAAATCAAGGGTGGGGATTTTGGGGGAAAGTTAGTGATGGCTAGGAAGGAAAAAAAAAAGTGAAGGGCACATGCAAGGTTAGGTAAAGAAAGGAAAAAGGAAAAAACAAAGGGGGGGGGGAAGGTCTTGCACTTGGAATTTTGGCTAGATCAAGAACAAAAATGGAAAGACAAACCAAGGGAAAAATAAGGAAAGAAAGAAAAAGAAAAGAAGAGAAAAAAAAAGTGTGGGTACAAGGTAAGAATTATGATCCATTTCTTTCTTCTAAGATATAGAAATCCAATTTTAATTTAGACATTTTTTAGTGTTGCATGTATTTCAAGGAAGGTATTTTGTATGTGTTTGGATGTTGTATAATGATGTATGATGTTGGGTATGAGGTTTGGTTAATGCATGAAGGTTGCATCTTGATATTTATGTGGGTGTGTAAATCAAGTTAGTATTGTTGTATGAAAAATAGAAGGGTGGAATTGTTGCATGTGGGTTGAACCTTGGTTAAGAAAAATTGAAGTGTGGTGGATACTTAGAAATCTTATTAATTGTTGTTGAATTTTCATGAAATTCATGGGTATGAAATTTTCATGCAATTTTATGATTTTATTGGGAATTATGTAGATTCCACTATATTTTTGTTACTATAATTTTATGAGAAAATTTTACTTTGGATGTAATGGATTCGAGTAGGTAATCTTACTCACTATGAATGGATTATTTTCATGTGACTAGAATTGATTATAACTACTAGTTTGATCAGTTTAAGTAATTGATATTAATAGATGTGGATAAGTTATTGAATGCGACATGATTAAATTAAGAAATTTGCTTTGAGTAAACTAATTTGAGTAAAGTGATATTATTTATTAATACTCGAATGAGATTTTGAATAATGGGTGCCAGGTCCAGGGACGAGTACCATAAAGAACGTTGCTCAAAAAGCTCTGGCAGAGAAGTCATCAACAAAATAAATTTTTCGCAAGGTACATATGTACGCTAACCTTTGTTTTTATATACATATAAATGTTTGATTTTTTTAATGTGACTATCTAGCTTATGAGTTCTATTGTGAATAAATGACTTAAGTGTTCTAATGTTACAATGGTAACAAGATGTCTTCGTGACAGACTATAATATTATGGTTTAGTTGTGTGTAGGACAAGTGGAAAGAAAATCCAAATGGTTTGAGACAATAAATCATCGGATGTCTAAGTCACGTATTTTATTTCAATAGTCAAGACATCTAAGGGACATAAGCTAATTGTTAAACAGGGTTTTCTACGTGACTAAAAGTAACCCAAATGTTCAAGTTTCTCTTCATGACTAAGATAAGTGTACGTTGATTTCGTTTATGTGATGAAAGCTTAATTTATTGATGTGATGTGAGTTGTTCAAAAAAAAGAAAGAATAAAGGGATACATGTTGTTGAGTTGTATAAGTGACGGTCTTATACCGATATGGTGATAAACTTGTGTGATGTTTCGTCGCCTAGGTGGCAAGACGGTAATCTCTGTGTGAAATTGGAGCGCAATGAAATAGGATATCAAGAAAAGATATGGAATCATGAATATTAAAATTCCATAAATGAGCAAGGACGTCAAATTTTTTTCTTTGCTCTATCTCTGAAATCATTAATGAGAACTCACTGAAAATTTCCTTGAAATCTTTTCAGTAAACTGCACATAAGCCTGCAGTCCACTGCCACAACTAGAAGTCTAGACAGGAGTGTTGGGAAGGGCTTGTGTTAGTTTCTTATTTCTTCTTTTCTTCTTTTAAAAAAAAAAAAAATTTTGGGTTGTACATGATTTCAATAATTTTGTTTTGGCATGTAAACAACACTTGTAAATATTTTTGGGATATGCATAAATTATATGGTAGCGGGCCTCAGTGCCGCACACGTATGACTTTTATTTTAAAAAGTGATCCTAAGATAAATATTTCCAAGATGGGTTTTCTTTAAATATAATGTTATAATGTTTTATTAATAGCAGGATTTCCTAGATTTTATTTTTATAATAATGTTGTAGTGGGATTAAGGTGTTACAATTTTTGGTATAAGAGCCTAGGTTTATAGGTTCTATAGACATGAATGTCTAGGTTGGTAGTGGACTGGTTAAGTTGTTTGAATCAGTGACAAGAGATGGGTTAATGTGCTAATGATAAGTACATGTGTATTTGTGTACATTTTGAATTTCAGCTAAATTGTTGAGTTAACAAGTTATGTGACCTCAATTAATAAAGCTTTATTTGTTAAGAAATATGTAATAGAATCTAAGGGACAACGGAAGCAATTCAAGAGGAGGAAGTTTGACATTATTCCTGGTATGGGATCTTTATCTAGGAGTCAGACTTTGGGACATAAGGTGCAAGGATCGAAGTTCTCACAAACATGAGGTGTTGGTAATTCTCGTAAATCTGGTGATTCATGGGGTTATACTTCCTTTAAACCCCTAACAGAATTTCAAGGCATGGGACAATCAAGTGGATGAGATGCTAATGTTACTTGTTTTAAATATGAAGTGGAAGGGCATATCGCTCAAAATTGTCAAACAAGGTTAGCTAGTGGAGCTCGACGATGTTATGAGTGTGGGCAAATGGGGCACTTTGCACGTGAATGTCCAACCAAATCTATCATATCACCTTTAATGGGCAGTGCAAATCTAGGGAGAAGAGATACATCATCATCGGCAGGGATGTAAGGTGTGGGCAAGGGGTCCGTTAGAACTACTAGGACTAAGGGGCGGGTTTTCACTATGACAAAGCAAGATGCCTACGCGTCACCCAATGTGGATATAGATACAATTTCTGTATTAGGTGAAAATGCTCTAATTTTAATTGATCCCGGATCCACACACTATTTTGTTACACACACCTATAGTAAACATTGGAAACACCTTGCCACACATTTGAATTATCATTTATCCATATCACCTCCAGTGGGTGAGGTAGTGATAGTTAGCACTATTTATAACGGGAATTATTTGTGGATTTACTTCCACTCGACATGTGTGACTTTGATGTGATTTTGGAGATGGATTCACTATTGGCCTATCATGCCTGGATTAACTATTGTAAAAAGGAAGTTACTTTTCAACCACCTGGCAACACCGAATTTAAATTCTAGGGTGAACGAAAAGTAACTCCAAATTGCCTTATATCAGCAATCAAAGCTCGAAGGTTTCTTAAGAAAGGATGCCAAGGTTATTTGGCATATGTAAGGAGTGTGGGTGAGACTAATGTTGAACCAACAAAAGTACCAATAATGAAGGACTTCCTTGATGTTTTTTTGGATGAATTACCTGGGTTGCCCCCCGATCAGGAAGTAGAATTTGTGATAGAATTACTACTTGGAACTGCATCCATATCAATCGCTCCATATCGAATGACACCAGTTGAGTTGAAATAGTTGAAGGAACAGTTACAAGATTCATTGAATCAGGGTTTTATTCAATCGAGTACTTTTCCATGCGGAGCGCCAGTGTTATTTGTGAAAAAGAAGGATGGCACTATGCGGCTATGTATCGATTATCGGCAACTTAATAAGGTAACTGTTCGCAATAAATACCCATTGACAAAAATAGATGATTTGTTTGATCAATTGCAGGCAGCAAAAGTCTATTTCAAAATTGATTTAAGAACAGGATATCACCAGCTAAGGGTAAAGATAAGTGATGTACCAAAGACAACATTTTGAACTAGGTACGAGCACAATGAATTCCTAGTTATGCCATTTGGGTTAACAAATGATTCGGCCGCTTTTATGAATTTAATGCATAGGGTGTTTCAAGCCTACTTGGATTCATTTATAATTGTGTTTATAGATGATATTTTGCTGTCCCCTCATAATGAAGTAGAACATGAGCAACATTTGCGAATTGTTTTACAAACTTTATGGGAAAAGCAACTGTATGTCAAATTGAGCAAATGTGAATTTTGGATGGATAGCATGGTATTTCTTGGACATTTGGTGTCAAAAGATGGTATTTAAGTGTATCCAAAGAAAATTGAGGCCTTGGCAAAATGAAAGAAACCAAGGAATGTAATAGAAGTAAGAAGTTTCAAGTGGTTGACAGGTTACTATCATAGATTCATTCAAGAAATTTCCTCAATAGCGATGTCGTTGACTCGCATCACTAGAAAGGATGTTAAATTTTAAAGGGGTGATAAGTGTGAACAAAGTTTCCAAGAATTGAAAACAAGGTTGGTTTCTGCACCTATATTAATCACTCCAACATAAGAATAGGAATTTTATTGTTTACAGTGATGCCTCACATCGAGGGTTGGGCTGTGTATTAATGTAAGATGGGAGGGTGATCGCCTACACTTCTCGACAATTAAAAACTCATGATCGTATCAAGTGCTTTGAACGAAAGTCATACCATTAGTAAAGATATTGTGGCAGAATCAAACAGTCGAAGGAGCAACCTGGGAAGCAGAGGAAAACATGCAAATCAAGTATCCTCACTTGTTTCGGACAGATAAGTCAAATTTCAGGGACGAAATCCATAAGGAGGGGAAAATTGTAAGACCCGAACACGCATGACAAGTTTATAGTATTTGTCATAAGCATATTCACATGTAACATGTAGGTATAGGATTGACGATTAGTATCTAATTACGAGTAATGATATGAGACCTGAACCTGAACGATGAATATTTTAATATTTAGAGATAATTTTATCAAGAATGATTATAGGGAGAAAATTTTTATTTAAAGTGTGAAAAAGTTAAATAAGAATGTTGACATGTGATATGACTTTATTATTTTGTACACGTTAGCACATGTGGAATTAATCGGGTGACAAACATGTGACATCAATTTATTGTTATAAAAATAATAATAATAATAAATAAAATGTATTAGTATATACAAAGTGCGGTTAAGGGTCCGAGAGACTAATTTAATAAATTATCAATAATTTGAATATATGTATATACATATTTATGTATAAATATGTATACAAGAAAAAAAAAAGTGGGTACATATATATAATTGTGTATATATACATAATATAAGGTCATGATGATGGTTTCCACTAGCAAGACATGCGAGTATGCAAAAATATGCTTGCATGCAAAAAGAAAATCAAGGGTGGGGATTTGGGGGGAAGGTTAGTGATGGCAAGGAAGAANCGAGTATGCAAAAAAATGCTTGCATGCAAAAAGAAAATCAAGGGTGGGGATTTGGGGGGAAGGTTAGTGATGGCAAGGAAGAAAAAAAAAAGTGAAGGACACATGCAATATTAAGGAAAAGAAAGGAAAAAAGAAAAAAAAAAAAAAGAGGGTAGGTCTTTTTTCTTGGAATTTCAGCCAGATCAAGAACCAAGAGGGAAAGAAGAAGAAAACCAAGGGAAGATGAAGGAAAGAAAGAAAAAAAAAGTGTGGGTACAAGGTAAGAATTATGATCCATTTCCTTCTTCTAAGATGTAGAAATCCAATTTTAATTTAGGCATTTTTGAGTGTTGCATGTATTTCAAGGATGGTATTTTGAATGTGTTTGGATGTTGTATATTGATGTATGATGTTGGGTATGAGGTTTGGTTAATGCATGAATATTACATCTTGATATTTATGTGGGTGTGTAAATCAAGTTAGTATCGTTGTGTGAAAAATAGAAGAGAGGAATTTTTGCATGTGTGTTGAACTTTGGTTAAGAAAAATTGAAGTGTGGTGGGTAATTAGAAATCTTGTTAATTGTTGTTGATTTTTCATAAAATTCATGGGTATGAAATTTTCATGCAATTTTATGATTTTATTGGGAAATTATGTAGATTCAATTATATTTTTGTTACTATAATTTTATGAGAACATTTTACTTTGGATGTATTGGATTCGAGTAGGTAATCTTACTTGCTATTAATTGATTATTTTCATGTGACTTGAATTGATTACAACTACTAGTTTGATCTGTTTGAATAATTGATATTACTAGATGTGGATAAGTTATTGAATGTGGCATGATTAAATTAAGAAATTTGCTTTGAGTAAACTAATTTGTGTAAAGTAATATTATTTATTAATACTCGAATGAGATTTTGAATAATGAGTGTCAAGTCCATGGACGAGCACCGTAAAGAACGCTGCTCAAAAAGCTCCGGTGGAGAAGTAATCAACAAGATAAATTTTTGCAAGGTACGTATGTACGCTAACCTTTGTTTTTATCTACATATAAATGTTTGATTTTTTTATGTGACTGTCTTGCTTATGAATTCTATTCTGAATAAATGGTTTAAGTGTTCTAATGTTACGGTGGGAGCAAGACATCTTCGTGACAGATTATAATATTATGGTTTAGTTGCGTGTGTAGCAAACGGAAAGAAAGCCAAATAGTTTGAGATAATAAATCATCGGATGTGTAAGTGACGTATTGTATTTTCATAGTCAAGACATCTAAGGGCAAAAGCTAATTGTTAGACTAGGTTGTCTACGTGACTAAAAGTAACCCAAGTGTTAAAGTTTGTCTTCGTGACTGTGATAAGTTTAAGCTGATTTTGTCTAAGTGACAGAAGCTGAATTTATTAATGTGATGTGAGTTGTTAAAAAAAAAAAGAATAAAGGGATGAATGTTGTTGAGTTGTCTGAGTGACGATCATATACCGATATGATGATAAACTTGTATGGTGTTTTATCGCCTGGGTGGCGAGACGGTTATCTCTGGGTAAAACTCTAATGCAATGAAATAGGATATTGAAAAAAGTTTTGGATTCGTGAATATTAAAATTCCATTAATGATCAAGGTTGTCACATTATTATTTTCTCTATCTCTGAAATCATTAATGAGAACTCACTAAAAATTTACTTGAAATTTTTTCTGGTAAGCTGTATACAAGCATGTAGTGCACTGTCAGAGCTAGAAGTCCAATCATTAGTGTCAGGTAGGGCTTATGTTAGTTTCTTCTTTATTTCTTTTTTTTTTTTTAAAAAAATTTTGGGTTGTACATGACTTCAATATTTTTTTTTTGGCATGTAAGCAACACTTGTAAATATTTTTGGGATATGTATATACTACATGGTAGTGGGCCTGTGTCGTGCACGTATGACTTTTATTTTAGAAAGTGATCCTTAAGATAAATATTTCCAGGATGGGTTTCTTTAAATATAATGTTATAATATTTTATTAATAACGAGATGACCTAAATTTTGTTTTTATAATAATAGTGTAATGGGATTAGGGTGTTACACCACTACTACTCTCCTCAGAAACACTGGGAGGCTTCACAGTAATAGGACGATCCTGCCTGGTCCATAGTAGGAGGTGCACACATAGGTCCAAAAGTAACCCCTAGAAGTGTCTCTTCTTGTATCAAAACCACAAACATCCTACGAATAACTCTGAAAGAATCATACACCATCTCTAACCTACTCTGTGAATGCTTCACCACCAGCATATCACTCTCAATGCCTCCTAACCTTTCCTCCAACTTACTCCCTCTAAAATGTACCATAGTTCGAGATGTGACACCCCTAAAACTAGGGGTCCTTCCTCAACCCGTTGATCAACCATTAACCTGCGAAAGTACCCATGAGTGCCATATAACCCGACACCATNAAAATGTACCATAGTTCGAGATGTGACACCCCTAAAACTAGGGGTCCTTCCTCAACCCATTGATCAACCATTAACCTGCGAAAGTACCCATGAGTGCCATATAACCCGACACCATGTGATCACATCCCCTTCACCGAGATCATAACCAACACAGAGTATGGGTAGAGTCTCCCTTGTACCGGAATACTCCCAAATGTACCCCGCAACGTAGACTTGCCCCTGGTCCCTGAAGTCCCAGCCTGTAAGTCCTATCCTCGGCCTCGGCGCATGCCCTGGGCCATCTAGCCTGATTGCAAAGTCCTCGCTCACGAAGTGGTAAGCACCTGAGCAGCACCCTAAAACTGGAACTAACTTCCCTTGTTTATGGTAGGATTGGGAGGAATGAAGAATGTCTGTGGATATCCCACCAATGATTGGGACTAAGATGCTCTATAGCTTTGGGATCGCTACCTCTAAGGACAATCTCTCTTCATATGGCCCGGCTAGTGACAATTGAAGCAAGTCTTCTGGTCTGCCTGATAGGTGGTCTTGCAATTTTTCCTACCTTGGGAGGATTTACCTTGGCCTTGGCCTTGGTAGCCGCGGCCCTATCCTTGATACACTTGTAGGGTAGAAGTCTTCTGCTTCTTCCTCGAACTAGAAGAAGAAAATTGTCCCTCCTTTTCGTCCTTATCGCCTGCCTCCCCGGATGCCCCTTGCTTCTTCCACCTCTCTCTCAATGGCCTTGGCCGTCTCAACCATTGAGTCTAAATGTTGTAGGCGGTAGCCCACAATCTTCCCCCGAATGGACAAATTCAAACCATCCTCAAACTTCCTCACTTTAGCCAAGTCTTTGGCCACATAAACATTGGAAAAATGAGCTAACTTGATGAACTTAGCCACATATTTCATCACTGTCATCGTCCCTTGCTCCAAATCCAAGAATTCCTAGGCATTCACTTGCCGAACAGCTGACGGAAAGTACTTGTTCATGAAGAGCTCACGGAACTCTCCCCATGTCATTACCTCTAGGTTCTTCAAGACCTTTGTCGAATCCTACCACAGATGGGCTTCACCCTAAAGCTAGAACACAGCTGACCTTATCTTAGTGGCATCGGACGTGATTTCCATAGCCTCTAAGTTCTTGTCGACTTGTTGGAACCAATAGTCGACCACCATCAGATCTGCCCCTCCCATAAAAGTCAGTGGCTTGTATGCCTTAAAATTTTGGATGTTACTCAAGCCCCCTTGGCCCACATTGGTGCTAGCTTGTGCAAAGGTAGCCACTTGTACCTATAGCCTCCATGAAGTCTTGTTGGCCAAAGGCCGATGGTGGTTGATTATTTTTCCACCCACCTCTTAGACCATTTTGGTGTCATCTTCCTCTATTTGCCATCTATGCACATGTCAAATAGCACTAGAGTACCAACTTAGTATCCCAAGGTAGGGATCAAAGTCGAAACATTGAGATTTCTCTCCTTGTCTCACTAGTAGAGTGTGNTGTTCCACCCACCTCTTAGACCATTTTGGTGTCATCTTCCTCTATTTTCCATCTACGCACATGTCAAATAGCACTAGAGTACCAACTTAGTATCCCAAGGTAGGGATCAAAGTCGAAACATTGAGATTTCTCTCCTTGTCTCACTAGTAGAGTGTGTGCCACCCTCTAGTAGACCTCTATACCATCAACCGTCCCGTTCCTTCTCTTTCCAAACCTTAAGTTTATGTTCTCTAAGCATAGTGTCTCCTTTCCATACACATTTAATCATGCATGTTATTTACATAACACATAACATGTAGCATTTAGAACACATAACATGTAATTCACAATGGATGAAATGGCGTGGACCCAAGCCCTTCAAGCCTTAGGTAGATTGAAAACCTACGCTCTGATACCAAGCTATGACACCCCTAAAACCAGGGGTCCTTTNTAGACCCATGCCCTTCAAGCCCTAGGTAGCTTGAAAACCTACGCTCTGATACCAAGCTATGACACCCCTAAAACCAGGGGTCCTTTCTCAACTTGTTAATCAACCACTAACCCACAGAATTACCCGTGAGTGCCGCATAACCTAACAACATGTCATCACATCCCCTTCACCGAATCGTTACCAACACAAAGTTCTGGCAGAGTCTCCCTTGTATCGTAGCACTCCCAAACGCTTAAACTGTATACATTTCAATCACTTGATCATTTGATGAGTATAGAATATTGCATACCATGTATCTCTTTTGCATCTATATTACTTGTTTTGTGGTGAAACTTGGGAGAAATAATTCCAAATTCATAATTAATGGAGATTTGTGTGATTGTAGGTAAAGAGCAGGTAAGGTCATGTATAAAGTATCCCATCAAGTGCTCAAAGGCAATGGGGAAGAAGGGATTTCTTAATGGATGTCTCGGAACCTCNCAATGTGTCTCTTTTGCACCTATATTACTTGTTTTGTGGTGAAACTTGGGAGAAATAATTCCAAATTCATAATTAATGGAGATTTGTGTGATTGTAGGTAAAGAGCAGGTAAGGTCATGTATAAAGTATCCCATCAAGTGCTCAAAGGCAATGGGGAAGAAGGGATTTCTTAATGGATGTCTCGGAACCTCAAGGAATCAAGGAAATCCCAAATTAGGACAAAACCTACTGGTAGAAGTCAATGAAAACCTACCAGTAGAAGATTCAAACTTACAGGTAGAAAATGATATTGGAATTCTTCTACCTTAGCCATGCAAAAACCTACCGGTAGAAAATCTTACTGGAAAAAACCTATCGATAGGTTTTCTTACGTTCTACCGGTAGGTTTTGCCCAAATTTGCCAGACACAAACTCACACGACTCCACCTACTCTGGGGGCCCACCTCTTGTCCTCGAAGTCATACCCAAACATGTTTGTCACCCCATGATACTCTCTTAAACCCTACAGTCAGATTTGAAGCAAGAGAGAGAAGATAGGTGGTTAGTGAAGCAAGGGAAGACCATGCTTGGACTGAACTTGCTTGTGGAAGTGTCCAACCTCTATCTAATCATTCCAATTCACTTCACACATGCTAAGTGAGAGGGTATGGACAAAAATGAAAGGCTTGCACCATTATCCAGTTTTTACATGCTTTTAGAGAGAGAAGCTCCAAAGTTGAAGATGAAGTTTTAGAGAGAGAAAGTTGGGTATTTATATTTCCTTCACAATTTTCATTTTAGTAACCCTTATTCTTCTTGTAATCTTTCCCTCTTTCACTCCAAAATATTTTATTCAAGTTGTAATCAAGCTTAGTTAAGTGTTCTAGCATTTCCATTTCTACATTTAGGTATTTTGTCTTCAAGCTTTGTATTTTGGGTATAAATGACTTTACTCTTGTAGTTTAAACCTTTTTTGCATCAATACAAGTCTCATGTTTAATTTCACTACCATGTCTCTTTACATTATGTTTGTTATTGCCTTTACTATGAGTAGCTAGACTTTTAATTGACTAATCCAAGGAAAATTTCCTCTTAGGTATGTGAAATCAACTCTTTTTCATTCTTCCTCATAGTGTAAAGTGTTTGGTTTGACTAATTTGAGTGTGGACATGGGTGTGGGCTCTTGATACACCGTAGACTTGTCACGGGGTATTCTTTTGCCCAACACATCTATATTAGTCCGTCACTTCCTACAAATCAATCAAACATCGAGACACCATTAGTTAAATGAGTTGAGTCGATTTGGCATTTCTATTGGAATAACCTCTATGGATTAGCTGGCCTTGCTTTCTTGCATCTTTACCAAAACACAACTCACCTAAACACAATTCACAAGACTTTCCAATTTTCATTTCTTTGAAAATCATCCTTCAAAGCAATTTGACCTTTCCTTCCCTGAGAAGACGATCTTGGAAAACCCATTCGAAGTAAAACACGACATTGCAAGTCTCTCTAAGCTTGGGGAGCATTTTTGCACACACACAAAAGTTTTTGTTCACATGCATGATTTTTCCCATTTCCTACATTATAACCCAAGGGAGAGTGACACCCACCAACTCATATAAGCCATATACACACAATCTAGGTTCATGTTTGGAGATTAGGGAAAACCAGTTTAGCACAATTCCAGGGTCCAATCAATTTGTCTTTAATATTACACCATTTACATCTTTTCAACAAAAGGGCTCAAGGGTCAAAAGCTTAGCATAGTTATTTTAAATTTTTGAAAATTTTGGAGAAGCTACCAGTACCTCGTGTACGTGCTACCACTAGCTGAGTCCATTACCTGCAAGCTACCGGTAGCTATAGTACTTGCTACCGGTAGCTATAGTACTTGGTACCTGTAGCTAAGCCCTCTGGAATAGTGTTATCGGTAGCTAATAAACATTCTACCAGTAGCAAGGCCTAGTTTTCCCCTAATTCATTCCTTTTTCAATTTCAACTCATTCAATCTCATACAATATTCACCCAAACTCAAACTCATATAACATCAAATTATACTCAAACTATAGTCTATAAAGGTTCATTATACAACCCTTTAAACAATATTCCATGTCCAAAAAGTAATTACACAATTGTTTTACAAAATGTAAAAGCCACAACTCGGCTTTCTACATCAATGAGGGCCCAAGTGAGAGTCGTCCATCGGTGCTTGTCCCACACCTAAAATATTGTCCCCATAAAGGATGAGTCATGCTCAATAGGGTATCTCCTAAAGAGACTACTCCCCAACCCAGATGTGTATGAAATGCTCTCATGCCATTCAACAATCAAATAAGTATTCATCCAAGAACATACAACATCAAGAATGAATGTCACAATGCTATACCATGTTATGAGGTGAGACTCACACATGCAACGCAACTCGAGCCATCTATCGGCTCGCATAACACATGTGATATCATACATATGTATCTGGGCATTCCACGCCCTCGCTATTGATGTTACACATCTAATGACCATTTATAAATTCTGGGTCTTTCCTAGGGTGGGTATTTATGGACTTCCACCTGTGGGCACCCAACTGAAATGACATTTATGGACTTCCACCAACGGCTTTACATATGCCAACACACTTTATGGACTCAATACGAATGGGGTGCATATCCAAATCACTAGGTCTTGCACCTGAGGGATAATCTGACCCTTCTTCCTAACCCCAGACCCTATTTTAAATGCAAACTCCTACGACTCAGTTGAACATTGGCCCAACTTTATTGAGCCCACATATTAACTCACCAAGGATGGTGTTTGATCAAAATCATGCACACACCCACACCTATGTCACTTGCCCACGAATGTGATGCTTCTCGTGCATATGCAATGTAATGTACCATTGCATTTCATATCCAACCAAGATTTCAATTGCCATTACAACATCATGTTCAACATGTCATGAGTACAATATGAACAATTTCAAATCCTCAATGTAACTTGATTAATCATATAATTAAATTGTAACATCACTACAATGCATGTTATGTCAATTTTATTCAAATAACATAGTTATCAATCATAGGCATTTTATCGAGCACCTTTAAAGAACATAATCATGTAACATATAATCATGCCCAATTTGTCACATTTTCATGAAATCACCAAACAAGCAATTTCATCAATATCCAATTTTGGTTTAATACATTCTTATACAATTTTCTTGTACCCTAGTTACACTAGAAATACATTTAGACGAGATTTCATCTCAAATTATGTTACTCATGTCATATGAAGCCCTAGGTTGAAAATAAACCTAGCTAGGAGAAGAACCCTACCTCTTGAAGCATAATACGAATCGTAGAAAACTCCAAGAAAACCCAACTCAAGTTTTAGAATTTGATTTCTAAAAATTCCATTTTTGGGGTTTCGTTGAAATCCGCACTTTTTGGTATGTAGATATAGCTCTCGTCGCGTAAAATGCTTTTTGTTCTTGGCCAAAAGAATTTGACGAATGGTTTGCTCTAGATCATAGAGAGAAAATAAAGAAAACCTTGATTCTCTCTCTATTCTTTCCCTTTCTCTCTCCATCAGAAATCAGCTGGGTATTGGCCCTATTTATACTCATTGGATATTTGGTCCACAACGTGCCACATGTCTTGTCTTTTCCTAATCCAATTTTATTCCAAATCAATTACATCTCGTTCCGTGTTACGTTTAGTATATTTTATCTGAACCAACTTTAAATTATTTTTCATATTTTGTAATTAAAACCCGATCGTGTTTATTTTAGATGCACGATGCCTAATCGTATCGTAAAATGTGAAATATCTTACTATCTCAGAATTCAACAAAAATTGACTAGGTAACTAGATTTCGCGAGACAAATCAAATGGTGAGGTCTATTTCATCACCCGAATTCTGAAAAAAATTAGGTTTTCAACCCATACCATAGTGAGTAATTATCGTTTTGCCTTTTTTTGTAAAAAAATAATTTTTTCCAGATTTTACATGAGTGGTAGGAGTAATCTCAGTAGTAGAAGCAGTAATAGTAGGCTTACTCCCAGACTCACCCGCCTTGGATAGCGTTAAACCTTTCCTCTCTATCTAGCTACTAATAGGTTCAAGCTGAAGAGGAAGGATTTGATCTATTGATGTCCTCTTCTCACCAGCACTGAGGCAAAGCTTTATCACCATATTACCAAAGGGCAGGTTCCCCTTTGGCTTCCTCATAATGCAATAGTCTCTCATGAGGGCACCTGTTCATCAATCGGTACTCTACATCTAGATGCCCATGTATTAAACTACCCTTAATCCTTTTGCATCTATCATATGTCTCCCTAACATACTCAGAAGGGTCCTTTGCTGTAAACTCAAGATAGGAGTTGTCAATCTCAAAAGACAGAGGCCTTTGGTAGCCCAAATATTCATCTATCCTTGCAGAAGTGACCTCAATCACCTTTTCTCATACTGTGGTCCTCAAAATCATCAGATCAACATCAACTACAGTCAACCTAGTGTAAAATTCACAATAGAAAACTAGAATATACCCCTCATCTGGCATGAAAAAGTACTCAAGACCTCTACCCAAAATCTACTATATCGGCCTATTCTTGCCCAAACTATTCCCATAAACCATATGCTCACACATGACTCCCATCTTCTCTATTGTCTCGTTATAACCCGTCTTCTTTTGTCATTTATTAGGCATCAGAGGTTTCTCATAATCCTTTGACTAAGATTCAATCACTGGGTGCTTCCCTTTGCCCTTAGCCTATGTCGCTTTCTTCATTGCCGCTGGTGAAGGCACATTCACCCTAGCCAAGCACATCACCACCATACTAATCATAGAAACAAAGAAAATCAAGCCTATAATCCATGAAATCCAAGACCCAAAGCTTTGGGTTTTTGAAATTGATATTCTCTTTTGTGCCATTACTGAAAGTCAAAGAGTGAAATCCAAGATCAATGAAGAATCAAAATGAAATGAGAGACATAAGAGGGTTTCCCAAGGGTTTTCGAAAGCTACAGAAAGGGTTTGAGAGTTTGGGTGTCTAGATTTTGAGGGAATGAAATTAAAAAAAAAAAAACCGGTTTACCTCCCCTTTTAAAAATTCGGGCAAAATATAAATGAACTAGCAGAAAGCAAGTTTGGACCTACTGGTCTATCTTGACAAAAAATCTAAAATTTCCTATTTCTTTTTCTTTCTTTTCAAATAACAATTAAATCAATACTCTAAATCCTAATACTCAAAAAAAGCCTTAAATCACATTTCATATATGCCAAAAACAATTCTCAAAGTATATGCAATGTAATTTATTCCCAAAAAAATATACGATACAAAGGAATTTAAAACATAATAAAACAATTTAATGAACAAAAAAATTGAATGTAAAACACATAACTACTTTCGTAGACAAACAAGATTGCATTTATTCTATGCAATAAGTGGTTCAACCCCTAGGTTACCCCTAGTGAACGAGTTTTGTCTCGTGAAGATTTTCAGAGAAGATACCTACAAACATCATTTTACCTATCCAAGACATATTATTCTTCCCTAATTACTATAACATTAAAGACATTCCATATCCACTCAAATTAATGCACAGAATGCTCCACTACAGGGTTAGATGCTATATAAGAGTATTGATAATTATGTTAGCATCCAAAATCGTGTGCGTGTGTGATATGAATCTGCATTTGAAGAGATTTATCAAATAAAATTCACATCTCTAGTAGCTATCCAATGCTAGTTTCAATGCCAATTTCACCAAGGTTTGCACTTTCAGAAAAAGAAGATCTCTAACTATAGTGACTATTTCATTCATAAGTTATATGTGACGATCGAATTTATGCAGTCAAAAATAAATTATTCTCACATATGTAATTAAAATAAAGAATATAATTCAAACGAAATGACCTTGGCATAATCTCATGAAAGAATGTTAAGAGACGTAGAAGCAACGCAGTCGGTATATCTCTTATTCATTAAAGCAAAACACTCATCCACACTTTCTAAAATCAGATAGGACTTTTGTCAGGTTGTAACGTGGTCGCGATGAAGGTTTAAGAAATGAAGGGTAATAAGAATTCAAAAGATTTTTTATTCAGCACTTGCATTCTTCTTTTGACAAAACAGAACAAGCATATATCCTTCATTCTCTTCCTTTTAAACAGGTTTTGGCTCTTTCCATTTTTCTAGCCCTTTTTTTTTCTTTTGAGCATCTCTTTTCTCTTTTATTTTTTACTTCATTCTTCTTCTTTCTTTTTTTCTTTCATGGTTGAGCATTCTACCAACAATTCCCAAACATAGAGCAAGTAGATAGTAAATTCGAGGATAACCAAGGTAGGATACACATCTTTTATGCTTGGCTTGATTATTAATTTGCAAACAAATGGAAATTCATTAAAACTCAATCATGGCTTCTAAAGGAAATGAGAAGAAAGAAAAGGCTTAAAACTCAAATAAATTCCAAAAATGGCCTAAAATCATTTATCAGAAAGCATGGCAAAGTGTTGTTTATTTTTGAGATATGACCAACTAATCGTCCATATGATTCTAACCAAAGCAAAATAATGAGATTATTGAATGAAATTGAATTAGAAAGAATATTCTTTGAGTAAATGTATTCTAACCCTCCAAAAATGATAAGCACAAAAATTACAAGTTTTATACATACATCTCCACTATAGATGTCAAGTTTTTCAAAATATAAATCTCACCCAATAAATCACAAAAAATTAACATGCTCATGGTGATCATAGTTTTGAGTTTCAAATACAAATATAAGTATGATACTCAAACATAGAATAAAATCCTATAGAGTACTTAATATGCAATTATTTTAATTTTAACTAGCAAATCTAAACTTTTACAACAATATGAAACAACAGTATTATCTAGATAGACAACTTTTTTTTTCAAAAAAAAAATAAAAATTTAGTGGTGTAACTCTCAATCCCCCCCCCCCCACTCCCCCAACTTAAGTTAGGCATTATCCTCAATGCAAAAGAAGTAATGCAATGAGAAAAATGAAAAAGATAAGGGAAGGAAAATACCTATAGAGAAGCTCCTATTTAAAATAACTAACTACAAAACAAAGAAAGAAAAATCAACATCTAAAATAAATAAATAAAAACTACCTTAAACTACTATGTACAAAGAATTTTTTATAAAGGGATCAACCAAGATCCAATTGCCCATTGCCCAACCCTAATCGAGACTTGGTTCCTCTAATGAATTTTTTCTTTCTTATCTTTTTCACAACTACACACAACTCCTGCGAAGAATTTAACAAGTCACTATAAAAAATAGTCTCAAAGTTCTCACCAACATGCACATAATTAGTGAAACAAGCTTGTAAAGGATCATAACAGATAAACTTATTAAATTTATCCTCCACACTCTCTTCCACTTTATCCGCCTCACAAAATTCTCCCTCATCACTTGGTTGCTTAATCACATGAAAATTGTTAAATTCAGCAATCATATTTCCAAATGAACATTTTATGACACCACTCCGATATTTTATCAACGTATTTGATGTGGCTAAGAATGATCGTCCTAAAATTATTGGAATCTGAGCAGAATGGTTAGTAACAAGTGCAGAATCAAGAACTATAAAGTCAACAAAGAAGTAAAACCTATCCACTTGAACCAATACATCTTCCACTATCCCCCTCGACATATTCATACCCCAGTTTGCAAGTTAGAGAGTAATCGATTTAGGCTTTAACTCTCCCAAGTCTAGCTGCTTGTATACCGAGAAGGGTAGGAAATTGACACTTGCACCTAAGTCTAGAATTTCTTGCTCCACACAATAGTCCCTAGTGGTAATAGAAATGGTGGGACAATTGGGATCTTTGTACTTGGGTGGAGTATTGGTTCATAAGAGAGAACTTACCTGCTCTGTCAAGAATGTTTTCTTCTAAACATTTAATTTCCTTTTGATGATGCAAATTTCCTTCAAAAACTTCACATAGGATGATACCTGTTGAATAGAATCAAGTAAAGTAATATAAATTTTCTCGACTTAAACAAATCTAGAATTTCAAAATTGTTAGTTTGTTTAGTAGGCATTTTCAATCTTTAAGGGTAGGGTGTAGGAATAAGATATGTAATTTCATAAGACTTAACAACCTCGAGCAGCTCAGGTGTCTCACTATCCTTAGAGGTACCATGAGTCTCTTTTTCTATAGGTTTAGAGACATTAGGCATAATGACACTTTTGGATTTTCTTGGGGTTGTATTGGGAACTTTCCTTTTTCTTACTGAAGCACACCCATTGTATTGGTCATTTGGGTTCTACTTTCATTGAAAGCTTGGACATTTTGATTGTTAATGGTGGTCTGACTATGAACAAACTGATGCATAATGTCCTCTAAGATTTTCTAATGTGGGAGTTGGTAAGGAAGTATAGTGGATTGTCCGTGGGAACCAAACCCTCATTGAGGTGGATTCTAAAAAAACCCTTGTGGTGCTGGTAGATGACTTAAGACTAGACACTTGTTAGTTAACAGAAGGGGCATAAGAATTGAAGGCAAAAGGTACAACTGAGGTGTCATTTCTCCAACTAAAATTAGGGTGGTTATGCCATCCTTGATTATAAGTGTTTTAGCAAGGAGAAAATTGTTGCCTCGGTTGATTAAAGGAATTCACTTACTCATGGAGCATTTCCTTAAAAGTTGGTGCAGTCGGGCACTCCTTAACCGAATGCTCAACCTACTCACCAATAGTTCAAGGCTCCTCAACCTGAGGCACACTGACCACCTCATTTACTTTCATAACCTTTAAGTTCTCCACTAAACAACCTTGGTCAGCAACTCACTATGATCTCTAAAAACATATTCCCCCCTTATGGATTGGAATGCAATAGATGGCTTTGATCTTTCAATAGGGTCAAAGATATCCCAAGATTGGACATTCTCTATAAAATTCTCAAAATAATCTAGAGCCTTCTCGGCCTCTTTATTCAAAAACTCTCTATTGCACACCATGTCAATGAACTGGCGATATGCAGGGGTAATTTCTTCATAGAAGAAACTAACTAGTTGCCAAGGTTCAAACCCATTCTATGGAACAACATGAAAGAGATCCTTAAACCATTGCCAGTGGTCATAAAGCTATTCATTTGATTTTTTAGAAAAAATTTGAAAGTTGTTTCTTTAAAGCAGTAGTTTTATGAATTGGGAGCAAAGATTTTGCTTTATCTTTCAAAGAGAATGGGAATAGCTTCATCCATGCAACCTTTTCTTGCACATTCTATTCAACGAATAAACTAACCACTTCCATGGAATTAGGAGGTAGCTAAAGCATTCCAGGTTTTACAATAAAAGCATGCACCTACACAAACAAAGGCAAGCAAGATGGTGTAGAGATTAGCTTGGGTTAGAGATATTCCCTCATTGTTTGCATAGGAGGAACAACTGGGAGATTATTTTCACCATCTTCCAGATTTAATCAGAGGAACTAGCAGAAAGTTATTTCATATATTCCTCTCATTCTGTGGATCATTGTTATTCACTCCTTCCATAACTAAATTATGTGTGGGGTCAAGTCTAACAAGTTTGTTGTGTGTAATGTCTCGTGCCCACATGAAAATCTAAATAAAAAACTAATAAACAAAAAAATAGAACTTCAAAAGTAAACTATAGCAAAGAAACGTACATGTGCTGGTGATGAAAATCACAAGACTTACCTTGTCATTTGTCTGAATCACCTTTTGAATTGACTTTGCCTTCCTTGACAACAACGTCGAAAATGCTTGATCTCAAAAATGGGTAGATAATAAATCATTTAGCAACTCGGTCAATTTCTGAGTTTGTCTCTCCATATGGGAAATTAGTGCAACTGGAATGGTGATGAGTGCTTGACTCCAAAAATGGTGCACCCCAGTGCAGGTGGTCAGCAATAGTAATAACTCATTAGTCTAAGGTCGATCCTCAAGGAATTGCTTTAGATATGAGAAGGTAAAAAGAAGAACGATTAAAAAGGAATCAAGTTTAAGTAATCGAAACATATTTAAAGAAATTTGTTAACTCGTAGGGAATTATAACTATTAATCATACCTAGAACTAGTATCGTAAACTCACAGGGAATTATAAGTATTAATCATACCAAGAACTTTATCTTATTAATGATTAATCAAATAAGTTAACAAAGTACATTACTTTAGTAAAAGTTGTGATGCCCCTAAAACCGGGGGTCCCGTTGACAACCCATCAACCTGCGAAAATGCCCATGAGTGCCGCTTGATCCGACATTACGCTAATATTATCCCGTTACCGGAATCTTACANTGAAAATTGTTAAATTCAGCAATCATATTTCCAAATGAACATTTTATGACACCACTCCGATAGTTTATCAACGTATTTGATGTGGCTAAGAATGATCGTCCTAAAATTATTGGAATCTGAGCAGAATGGTTAGTAACAAGTGCAGAATCAAGAACTATAAAGTCAACAAAGAAGTAAAACCTATCCACTTGAACCAATACATCTTCCACTATCCCCCTCGACATATTCATACCCCAGTTTGCAAGTTAGAGAGTAATCGATTTAGGCTTTAACTCTCCCAAGTCTAGCTGCTTGTATACCGAGAAGGGTAGGAAATTGACACTTGCACCTAAGTCTAGAATTTCTTGCTCCACACAATAGTCCCTAGTGGTAATAGAAATGGTGGGACAATTGGGATCTTTGTACTTGGGTGGAGTATTGGTTCATAAGAGAGAACTTACCTGCTCTGTCAAGAATGTTTTCTTCTAAACATTTAATTTCCTTTTGATGATGCAAATTTCCTTCAAAAACTTCACATAGGATGATACCTGTTGAATAGAATCAAGTAAAGTAATATAAATTTTCTCGACTTAAACAAATCTAGAATTTCAAAATTGTTAGTTTGTTTAGTAGGCATTTTCAATCTTTAAGGGTAGGGTGTAGGAATAAGATATGTAATTTCATAAGACTTAACAACCTCGAGCAGCTCAGGTGTCTCACTATCCTTAGAGGTACCATGAGTCTCTTTTTCTATAGGTTTAGAGACATTAGGCATAATGACACTTTTGGATTTTCTTGGGGTTGTATTGGGAACTTTCCTTTTTCTTACTGAAGCACACCCATTGTATTGGTCATTTGGGTTCTACTTTCATTGAAAGCTTGGACATTTTGATTGTTAATGGTGGTCTGACTATGAACAAACTGATGCATAATGTCCTCTAAGATTTTCTAATGTGGGAGTTGGTAAGGAAGTATAGTGGATTGTCCGTGGGAACCAAACCCTCATTGAGGTGGATTCTAAAAAAACCCTTGTGGTGCTGGTAGATGACTTAAGACCAGACACTTGTTAGTTAATAGGAGGGGCATAAGAATTGAAGGCAAAAGGTACAACTGAGGTGTCATTTCTCCAACTAAAATTAGGGTGGTTATGCCATCCTTGATTATAAGTGTTTTAGCAAGGAGAAAATTGTTGCCTCGGTTGATTAAAGGAATTCACTTACTCATGGAGCATTTCCTTAAAAGTTGGTGCAGTCGGGCACTCCTTAACCGAATGCTCAACCTACTCACCAATAGTTCAAGGCTCCTCAACCTGAGGCACACTGACCACCTCATTTACTTTCATAACCTTTAAGTTCTCCACTAAACAACCTTGGTCAGCAACTCACTATGATCTCTAAAAACATATTCCCCCCTTATGGATTGGAATGCAATAGATGGCTTTGATCTTTCAATAGGGTCAAAGATATCCCAAGATTGGACATTCTCTACAAAATTCTCAAAATAATCTAGAGCCTTCTCGGCCTCTTTATTCAAAAACTCTCTATTGCACACCATGTCAATGAACTGGCGATATGCAGGGGTAATTTCTTCATAGAAGAAACTAACTAGTTGCCAAGGTTCAAACCCATTCTATGGAACAACATGAAAGAGATCCTTAAACCATTGCCAGTGGTCATAAAACTATTCATTTGATTTTTTAGAAAAAATTTGAAAGTTGTTTCTTTAAAGCAGTAGTTTTATGAGTTGGGAGCAAAGATTTTGCTTTATCTTTCAAAGAGAATGGGAATAGCTTCATCCATGCAACCTTTTCTTGCACATTCTATTCAACGAATAAACTAACCACTTCCATGGAATTAGGAGGTATAAAGCATTCCAGGTTTTACAATAAAAGCATGCACCTACACAAACAAAGGCAAGCAAGATGGTGTAGAGATTAGCTTGGGTTAGAGATATTCCCTCATTGTTTGCATAGGAGGAACAACTGGGAGATTATTTTCACCATCTTCCAGATTTAATCAGAGGAACTAGCAGAAAGTTATTTCATATATTCCTCTCATTCTGTGGATCATTGTTATTCACTCCTTCCATATCTAAATTATGTGTGGGGTCAAGTCTAACAAGTTTGTTGTGTGTAATGTCTCGTGCCCACATGAAAATCTAAATAAAAAACTAATAAACAAAAAAATAGAACTTCAAAAGTAAACTATAGCAAAGAAACGTACATGTGCTGGTGATGAAAATCACAAGACTTACCTTGTCATTTGTCTGAATCACCTTTTGAATTGACTTTGCCTTCCTCGACAACAACGTCGAAAATGCTTGATCTCAAAAATGGGTAGATAATAAATCATTTAGCAACTCGGTCAATTTCTGAGTTTGTCTCTCCATATGGGAAATTAGTGCAACTGGAATGGTGATGAGTGCTTGACTCCAAAAATGGTGCACCCCAGTGCAGGTGGTCAGCAATAGTAATAACTCATTAGTCTAAGGTCGATCCTCAAGGAATTGCTTTAGATATGAGAAGGTAAAAAGAAGAACGATTAAAAAGGAATCAAGTTTAAGTAATCAAAACATATTTAAAGGAATTTGTTAACTCGTAGGGAATTATAAGTATTAATCATACCTAGAACTAGTATCGTAAACTCACAGGGAATTATAAGTATTAATCATACCAAGAACTTTATCTTATTAATGATTAATCAAATAAGTTAACAAAGTACATTACTTTAGTAAAAGTTGTGATGCCCCTAAAACCGGGGGTCCCGTTGACAACCCATCAACCTGCGAAAATGCCCATGAGTGCCGCTTGATCCGACATTACGCTAATATTATCCCGTTACCGGAATCTTACATCACACGTGAAACCCGTGTACCTTTATCATTGTATCTAATTGTGGCCCAATGTACCACATTCCATCCACCATTATACTCCATTTACATCATAGGAACTAAAGGATGCATAGCCCAAAGGCCTGGGAGAAAGATTGTAACAAAATTTCAAGATCTGCCAAAGTGTACCGGTACGCGAACCGGTACACTGTGACCATTTTTCCTGTTTAACCTGTTTTACATTTCAAATCCAATTTTAACCATTCCAACATCATCTCAAACATGCATAATGATGTTATTCACATAAAACTTGACATCTAAAAGTTCTATTACAAGCTATTTACATGGTTACATGTCAAAATGGAATTTTAACAAAAGTTTTACACCAAACTTGTATTTAAAAGCCACAACCCGGCTTTTCTTCACCCAAGAGGCCCCGAATGCGAGCCGTCTGCTGGAGTATGCCCTGCACCTGAAATGTTTCCCGTATAGGGTGAGCCAACGTCCAATACAATACTTCCTACAAAGGCTACTCCCCAACCTAAGTGCATATGCAATGTCCACATGCAACATTTCATAAACAACCATTGTTCCAATCAAGACTAATTAATCTACATTGGAATTTAACATGTCGTGCCATGATATGAGATGATACCCACTCATGAAACTCAACCCAAGGCCTCACCAGCTCCTTTCTCCCATGTAATGCCATGAGTATTATGACCGAGTTTTCCAACCCCCGCCATTGATTTCACTCATCCAATGACCGTTATAAAAAATTTTCAGGGTCTTTTGTAGTGGTGGATGTTTATGGACTCACACCAAGGGTCACCCAACCCACACAGAATTTACGGACTTCCACCGAGGGTTCTCCGTACACCCACACACTTCATGGACTGTACCAAGGGAGTGCGTACCCCATCACTGGGCCATGCACCCGAGGGATCCTCTAGCCCTTCTTGCTAATCCCACCCTTAATCACCAAGTAATCCGTGAGACTTAGCCAAGTCTTCGACCAAGCTTATTCGAGCCCAGTTGTCATCCACAACATGGTGTTGACAAGCAACCATGCACACACACCCATACATGCGATGTCTCCATGCATATGCAATGTAATGCACCGTTGCTATTTCAATGTCATGCCCACATGTAATGAATGTCATATGAACAACTTTAATATAAATTTTTCATAGTTCATGGCCATTAATATCATATGCATATAATAGTCATATTTCATCTCAATGGTACTATATCAACATGTTCATATCCAACCATAATCCATAGCATGCTATTTCATATATGCCAATAACACACTTAATTTCTAAAGCATGAATTTAAACACTTAGCATGCCCACATAATACAGACTTTTCATGAATCACTTTGGGGCAAAATTCACATAACCCCAAGGTACAAAATTCCATGGAATTATACAAGCAATTACCACATATATCAATTCCAAGCTAAGAATTCATTTGTTAAACCTTTTCCATACCCATTTCACCAATTCCACAATCATAGGGAAATGATATATATCCATCAATCTACCCATGACATATAACACCCTAGGTTGTAAAATAAACTTAAGTAGGAAGGAACCCTACCTCTTGAAGCGTAAGGAACAACCGTATGAAATCCCAACAACCCACTTCTACCCCAAATTCCAAACTTCCAAAAATCTTGTACCTTGATCTTTGGTAAACCCATCATTTGTGGTGTGGTCACGTAGCCCTTGGCGAGAAGAGCAACTTTTCCTCTTGGCCCGGGTTGATTTAAAGCCCGTGGAGTCTTAGATCATAGAGAGAAGTGGATTTCTTTCCCTCTTTTCCCTCTCTTCTCTATCGGCAATGGCTGAACAAATGTGGGGGAGAAAATCTGATTTTCTTTCCCTTTTTATAGTTCCCCAATGCTTGATCCACAATTGGCCACAAAACCCTCTTTTTTTCGGGTTTATTTTTATTTCGAAACAATTAAATTTAGCCTCGGTTCAAGTTCAAGTTGAAATTAATTTTATTTTAATTTGCCTTAAATTATTTTTCAAATTTTGAAATTTTATCTAAAATCTCATTTTTGGGTCACCCAAGACTCGACTACCTCGTAAAACACAAAAAATTTAACTATCTCAGAATTCGATGAAATTTGATACGTTAACTAGATTTCGTAAGATGAATCCAACAGTGACATTTGTTTCATCTTCCGAGATCTGGAAAAATTCAGGTTTTCAACTTGTGAAATCCGGAGAATTTTGAACTTTTTTCGACAAAGGGCAAAATAGTAAGTTGCCACTATTATGCAGGATTAAAATGCATATTTCTATAGATCTCAAATGAAACAATAGACTTCACCATTAGATTCGTTCTATGAAATTGAGTTACTGCGTCAAATTTTGTCGAATTTTGAGGTAGTCAAATTTTACACGTTTTTTGAGACAATTGAGTGACGAATGAACTTTTAAACGTCCCCAAAAAAAATTATAAAATTTTCTTATAATTGAATAAAATTTTAAATAAAATTAATTTGAACTAAAATTGGAATTTAATTATGTCGTTTCGGGTTAAAAATGGACCCAAAAGTGATAAACGAGCGGGACAATGTGGACCGCGCAATTAAAAGTATAAATAGGGCTAAATATCTGAAAAATCAGATATTCTCACCCTTGTTCAGCACACCACACATTGGAGAAGAGAGAAAATATAAATTTCAAGCTTTCTCCTTCGACAAGAAGCTCCGTTGGTCGGAATTGTTTGATCCAAGAATTAAAGCTGGTCTATGCGACGAGGGCTACGCATACATACCAAGAACGACGGATTTCACGGAAGATCCGAAAGGGGAGATTTGGGAAATCAAGGGTTTTGGGGCTAAGGAGGTGCCTAGAAGCTTTCTTTCTTCGTCTCATACTGCAAGAGGTAGGGTTTCTCCTACCTTGGTTTATTTTCTTACCTAGATGTCATATGAAATGGGTAAGGAAAATACATTAACCTAGGTTCTTAACTAGGGTTATGGATATGTGAAAAAAGGGATATGGAATTGGCCTAGACAAGTTCCTAGTTACTTTTGGTATAGGGGATTCACTTGTGAAATTGTGGTAATTTGATAAATGTTGTCATTGTACCTTGTGAATGACTTGGATTAATTTATGTGATAACATGAATTATTTGCTTTTGAGGTGTCGAGCTAAATGCCTATGTGGAATTTAGTTGTTATGGTATGAGTTCGTATAACATGCCATGAATTTTGTTGGGAAAAGATGAGTAAAGACATGTTGTTAATATGCTAACCTCATGTTGATTGGTGGTGATTATATGCAATTGATATTAATTGTCATGTTCTGTGTTGAGATTGGTTAAATAGCTCATTTGACATATATTACATTTGAGCATGGCATTGGTATTGCAATGGTACATCACATTGCATTTGCACGGGAGAATGCATCCATGACCATGAGTATGGGTGTGTGAGTGCATGGTTAAATCAATCACCACATTTGGTGTTTTGATGGATGGGCTCGGAAAAATGGAGTTGGATATTCTACTGAGTCACATGGTTGCATACATGGAAAAACTTGTGTCGGGTATAGCAAGAAGGGATATATCCCCCCTCGGGTGCAAGACGTGGCTATTGGTTTATACTTTTCCAATGATGTAAGTCCAAAAAAGTGTATTGGTGTGTGGAGTCGGCGATGCAACACCAAATGTGCACTACCCAAATAAAGACACATGGTTTTGATTAAATAAAGAATTCATTTGATGGAAAACATCCAGAAATGAATTGGTTTTTATGAACATATGAGTTTGTTTTCAAAATGATATTTGGATGTATTTCATCCAAGATAAATGTTTTACACTTGCATTGCATAGTGTAGTGAAAGCCGGTGAAGGTTCGAGTTGAGGTGCGTGAGTGAATCTCATTTCATTCATGGCATGGCATGGTAGATTCCAACATGAAACATATATGTTATTGATTGGAATGATTGAAGGATTATGAATGTTGTGCATGAACATTGCATATGCACTTAGGTAGAGTGTAGCCTTTGTAGGAAGTATTCTACTGGGCGTTGGCTCACCCTATACGGGAAACATTTTAGGTACAGGACATATTCTGGTGGATGACACACATATGGGGCCTCTAAGGTGAAGAAGAGCCGGGTTGTGGCTCTTGAACCGAGTTTTATGTAAAACTTTGGTTTAATTCTATTTTGGCATGTAAATTGTATGGAATGGGTTGTAATAGACTTGTATGAGTCATGTTTAATGTAGAAAATATCTTATACATGTTTGGGATGGATTTGGAAAGGTTTGGAATGGATTGGAGGCGAAAAACAGGTGAAATGAATAAAATCAGACAGAGTGTACCGGTACAGAGCGTACCGGTACAATGTACCGGTACTGTCTATCCAAAGGGCAAACCGTACCAGTACGCAGTACTGGTATGCTTTTCCAAATTTTCTAAATTTCAAAACTAAAGTGCTATGCCCTTGGACTTCAGAGCATAGGTTTACAAAATACCTAGGGCTTGATGGGCATTGGGTTTAAACCATTGCATGCATTGTACATTCCATCTTATGTGCTTACATTATGTTACATGATTACGTGCTATGTGATTATGTGAATGATATACATGATAAAATGTATATGGAGAGGGACACTAGGGTGAGAAAACATAACCTTGGGGGTCGGAAAAGAAATGAACGGAATAGTTCAAGGTATAAATGTTTACTAGTGTGTGGTATAGACTCTACTAGGGAAACAAGGAGAAAAATCTCAATGTTTCTAGTTTGTCCCTATCGTGGGATACTAAACAAATGCTCTATTGCTATCTGACATGTGTGTAGATTGCAACTAGAGGGAGGGGACGTTAGGGTGGATGAAACAACCAACCACCACCAACTTTTGACCAACAAGCCTTAGTGGAGGCTATTGGTACGGCGGCTGCTACCATAGCACAAGCTAGTGCTACGACAGCCACAATTGCATAGACTGGTGCAAGTGGGGGACAAGGAGGCTCACGTAACCTCTAGAAGTTCAAGGCACACCAACCTCCACTCTTCATGGGAGAGGCAGATCCTATAGTGGCTGACCATTGGTTCCGGCAGTCGATAAGGTATTGAGGGCTATGGAGATCACCTCCGACACCAGCAAGATAACCCTAGCTACGTTTCAGCTAGAGGGGGAATCCCAATTGTGGTGGGATTGAGTGAAAGACTCCAAGAACTTGGAGGCTATGACTTGGATAGAGTTCAAGGAGCTCTTCATAGGAAAGTACTTTTCGGCGGCTGCGATACATGCAAAGGCCCAAGAGTTCTTAGACTTGCGACAAGCGACGATGACAGTGATGGAATACGTGGCTAAGTTCACAGAGTTAGCACGTTTTGCCGATGACTATGTGGCCACTGACATGGCAAAGGTGAGAAAGTTCGAGGATGGTTTAAACTTGTTCATCTGAGGCAAAATTGTGGGTCTTCTTCTGCAAGACTTGGACTCGATGGTCATGAAAGCTATGGCCATTGAGAGAGAGGTAGAAGGTACACGAAACATCCGGGAAGCGGGTGTTAAAGACAAGAAGAAGGAGGGACAATCCTCTTCTTCTAGCTCGGGGAAGAAGTAGAGGATTTCTACTCCTCAAGGATTCCAAGGACAGGGTCGCGGTCATCAAGGTCAAGGCCAGAGTCAATCCTCCTAAGGCGGGAGACACTTCAAGGCTTCCAGCCAGACAGGCTTAAGGGCATGTTTTCATTGCCACCAATCGGATCAAATGAAACAGGATTTCCCTCAGAGGCAAGGACCCAGAGTTATGGGTCATCACAGTCCCAGACTTCGATGGGGCAACCACAGACGCATTATACTCCTCACTACCCCACCATGGGCTAGGGGAGCAAGTACCAGTTTCAAGGTGCTACTCAGGCCCCTACTACTTTACGTGCGGGGACTCCGCAAGCAGGCCAGATAGGCTAAGGCATGGGTCAAGGTCGAGGCTAGGGCTCACAGGCCGGGACGTCAGGGACTCAGGGGCGTGTCTACGCCATGGTGTCACAGACTGAGTCGGCAGATCCGTCGGTGATACATGGTACATTCCTACTCTCTCGCTTATGGGCTAGAGTGTTATTTGATTCTGGTGTATCACATTCTTTTATTGGTACATCTTGTGTGAAAGACTTGGGCTTAGAGGTTGAAGCCTTGGGAGAGCCAATGCATGTGAGTTCTCCCCTAGGAGCTAGGGTGAGGGTGGACCAGATATGTCGAGGTTGTGAGTTAGAGATCTTGGGGATTTTACTCACTATGGACCTTAGGGTCATGGACATGTCAGAGTATGATGTGATCCTCGGGATGGATTGGTTGACGGCACATCGGGTCATCATTGAATGTGACGGGAAAAGGGTCACTGCTTACACACCTGATAGTGTATGTTTTAAGTTCCAGGGGAAAATCATGATACTTTACCCCGAGCCGTGTATGACTCTAGATGGCACGGACAGTTAATGGGTTGGCTTACAAGCCTTACTCTGGAGGACGAGGCGAGACAGGAGTTGGGTCTACCTTGGGTTGTATGTGAGTATAAGGATGTTTTTCTGGATGAATTACTGGGATTACCTCCACATAGAGATGTAGACTTCAACATTGAGTTGCATCCCGGTACGTCACCTATTTCTATGACTCCGCATAGGATGGCACCAACCGAGTTGCAGGAACTCAAGGTCCAGTTGCAAGATGGTCAAGGGCTTTACTAGACCGAGCACTTCACCTTGGGGCGCTCCGGTGTTGTTTGCCAAGAAGAAGGACAAAACCCTTTGATTATGCATAGACTATCAGCAGTTGAATAGGGTTACTATCAAGAACAGATATCCCTTATCGAGAATTAACGACTTGTTTGATCAGCTGAGAGGGGCGCGAGTTTACTCCAAGATAGATCTCCGCACCGGTTACCATCAGTTAAGGGTTAGGGAGGCTAATATCCCTAAGATGGCGTTTCAGACGCGGTATGGGCATTCCGAGTTTACATTCACGCCTTTTGGATTAACGAATGCTCCAGCGGCATTCATGGATCTCATGCATAGGGTGTTTCAACCCTGCCTAGATCAGTTTGTTGTGGTCTTTGTTGACAACATCTTGATCTACTCTAAGTCTGAGGAGGAGCATGGGGTCATTTAAGGATTGTTCTCCAGATGTTGAGAGACCATCAGTTGTACGCCAAGTTCAGTAAGTGTGAATTTTAGCTTACTGAGATGAAATTTTTGGGACATGTAGTGTCGGTTTCGGGTGTATCTATGGACCCAGAGAAGGTTGAGGTAGTTATGAATTGGGAGAGACTGAAGTCAGTCTTCGAGATCCGTAGTTTCTTGGGATTGGCAGGGTATTACCAGTGATTCATCGAGGACTTCTCTCAATTAGCTGCTCCTATGACCAAGTTGACCCGGAAAGAGGTCAAGTTTGAGTGGAATGATGCTTGTGAGAAGACATTCCAGGAGTTAAAGCGGAGACTTACATCAACTCCTATTCTGATAGTTCCACAAAGGGGATAGAGGGACACGGTGTATTGTGATGCCTCGAAGGACGGACCCGATTGTGTATTGATGCAGTCCGAGTGGGTGGTAGTTTATGGTTCTCGACAGTTAAAGAATTACGAGCAGAATTATCCCACGCACGACATGGAGTTGGCAGCCATTGTCTTTGCATTGAAGGCTTGGCGCCACTACTTGTATGGTGAACAGTTTGAGGTATTTTCAGACCACAAAAGTCTAAAGTACATCTTCACACAGTGAGACCTCAACATGAGGCAACGTAGGTGGATGAAGTTCCTAGAGGACTATGACTTCACTTTGCATTACCACCCTGATAAGGCAAATGTGGTGGCTGATGCACTCAGTCAAAAGTTACGGGGAGTCTTGGCTAGTGTAGCTTCTCAGGAGTGGCAGATGCTCGAAACTGTGGGACAGTTCGGGCTACGTTACATGGGCCAAGCTTAGGGTATTTTGGGGAGCTTGGTGGCTACACCTTACCTATTGAGCAGGGTGATTGAGTCCCAAGGACAAGACACGGAGTTAGTGTCCATCAGGGGCCAAGTATAGGCAGGTACATGTGACTAGGGCTGGGCCATTCACTCGGATGGTAGTCTTCGATTTAGGGGAAGGATTGTGGTTCCCAAGTCTAAGGAGTTGAGAGAGGAGATTTTTAGAGAGTTTCATTGCTCTCATTTTATTGTACATCCAGGTGGCACAAAGATATACCATGATCTTTGTCGCCAGTATTATTGGAATAGACTGAAGAGAGACGTTGGAGACTTTATCAGACGATATCTCACGTGTCAGCAAGTCAAGGCTGAACACCAGAGACCAGCGAGATTACTCCAGCCTTTGGAGGTAGTTTAGTGGAAGTAGGAGCATATCACGATGGATTTTATGACTCACTTGCCACGGATATCGTGGAGACATGATGCGGTGTGGGTGATAGTAGACCGGCTTACCAAGTTGGCACACTTTTTGGCTGTGCGGATGACCTTCACACTAGAAGAATTCTGCAAGTTGTACATATGGGAGATTTTTCGGTTACATGGGGTGCCCATATCTATAGTATCGGATCAAGATCTCAGGTTTACGACTCATTTTTGAGAGAGTTTCCATCGAGCTATGGGGACACAGTTGATGATGAGCACTGCTTTTCATTCCTAGATGGACGGTCAGTCTGAGAGGACTATACAGACGTTAGAGGACATGCTACGGGCATGCATCCTTGACCTCAAGGGTAGCTGAGAAGGTCACTTACCCTTGGTAGATTTTGTCTATAAAAATAGTTACCAGGCGAACATACAGATGACACCCTATGAGGCATTATATGGGAGGCCTTGTCGATCTCCGGTATGTTGGACNTGAAGAGAGACGTTGGAGACTTTATCAGACGATATCTCACGTGTCAGCAAGTCAAGGCTGAACACCAGAGACCAGCGAGATTACTCCAGCCTTTGGAGGTAGTTTAGTGGAAGTAGGAGCATATCACGATGGATTTTATGACTCACTTGCCACGGATATCGTGGAGACATGATGCGGTGTGGGTGATAGTAGACCGGCTTACCAAGTTGGCACACTTTTTGGCTGTGCGGATGACCTTCACACTAGAAGAATTCTGCAAGTTGTACATATGGGAGATTTTTCGGTTACATGGGGTGCCCATATCTATAGTATCGGATCAAGATCTCAGGTTTACGGCTCATTTTTGAGAGAGTTTCCATCGAGCTATGGGGACACAGTTGATGATGAGCACTGCTTTTCATTCCCAGATGGACGGTCAGTCTGAGAGGATTATACAGACGTTAGAGGACATGCTACGGGCATGCATCCTCGACCTCAAGGGTAGCTGAGAAGGTCACTTACCCTTGGTAGATTTTGTCTATAAAAATAGTTACCAGGCGAACATACAGATGACACCCTATGAGGCATTATATGGGAGGCCTTGTCGATCTCCGGTANAAATTAATTTGAACTAAAATCAGAATTTAATTAAGTCGTTTCGGGTTAAAAACAGATTNATAAAATTTTCTTATAATTGAATAAAAGTTCAAATAAAATTAATTTGAACTAAAATCGAAATTTAATTAAGTCGTTTTGGGTTAAAAACAGATCCAAAAGTGATAAACGAGCGGGACAATGTGGACCGCACAATTGTAAGTATAAATAGGGCTAAATATCTGAAAAATCAGATATTCTCACCCTTATTCAGCACACCACACGTTGGAGAAGAGAGAGAAGAAAGAAAATATAAATTTCAAGCTTTTTCCTTCGATCCAAGAAATTTCGTTGGTCGGAATTGCTTGATCCAAGAATTAAAGTTGGTCTATGCGACGAGGGATACGCGTATGTACCAAGAATGAGAGATTTCATGGAAGATCCAAAAGGGGAGATTTGGGAAATCAAGGGTTTTGGGGCTAAGGAAGTGCCTAGAAGTTTTCTATCTTCATCTCACGCTCCAAGAGGTAGGGTTTCTCCTACCTTGGTTTATTTTCTTACCTAAATGTCACATGAATTGGTTTTTATGAACCTATGAGTTTGTTTTCAAAATGATCTTTGGATATATTTCATCCAAGATAAATGTCTTACACTTGCATTGCATAGTGCGGTGAGAGCCGGTGAAGGTTTAGGTTGAGGTGCGTGAGTGAATCTCATTTCATTCATGACATGACATGGTAGATTCCAACATGAAGCATATATGTTATTGATTGGAATGATTGAAGGATTATGAATGATGTGCATGAACATTGCATATGCACTTAGGTGGAGAGTAGCCTTTATAGGATGTATTATACTAAGCGTTGACTTACCCTATACGGGAAACATTTGAGGTACGGGGCATATTCCAGTGGATGACACACATATAGGGCCTCTAAGGTGAAGAAGAGTCGGGTAATGGCTCTTGAACCGAGTTTTATGTAAAACTTTTGGTTTATTTCCATTTTGGCATGTAAATTGTATGGAATGGGTTGTAATAGACTTGTATGAATCATGTATAATGTAGAAAATATCTTTATACATGTTTGGGATGGATGTGGAAAGGTTTGGAATGGATTGGACACAAAAAATAGGTGAAATGAATAAAACCGGACAGAGTGTACCAGTACTATGTACTAGTACCCTATGGTCCAGAAGACAGAGCGTACCAGTTCGGCGTACCGGTACTGTCTGTCTAGAGGACAAACTGTACCGGTACGCTTTTCCAAATTTTTCAAATTTTAAAACTAAAGTGCTATGCCCTTGGAGTTGGTTCCTTGGTTCCCAAGATACAAATGGACATTAAATGAGATGTATTAGGGTGTATTGAACCTTGGCTGGATTAAGTAATTGAAGGAACACGGTTTACACGTGTGAGTTAAAATCCCAGATAAATGGATACTATTATGTGATATCGGATTATGCGGCACTCACAGATATTTTCGCAAGTTGACAGTGATCAACGGNTTTACACGTGAGTCAAAATCCCAGATAAATGGATACTATTACGTGATATCGGATTATGCAGCACTTACAGATATTTTCGCAGGTTGACAGTGATCAACGAGACCCCCGGATTTAGGGGCGTCACACAACCAGTACTATAGCGGCAAATTACTGTTTTTGCCCTTTTTGTAAAAAGTTTAAATTTATCGAATTTTACATTCTTTCCCCCTTAAAAGTCCCTGAAATTCACACACACACATACACACTTAACCACATGCATATGCAACAATAATATCATGCTTAAAATCATAAAACTTGTATCACCATCCTCGAATAGAAACTGATAATTGGTACGTATAGTGTCCTCACGTTCCCATGTCGCCTCCTCCACTCCTCAGTGCTGCCACAACACCTTTACTAACCTCACGGTCTTGCCTTGCAAAACCTGTTCCCGACTATCCATGATACGCATCGGTCCCTTCTCGAAGGTCCCATCCGCATCAACAGTCATCTCACCCCAATTCACCACATGTGTCGGATCTGGAGTATATACTTCAGGAGCATAGAGACATGGAACACCGCGTGAACACCCTATAGATTTGGCGGTAACACCAATCGGTAAGCCACTGTACCTACCCTCTCGAGTACTTCGAAGGACCCGATAAATCTCGATGACAGTTTTCTTCATTTTTTGAACCTAACCATTCCTCTCTTAGGCATTACCTTCAAGAAGACGTGATCTCCTACCTCAATCTCCATAGGTTGCCACCGTCTATCGGTATAACTCTTCTGCCAGCTTTGAGCCGTAAGAAGACGCTTCCGAATCAAGTCCACCTTCTCCGAGGTGTCCCTAATCAAATTCGGACCCGTAGAGGGTCTCTCTCCGACCTTTGTCCAACAAACCAATGAACGACAAGGCCTCCCATAAAATGTCTTACAGGGTGCCATCTGTATGCTCGCCTGATAACTGTTATTGTAGGTGAATTCCACCAAGNTCTTCATTTTTTGAACCTAACCATTCCTCTCTTAGGCATTACCTTCAAGAAGACGTGATCTCCTACCTCAATCTCCATAGGTCGCCACCGTCTATCGGTATAACTCTTCTGCCAGCTTTGAGCCGTAGNCCTCTCTTAGGCATTACCTTCAAGAAGACGTGATCTCCTACCTCAATCTCCATAGGTTGCCACCGTCTATCGGTATAACTCTTCTGCCAGCTTTGAGCCGTAGGAAGACGCTTCCGAATCAAGTCCACCTTCTCCGAGGTGTCCCTAATCAAATTCGGACTCGTAGAGGGTCTCTCTCCGACCTTTGTCCAACAAACCAAGGAACGACAAGGCCTCCCATAAAATGTCTTATAGGGTGCCATCTGTATGCTCGCCTGATAACTGTTATTGTAGGTGAATTCTACCAAAGGTAAGTGATCTTCCCAACTACCCTTGAGATCTAGGATGCATGCCCGCAGCATGTCCTCTAATATCTGGATGGTCCTCTCCGACTGACCGTCCATCTAGGGATGAAATGTTGTACTCATCATCAACTGAGTCCCCATAGCCCGTTGGAAGCTCTCCTAAAAATGGGCGATGAACCTGGGATCCCAATCGGTTACTATAGATACAAGCACCCCCATGCAACATGACAATCTCCCGTATGTACAATCTGCAGAGTTCCTCCAGTNTGTATGCTCGCCTGATAACTGTTATTGTAGGTGAATTCTACCAAAGGTAAGTGATCTTCCCAACTACCCTTGAGATCTAGGATGCATGCCCGCAGCATGTCCTCTAATATCTGGATGGTCCTCTCCGACTGACCGTCCATCTAGGGATGAAATGTTGTACTCATCATCAACTGAGTCCCCATAGCCCGTTGGAAGCTCTCCTAAAAATGGGCGATGAACCTGGGATCCCAATCGGTTACTATAGATACAANCTGACCGTCCATCTAGGGATGAAATGTTGTACTCATCATCAACTGAGTCCCCATAGCCCGTTGGAAGCTCTCCCAAAAATGGGCGGTGAACCTGGGATCCCAATCGGTTACTATAGATACAAGCACCCCCATGCAACATGACAATCTCCCGTATGTACAATCTGCAGAGTTCCTCCAGTCGGAAGATCATCCACACCGCCAAAAAGTGAGCCGACTTCGTAAGCCAGTCCATTACCACCCACATTGTGTCATGTCCCCATGATGTCCATGGCAAATGGGTCAAAAAGNATGACAATCTCCCGTATGTACAATCTGCAGAGTTCCTCCAGTCGGAAGATCATCCACACCGCCAAAAAGTGAGCCGACTTCGTAAGCCAGTCCATTATCTCCCACATTGTGTCATGTCCCCATGATGTCTATGGCAAATGGGTCAAAAACNAGTGAGCCGACTTCGTAAGCCAGTCCATTACCACCCACATTGTGTCATGTCCCCATGATGTCCATGGCAAATGGGTCAAAAAGTCTATGGTGATATGCTCCCACTTTCACTCAACTACCTCCAAAGGCTGGAGCAACCCTGCTGGTCTCTAGTGCTCAGCCTTAACCTGCTGACACGTGAGGCATCTACTGACAAGGTCACCAATTTGCCTCTTCATCCCACTCCAATAATACTAGCCATGAAGATTATGGTACATCTTCGTGCCACCTGGATGCACTGAAAATCGGGAGTAGTGGAACTCCCTAAGGATCTCCTCTCTCAAATCCGCTAACTAGGGAACTACAACCCTTCCCCTGTACCGAATGCTGCCATCTGAGTGAATGGCCCAACCCTCGTCACCGGTACCCACCTGCACTCGGTCCCTGATGGATAATAACTCGGGGTCCTGTCCTTGGGACTCATCACTCTGCTCAGTAGGGAAGGTATAGCCACTAAACTTCCCAAAGTACCCTGAACTGTCCCACAGTTTCGAGCATCTGCCATTCTCGGGAAGCTATACTAGCCAAAACTCCCCGTGACTTTCGGCTGAGTGTATTAGCCACCACATTTGCCTTAACAGGATGGTAATGCAAAGTGAAGTTGTAATCTTCCAAGTATTCCATCCACCGGCGTTGCCTCATGTTGAGGTCCCACTATGTAAAAATATACTTCAGACTCTTGTGGTTCGAAAACACCTCAAATTGCTCACCATATAGGTAGTGGCGCCAAGCCTTCAAGGCAAACACAATGGCCGCCAATACCATCTCATGTGCAGGGTAATTCTACTCATGATTCTTTAACTGTCGAGAACCATAAGCCACCACCCTCCCCGACTGCATCAATACACAACCGAATTCGTGTTTTGAGGCATCACTATACACCATGTACCTCTGTCCCATTTCCAAAACTATCAAAATAGGAGCTGATGTAAGCCTCCTCTTCTACTCCTGCAATGTCTTCTCACAAGTATCATTCCACTCAAACTTGACCTCTTTCCGAGTCAACGTGGTCATAGGAGCAGCTAATCAAAAGAAAAGTCCTCAATGAACTTCCTATAGCACCCTGCCAATCCCAAGAAACTGCATATCTCGAAGACTGACTTCGGCCTCTCCTAATTCATAACTGCTTCAACCTTCTCCAGGTCCACGGTTACACCTGAAGCCGACACCACACGTCCCAAAATTTTCACCTTCGTAAGCCAAAATTTACACTTGCTGAACTTGGCGTACAACTGATGATCTCTCAACGTCTGGAGAACAACCCTCAAGTGACCCTTATGCTCCTCCTCAGTCTTGGAGTAGATCAAGATGTCATCAACAAAAACTACAACAAACTTATCTAGGTAGAGTTGAAACACCCTATGCATGAGATCCATGAATGTCGTCGGGGTATTCATCAATCCAAATGGCATTACTATAAACTCAAAATGCTTGTATCGCTTTCTGAACGCCGTCTTAGGGATATCTGCCTCCCTAACCCTCAACTGATGGTAACTAGTGCGGATCTATCATGGAGTAGACTCGCGNCAAAACTATCAAAATAGGAGCTGATGCAAGCCTCCTCTTCTACTCCTGCAATGCCTTCTCACAAGCATCATTCCACTCAAACTTGACCTCTTTCCGAGTCAACTTGGTCATAGGAGCAGCTAATCGAAAGAAAAGTCCTCAATGAACTTCCTATAGCACCCTGCCAATCCCAAGAAACTGCATATCTCGAAGACTAACTTCGGCCTCTCCTAATTCATAACTGCTTCAACCTTCTCCAAGTCCACGGTTACACTTGAAGCCGACAGCACATGTCCCAAAATTTTCACCATCGTAAGCCAAAATTTACACTTGCTGAACTTGACGTACAACTGATGATCTCTCAACGTCTGGAGAACAACCCTCAAGTGACCCTTATGCTCCTCCTCAGTCTTGGAGTAGATCAAGATGTCATCAACAAAAACTACAACAAACTTATCTAGGTAGAGTTGAAACACCCTATGCATGAGATCCATGAATGTCGTCGGGGTATTCATCAATCCAAATGGCATTACTATAAACTCAAAATGCTTGTATCGCTTTCTGAACGCCGTCTTAGGGATATCTACCTCCCTAACCCTCAATTGATGGTAACTAGTGCGGAGATCTATCATGGAGTAGACTCGCGCCCCTCTCAGTTGATCAAACAAATCATCAATCCTCAGCAAAGGGTACCTATTCTTGATGGTGACCCGATTCAACTGCTGATAATCTATAAAAAATCGAAAGGTCTTATCCTTTTTCTTGGCAAACAACATCGGAACACCCCAAGGTGAAGTGCATGTTCTAATAAACCCCTTGTCCAACAAATCCTATAACTGAACTTGGAGTTCTTGCAACTCAGCTGGCACCATTCTATGCGAAGTCATAGAAATAGGAGATGTGCTTGGATGCAACTCAATGGTGAAGTCTACATCCCTTTGTGGAGGTAATCCTGGTAATTCATCTAGAAAAACGTCCTCATATTCACATACAACCCGATGTAGACCCAATTCTTGTCTCACCTCATCCTCCAAGGTAAGGTTCGCAAGCCATCCCATTAACTGCCCATGCCATCTAGAGTCGTACACGACTTGGGGTAAGCCATCATGCTTTTCCCCCTGAAACTTGAAACAAACACCTTCTGGCATTTAAGTAGTTACTTTCTTACGATCACAATCAATGATGACCCGATGTGCAGCTAACCAGTCCATTCCAAGAATAACATCAAACTCCGACATGTCCATGATCCTAAGGTCCATGGTGAGTATGACTCCCGAGATCTCTAACTCACAATCCCGAGATATCTGATCAACACACACCCTAGCTCCTAGAGGTGAATTCACATACAATGGCTCTTCCAATGTATCAACCTCTAAGCCCAAATCCCTCACACATGATGCAGATATGAATGAATGCAATACTCCAGAACCAAACAACACCCTAGCCCATAAATGAGAGAATAGGAATGTACCCTGGATGACTGACTGATTTACTGGCTTAGTCTAAGGTATCAAGGTGTAGACACGCCCCTGATTCCCTGATGTCCCGGCTTGTAAGCCTTGTCCTCGGCCTCGACCCATGCCCTGGCCCATCTGGCCTACTTGCGGAGTCCCCGCTCGTAAAATAGTAGGGCCTTGTGCAGCACTTTGGAACTGATACTGGCTCCCTTGGCCCATGGTAGGGTAGTGAGGAGTATAATGCGTCTGTGGCTGCACCACCGAAGTTTGGGACTGAGATGACCTATAACTTTGGGATCCCTGCCTCCAAGGGCAATCCCGCTTCATGTGTCCCAACTGGTGGCAATAGAAACATGTCATCTGCCCTACCTGATATGTAGTTTGCTGATTTCTCCCGCCTTGGGAGGATTTACCCTGGCCTTGACCTTGATAACCAAGGCCCTGCTCCCGTGGTCCCTGGGGAGTGAAGGTCCTCTGTCTCTGTCCCGAGCTAGAAGAAGAGGATTAGCCCTCCTTCTTCTTATCTGTCACACTCGCCTCCCGGATGTTCCGTGCTTCCTCTACCTATCTCTCAATGGCCATAGTAGTCGCAACCATCGAGTCCAAGTCTTGCAAAAGAAGACCCATAATTTTTCCTCAGATGGACNCATAACTTTGGGATCCCTGCCTCTAAGGGCAATCCCGCTTCATGTGTCCCAACTGGTAGCAATAGAAACATGTCATCTGCCCTACCTGATATGTAGTCAGCTGATTTCTCCCGCCTTGGGAGGATTTACCCTGGCCTTGACCTTGATAACCATGGCCCTGCTCCCGTGGTCCCTGGGGAGTGAAGGTCCTCTGTCTCTGTCCCGAGCTAGAAGAAGAGGATTAGCCCTCCTTCTTCTTATCTGTCACACTCGCCTCCCGGATGTTCCGTGCTTCCTCTACCTATCTCTCAATGGCCATAGTAGTCGCAACCATCGAGTCCAAGTCTTGCAAAAGAAGACCCATAATTTTTCCTCAGATGGACAACTTTAAGCCATCCTCAACCTTCCTCATCTTGGCCATGTCAGTGACCACATAGTCATCGGCGAAATAGGCTAATTCCATGAACTTAGCCATGTATTCCATCATCGTCATCGTTTCTTGTTGCAAGTTTAAGAACTCCCCGGCCTTTGCATGTCTGGCAGCTACCGAGAAATCCTTACCCATGAAGAGTTCCTTGAACTCTGCCCATGTCATCGCTCCCAAGTCCTCGGAGTCCTTCACCCAATCCCACCACACTTGGGATTCTCCCTCTAGCTAGAATGTAGCTAGGGTTATTTTCGTGGCATCGGAGGTGATCTCCATAACCCTCAAGATCTTGTCCACTTGTCGGAACCAATGGTCGGCCACCATAGGATCCGCCCCTCCCATAAAGATCGAAGGTTGATGTGCCTTAAACTTCTGGAGGAGACTTGAGCCTCCTTGACTCCCACTTGCACTAGCCTGTGCAATGGCAGCCGCCGCCGCACCAATAGCCTCCACAAAGGCTTGTTGGTCCAAGGCCGGTGGTGGTTGGTTGTTGTTCTGCCCATTGCCTCGATGTCCTTTTCCTCTACTAGCCATCTACACATATAGAATAGCAATAGACCAACAACTTAGTATCCTAAAGTTAGGGGATCAAGTTTATACTTTGAACTATCACGTTCCCTTATTTTTCCAACTCCTAAGATTATGTTTTCTAACCCTGGTGTCACTTTTCCATATACATTTTACCATGCATACCATTCACATAACACATATCACATAACATATAGCACGTAGCACGTAGCATTTAAGCACATAATCATGAATGCACAATGCATACAATGGTCTAAACCTAATGCCCATCAAGCCCTAGATAATTTGTATACCTATGCTCTGATACCAAGCTGTGACGGCCCTAAAATAGGGGGTCCCATTGACAACTCATCAACCAGCAGAAATGCTTGTGAGTGTCGCTTGATCCGATATCACGCTAATATTATCCCATTACCGAAATCTTACATCACACATGAAACCCGTGTACCTTTATCATTGTATCTAACAGTGGCCCAATGTACCACATTCCATCCTCCATTATAGTCCATTTACATCATAGGAACTAAATGATGCATTGCCCAAAGGCCTGGGAGAAAGATTTTAACAAAATTCAAGATCTGCCAAAGTGTACCGGTACGCGTATCGGTACAGGTTGCTCACTGGACCTCACCGTACCGATACGCGTACCGGTACGATTTGCCTTTTAGACCTCGCCGTACCGGTACGCTGTGCCCATTTTCCCTGTTTCACCTGTTTTATATTTCAAATCCAATTTTAACCATTCCAACATCATCTCAAACATACATAATGATGTTATTTACATAAAACTTGATATCTACAAGTTCTATTACAAGCCATTTACACGGTTACATGTCAAAATGGAATTTTAACAAAAGTTTTACACCAAACTTGTATTCAAAAGCCACAACCTGGATTTTCTTCACCCAAGAGGCCCCGAATGCGAGCCTGTCTGTCGGAGTATGTCCTGCACCCGAAATGTTTCTCGTATAGGGTGAGCCAACGCCTAGTAGAATACTTCCTACAGAGGCTACTCCCTAACTTAAGTGCATATGCAATGTCCACACGCAACATTTCATAAACAACCATTGTTCCAATCAAGACTAATCAATCTATGTTGGAATTTAACATGTCATGCCATAATATGAGATAATACCCACTCATGCAACTCAACCCGAACCCTTACCGGCTCCTTTCCTCCATACAATGCCATGAGTATTATGACTGGTTTTTCTAACCCCCACCATTGGTTTCACTCATCCAATGACAGTTATAAAAGTTTTTNTCATGCAACTCAACCCGAGCCCTCACCGGCTCCTTTTCCCCATGCAATGCCATGAGTATTATAACCGGGTTTTCCAACCCCCGCCATTGGTTTCACTCATCCAATGACCATTATAAAAGTTTTTCAGGGTCTTTGTAGGGGTGGATGTTTATGGACTCACACCAAGGGTTACCCAACCCACACATAATTTACGAACTTCTACCGAGGGTTCCGCGTACAACCACACACTTCATGGACTGTACCAATGGAGTGCGTATCCCATCACTGGGCCTTGCACCCGAGGAATCTTCTAGCCCTTCTTGCTAACCCCAACCCTAATCACCAAGTAATCCATGAAACTCGGCCAGGTCTTCGATCAAGTTTACTCGAGCCCATTTGTCATCCACANCTTCTTGCTAACCCCAACCCTAATCACCAAGTAATTCGTGAAACTCGGCCAGGTCTTCGATCAAGTTTACTCGAGCCCATTTGTCATCCACCGAGCGTGGTGTTGACAAACAACCATGCACACACACCCATACATGCAATGTCTCTGTGCATATGTAATGTCATGCACCGTTGTTATTTCAATTGTCATGCTCACATGTAATGAATGTCATATGAGCAACTTTAAACACATATATACATATCCCAAGGTAATTTACATCTCATGCATACAATTACCAACTTTATCACGATGTTAATACATCAATAAGCATATATAAATATTTTGTTTTCCAACAATAATCACTAGCATGTTATTACATAATATAAGTCAATAACACACTTCAATCCCCATGACATACTTTTAAACACATAGCATTCCCACAATCACATTTCCATAGAATTACACAAGTAATTACCCTATATCAACTCCAAGCTAGGGATTTATTTTAACCCAGTTCTATATCCATTTTCATACCCATTTCAATCAATTTCACAAGCATAGGCACATGATATATATATCTATCAACCCACCCATTACATACAACACCCTAGGTTGTAAAATAAACCCAAGTAGGAAGGAACCCTACCTCTTGAAGCATGGAACCAACTTAGAAGACTTTCTAGAACCTCAATCAAGCTCAAACCCTTGATTTTCCTCAAGTCTCATTTTTCAACCTTCGGTGAAAACCCTTGTTTTTGGTACGTATGCGTAGCCTTTGACGAGGAGGTTGACTTTCCCTCTTGGCCCGAGTGGATTCGACTGCTCGAATCTTGTAGATCGTAGAGAGAAGTGAAGAAGCTTCTCTATTTCCCTCTCTTCCCTTTTATCGGGTAACGACTGAACACAATGGGGGAAAAATCAGATTTTTCCCCTATTGATACCCTCTAATTTACTTGGCTCACAATGTGTCACATGGCTTCTTTTTCTCGGGTCCGTTTTCGTCCCAAAATGATTAAATTTCGTCATGGTTCAAGTTTAAATTTTTTTTATTTAAATTTGCTTGAAATTATTTTTTAACTTTCAAAATTTTATTAAAAATCCCATTTTTGGGTCACCCGATACTTGACTGCCTCGTGAAACACGAAAAATCCGACTATCTTGGAATTCAATGAAATTTGCCAGAGTAACTAGATTTCGCGAGACAAATCCAATGGTGAGGTCCGTTGCAACATCTGAGCTCAAGAAAAATATGGATTTTATGTAAACCCCCACTCTCCTGTCTTTATATATATATAGCAAGTAAATATATATAATCATTTGTAATAGAACTTGTATAGATCATGTATAATGTAGAAAACTCCATTATATATATTTGGGATGATTGTAGAAAGGTTAAAAATTAATTGGAAATCGAAAATAAGTGAAACAAGCAAAAATGGACAGAAGCAGGCTACGCGTACCGGTACGGCGTTGTCCAGGGAGCATACCGTACCGGTACACGGCCCGATACACTTTCATAGATTTTGAATTTTGTTTTAATCCTTTTTGCCAAGCTTTGGGCTATGTATTCCTTCCTTCCAAGGTTATAAATGGACCATAATAGAGTACCAATGGTGGTATGTTGGACATCGGATGGGTCAATTGATTTAACGTATTCATTAATAGCTATTTGGAGGAATAACTAGTAAATTTAATGTTTACAGTATAAATTTATTTTAGTACAAAGATAAATCATAAAACTAAATTTTTTTAGGTTAAAATAACTTTAAAAATGAATTTGGAACGTCGAAAAACCTTAGAGTAGTCATAGAGATCAAATTGAAGATATTGAATGGCAAAATCGTAATTTCAGAGAAAAATGTAATTTTTGGCCCAGTGAACAGTAAAATTTGGGATTTTCAAGGCTTTAAAACACTATTTTCACTTCATTCTCTTCCATTCTTTCACTCCCCTCTTACCCATACCTCTTAGAACCGTAGGAGAAGATAAAGGAAGAAAGAAAAGGGTAGAAGGAGGTCTCTAGAGCTTGGGCTTTACTTGAAAATCTTGATTCAAGGTAGGGGTTTCTTCCTATTTCTCTTACATTGAGGCTAGAGCTTATTTATATGTATTCTTTTGACTTTAAATCTTATATATGCTATGAAATCTTTATTTCTTGGTATCCTTGTAAAGACCACCATGTTTTAAGCAAAGTAATGGTTGGATAACCATTAAATCTTTTTCTGGGCATAAAACCTTAGTTTTTCAAGATAAATGGATTTTTCCTCTTGATTCTTTCTTTGTTCTTGACTTTGAAACCTTAGTGCTTTGTGTTGAGTATTAAAATGATGTTGTGATGATCTCTTGCTTGTTTTCATAAATTGTTCTCTTGTATTATAAATTGTGAGAATTGGGGATTTTGGATTTCCTTGGGTTTTTAAGAAAATGTTTGTTATTGCATCTCTTGTATGGTTGTTGTGATGGACTTGAATTATATTCGAGCATTACTATAGAGTGTTAGAGGTTAGTCTATCCTAGTGGGGGTGAGATGGTTTTCTAACACTTGTAGTGGTTTGTTGGTTATGGGAACAACCGCTATTATTCACGTAAGTTCGAGGTTTAGGGTGNTTTAACGTATTCATTAATAGCTATTTGGAGGAATAACTAGTAAATTTAATGTTTACAATATAAATTTATTTTAGTACAAAGATAAATCATAAAACTAAATTTTTTTAGGTTAAAATAACTTTAAAAATGAATTTGGAACGTCGAAAAACCTTAGAGTAGTCATAGAGATCAAATTGAAGATATTTAATGGCAAAATCGTAATTTCAGAGAAAAATGTAATTTTTGGCCCAGTGAACAGTAAAATTTGGGATTTTCAAGGCTTTAAAACACTATTTTCACTTCATTCTCTTCCATTCTTTCACTCCCCTCTTACCCATACCTCTTAGAACCGTAGGAGAAGATAAAGGAAGAAAGAAAAGGGTAGAAGGAGGTCTCTAGAGCTTGGGCTTTACTTGAAAATCTTGATTCAAGGTAGGGGTTTCTTCCTATTTCTCTTACATTGAGGCTAGAGCTTATTTATATGTATTCTTTTGACTTTAAATCTTATATATGCTATGAAATCTTTATTTCTTGGTATCCTTGTAAAGACCACCATGTTTTAAGCAAAGTAATGGTTGGATAACCATTAAATCTTTTTCTGGGCATAAAACCTTAGTTTTTCAAGATAAATGGATTTTTCCTCTTGATTCTTTCTTTGTTCTTGACTTTGAAACCTTAGTGCTTTGTGTTGAGTATTAAAATGATGTTGTGATGATCTCTTGCTTATTTTCTTAAATTGTTCTCTTGTATTATAAATTGTGAGAATTGGGGATTTTGGATTTCCTTGGGTTTTTAAGAAAATGTTTGTTATTGCATCTCTTGTATGGTTGTTGTGATGGACTTGAATTATATTCGAGCATTACTATAGAGTGTTAGAGGTTAGTCTATCCTAGTGGGGGTGAGATGGTTTTCTAACACTTGTAGTGGTTTGTTGGTTATGGGAACAACCGCTATTATTCACGTAAGTTCGAGGTTTAGGGTGGGTATACCTTTCTTGGGAAGGATTCGTCAATGCTGTGGGAGACGGTATACGCCCTTCCCAAAGTGTTTGGTGAGGTTATGATTGGGTGAACGAGGTAGAGTTGTTGTGTAGATTCATGGGAAGTAACCAACATACATGAGAATATGGTATGACACTATTGAACGATTATGGTTTTTGTCTGAAATTGGTATCCTACAAGAGCTTGTAGAGGTATAGAAATGTACGAGAACTTGTAGGAAACGGTTTATGGTTGGAAATGATTTATTATCTGTAATTTGGCGTTATTACTTCACTTAATTTATTGTTATTGTGTAAACTTGAGATCTATTGAAATGTTTCTGTTTTCTTTCAAAAGTTAATATATGATATTTGCGAAATGAGACCGACTTATTTTACATATTTTCTAAATCTTATTCGAGTTTGGGAGGAATGTTGTTACAGAGCTTAGTGCTTACCCCCTAAAAATTATATATTTTTCGGATTGTGGTCTAGATGAGGAGCTCGGAGTTGAGGAGCCCATACATTGGAAAGCTTCACCCCGAGGTGGATGTCTAGGATTATACTCTCCTAGGAGCTAGACTAGGAAATTTCTTTTGAGATTATGTAAATACAAATCTTTTGTTAATTCCGCTACAAAGTTTAAAGTTGATTCTTTTGGGATGTAATGGTCATGGTTGGCCTATTCTTTTGGGATAATATTGTAAATGTTATATTTGATGAATGAAATGTTCTTTAATGATGAATTTAATTAGTTGTTCAAATTTTTCCGGGTTTTACACTAGTAATCCAGAAGGTCAAGCCATTCAGGAGGATCACTTAGGTTATTCATCAGACAACTTTGTACCATGCAACAGTTAAACATCCTTAGTGCACTAGAAGGTCAAACCATTATGTTGGAACACTATGGTTATTCAACCGGCAGGTTGATGATTCACTAATGACCTAATTCTGGGCTACGTATTGTGTAAAAACCCGAGTAAATTTAAAATTTTTACAAAAGGGGGGCAAAATAGTAATTTGTTGCTATGGTATGGGTTAAAAACCTGAAATTTTCTAGATCTCGGATGCTGAAACAGACCTCACTATTGGATTCTTCTCGTGAAATCTAGTTATCTCGTCAATTTTCGTCAAATTTCGAGATAGCCGGATTTTTTGCATTTTACAAGGCAGTCGAGTCTCGAGTGACCCAAAAAGGGGATTTTAATAAAAAATTTAAAATTCAGAAATTAATTTGATTCAAGTTAAAATAAAAATATTTTGAACTTAAACTGGGGCAAAATTTAATCATTTCGGGCGAAAACGGACCCGGGAAAAAGAGAGTCGTGTGGCGCCTTTTGGGCCAAGTATTCCCCCATTGTGCTCAGCCTGTTGAACGAGAGGAAAAGAGAGAGTGTGAAGAGAAAGAATGGGGTTTCTCAAACCTTTTCTCTTGCGATCAAGGGCCAAACTTTGGTTGAATCACCCCGGCCCGAGAACAAAAGTTGTTCTCCTCGATGTGGGCTACAAAACCATACCAAGGAGGTCGGATTTGGGCGAGATTCCAATGATGGAATTTTTGGGAAGTGAAAATTCTAGCTTGCTTTGGGTTCTTGAGGCTTCCCAACGTCGTTTTACGCGTCAAAAGGTAGGGTTCCTTCCTACTTTGGTTTATTTTACAACTTAGGGTGTTAAATGAAATAGGTAGGTTAGTAGAGCTATATGTATCATTTTCCTATTGTGTTGAAATTGATAAAATGGGTGTTAGAAAGGGGTAGAATAAATTCTATCCTATAATGGGCATGTAGAATTTACTCAAGGTAATTTCTTGAAAAAAAATGTGGAAATTGATATATGGGCATGTTATGTGTTTACATTATGACTTGTGAATAAAGTGTGATATTGGCATAGACTATGTGCTAAAATGCTTGGAAATCGTTGTTGGATATAATGTTAACATATGTGTTATGACATGTTAGCATTATGATGAATTGTGAAATTACATGCTTTGGATATAATTGGTGATAGAATGGTGGAAATTGATCATTGGCATTCATTGCATATGGAGCATGATGTTGGCATCACATTCATAGGCATTAAATATGAGTGTGGGTATGTGTGTGCATGGCTTATCAAACACCACATAGGTGGATGATGGGTGGACTTGGAAAAGTTGGATCGAAGATCCGACTGAGTCACACGATTGCATGAAAAACTTGTGTCGGGTATAACAAGAAGGGCTAGACACTCCCTCAGGTTCAAGACTCGAATACTAGTTTTATACACTTCCAACGGTGCAAGTCCAAAAAAGTGTATTGGTGTACGGAGCTAGCGGTGGGACACCAAAAGTCCGCTACCCAACAAGACACATTATTCTGTTTTATAAAGAAATAAAATTATCATTGATGTGTAACATCAATGATGGATTTATTACACATTTGCATAGCATTGTGTGGTGGGAGCCGGAGAAGGCTCAGAATAAAAAAGGGCAAGAGTGAGTCACATCTCATTCATGGCATGACATTGTTAAAATTCCAATATTGAATATTATGTTCTTGTTTGGGATTATTGCTTGATAATTGTTTCATGGATATTCATGTGCACTTAGGTTGGGGGAGTAGCCTCTGTAGGGAATACTCTAACGAGCGTGGCTCACCCTTTTAAGGGAAAAACATTTCAAGTGCGGGTGGTACGTTGGCGGAAGCCTATCACTCGGGGCCTCAAGTATGAAGAAAACCAGAATGTGGCTTCATTTGAGTTTTTGAACAAGTATTATGAAAACTTGGTTTTGATATGTAAATATATGGAAATGAATGTAATAGAATGTGTATGGATCTTGTATTAAATGAAAATCTTCATTATACATGTGTTGGATGAATGTAATATAGGCTGGAATGAGTTGGAAATGAAAAACAGGTGAAATAGACAAAAGTTGGGAAAGCATACCAGTATGGCGTACCGATATGTCGAGGTCTAGTGGAAAACTCATACCGGTATGGCGTACCGGTACACTTTCCAAAAAATTTTTAAAATTTTTAAAATTACTTTCCCAAGCCTTTGGGCTATGGGTTCTTTGATTCCAATGATATAAATGGACATAAAATAAGTATAAATTGTGGTATATTGGACCCAGTTGGGTCAAATGGAAAAACATGCCTGTGTTATTCGAGTGGATAACAATCCCGGTTAAAGCGATTCTATTGACGTGATGTCGGATTGGACGACAATCACGAGTGTTTCCGCGGGTTGACGGGTAGTCAACGGTTAATAAAGGACCCCTAGTTTTAGGGGCATCACATATTGAACTTAAAGTATTGACTATGCCAAAACTTAACTCGTCTATAACCAATCAATCAACTTTTACGTAACACTCAAATACATACATCACTGTATCATGCATGAAATAGATATAATAGTAGATGGTATGGTAGAGAATATTAAGTACCGCTCATTGTTCATAACCGTGAGCATATTATAAATATAAACATCCATCATTTAAGGGAGGTATATATAATAGTGTATAATAAAACATCGGCATGTCCATAACTTAACCAATAATAAACATATGTTTACCCCTCACTGAAGGGTATAAGTAAACTATTTACACTCTATTGCTATAGGTAAGTAAGAACTGTGGGTGAGTTTCATTACAACAAAACAGAATACAGACACTCCTTCTCTAAGGAATAATTGAAATACAACCACCCTTAATATCGATTAAGACAAAAAGGTGCTGGAAGTTTAATTCTCCAATTAAAAAGGCATAACAGAAATGTAGAAATAATAGATTTCTAGTTGAAGAGTAGGCCTGGCAGTGTTTCACTCTAGCTTTCTCTTCTTTTCTCTCTTGATTTCTCTTCTTTTGCTTTCTCTCCTTTGGATTGTCTGGACCTCCCCTGAACTTCCTCTCTTCCGCCTCCCAGTTGAAGAAGGTTGCTTAGGAAGCAAGAGGAGGAAAATAATGATGAGCCGCCTACAGCAACCGTCCAGATGCCACCACTACCGTCCGAACAGTGCTAGCTTTCTGGAATTATGGTCGTGATCTTCTCCTTGTTCTGGCAGTTTCTTGATAATATTACACTTTCTTGCCTGCTAGTTTCAAGCTTTGACAGATTGCTCCTTGCAATTTCCAATAATTTTGTACAAAAACCCTAAAATTTCAGACATAATAGGCATAAAAAATAAAAAAAGTAAAACAAAATCTTACCAAATTAACATTTTTAATTATTCTAATTTACATACTAATTAGGGTTAATCACAGTCTCCAACCTAAATTTTACTAGTCCCTAGTAAATAAAACAAAATAAAATAAAAAAATAAAAAAAGTAAAACAAAATCACTTTCGTACATTTTCACATCTGCATTTAGCATATGCAACAAATTTATATATTTTTAGAGAAACTTGTGTGTGTGTGCAATGATTTCTTTATTTTCAAAAATTACTTAAGAAATATTCTTTCATGGTAGTCTTGATGTCAATCCTTCCCTAGAATACACTCAACAAAGAATACACATATGTTATAGTGACTGTTCACTCAAAAATTACATGTGATTGGAATATTGTTAACAAAGCAAATAGTTTCACATGTAATCAATCAAATGAGCGGTTATTTGAATAGAATTGAAATTTGACATAATCTTATGAAAAGATATTAACACTACATTAAACATATTATTAACATTTTCCCTTTCTGAATTGATTGTATTAATACATATGCATGATTTCTGGAATCAAAAATGACTTTGCTAGGTTTGTAATATGGCCAACGGTTTAAGGTTTAAAAAAAGATGTCAATGTGATTCAAAAGCTATCTTCTCTTAGTATTGTGGCACACCTCTCTATCCTTTTAAAACTTTTCATATTCCTTCATTTCATTTTTTCACTTTCTTGGCTCTTTTCTTTCTTTCTTTTTCCTTTGAAATTTCTTTTATAGATTTTTCAATAATCACCCTTTTCTTTTCTTTTATTTCCCTTTCTACCTTTTCTTCTTCTTCTTCTTCTTCTTCTTCTGCTTTTCTGTATGATGTTGATTTAGAAGAGGGTGCAAGAAAATTAGATAGCAAAGGTAGGTTAAATATATTTTTATGTGGCTCGAGAGTTTTTCCGGGCTTCATGAAAAGAATTTATATTCTGTTAGGCTCAATCATGGCTGACTAAGGATACAATTTTATAAAAGAAATGGTTAAGGCTCAAGATTAATAAAAAATGGCCTAAGATTATTTTCCAGAAATCATACATCGGTATATTCTAAAATAAAAATTTCAAAGACAATGCTAATAATATAATTCAATAAGTGTTAATCAAAATAAAATAATGAAATTATTCAAAGAAAATTTACCACTGAATTGAAGATTCTTATTTGAGTAGATGTAGAATATCTCTCCAAGAAATATTAGCTCAAAATCTGCAATTGGTCTTACATCTCCACTATATATGCAAAGAGTGGATAATATTTTAAAAGGTTTTTAACAATAAAGAAATCTAATTGTGCTCAAAAGAATAAGTTTAACTAAAAATATTAAGATAATACACAACTAAAACATGAAAATTTTGCGTGATCAGATTAAGAGTATCCTTGTAAAGCAGTTGAATAATAACTTAATTTAATTGTGAGTCATATGAAATAGTCTTCCTAACTTAAAAACATATGTTCCACATTAACTAAAAAAAAAAAACTTAATAACACAAACAAGTTCATAACCAGCAACAAGTTCAAAACATAAAGTAAGTTCAGGTGCATAAAATAAAAGATGAGTGAAAGATAGAAAAGTTCTTGTAGAATCTCCAGTGTTTAAGAAGTATATAGGCCTCCACCAAAACGCTCTTGAAGTAGCCTCAAAATCTCAGCTTGATTTTGCTCATAATCAATCATGCGTTGATTGATCTGTGTGATGCTGGTCCCAAGCTGTGTAACAGTGGTCTCCAATTCTAGTAAAATCTATCTATCAGTCCTGTCATCCACTGGTATGTATGGATGGTCTTCTTGTGGTGGAGGCTACTGTGGTGGAAAAAATTCTTTAGGTACTTGGAATGGCTCTTCTTGTGGTGCTGGCGGTGCTTTGGGTTGTTCCGTAGGCTGGACTCCATGGCTTTTCTTTAAAGAAGTATTGTCTAATGGTGCAAATGGTCCACTGTTTTCCATGAGCGATCTATCATCACTCCTTTATCCCTGCAAATCTGAGATACTAACATAGCATATAGGAGTGAGGGTTTCTTTCCTTGTACAATAATTAACATTTGATCCAGAATAAGGTTTGGAAGATCAATCATGTGTCCAATCCCAAAGGCATACAAGAAGTAGGCTTGTTCAGTATATATTTCATTTTTAGGCTCGAGGTGACAAACTGTTTATTGTAATTAAATTTAAAATTTTGTACTTTTCTATCAAATCACCTTTTTATGTATTTATGTGGCCTCCCCTATACAAATTATGGGTTACCCGTCAATTCTATCCCTATGTCAGTCAAATTTGGCACTTCGATGTAGGGGTATTGCGGGTTAGGATGTCTTTGCATAGGCTGAAAAAATTCAGCTATAGTAATCGGTGTAACTTGAAAAACTCTACTTCAAACAAACACACAAAGTTGTCTTTTCCCAGTTATTTGTGCATTACTATAAAACTCGCAGACCAAACAATCATATGCAGGAGCAACAAACTTAACATAATGTAGCCATCTACATGTAGCAAGGATTTGTCTAATTCCTATATTTTCAAAGTCTTCATATACTACCAGCCTTTTAGGAATAATAGTCTTAGACATGAAATAAGTCTCATACCAGGTTTGTTGATGCCTTCAAATACCTCATCATTATAAACATTCTTTGGCCCAGGTTGTTGTGGTGGTGCTTGAGGTGGCGAAAATTGACCTCTTTGAGCACTACTCNTTTGGCCCAGGTTGTTGTGGTGGTGCTTGAGGTGGCGAAAATTGACCTCTTTGAGCACTACTCGAAGATCCTCTCATTCAATGCCTTGAATCCATGTTTTTACTGATTTCTTTCTCTCTGCTTGGTTTCGAGTGATTTCAATTAGTAGAAATCTTAAAAATTATATGGGTAAGTGAATGATTGCAGAAAATTTGAAGAAAAACGGTAAAATGTAGCAGATTTGAGAAGAAATCTTTGAGGAAAGCCGCTAGTTTCGAATTCTGGCTTGCGAGGGAACTAGAATTGATCGGTTATGGGGTTGATGGGTATTTATATTATGCAATACCATCCGGACGCTAGCTCCACCATCTGGATGGTGCTAGAACATTGGAATTTGTATTGCACTACACTGCTGACTTTCTACTTTCTTCAGTCTCCTACAATTACTGCTTTAAATATTCTATATAATTTGCTATCCACTCTTTTTTTTGTTATTATTCTAATTAATTTACAGTAATTTACATTTATGCACTATTCTCAAAATTATTCATCATTTGATCACATCTAGTCAAAATTAGGATCTTCTAAATCAACAACACCAATGACACAGTTAACGTCACTTCTCATGCAACTTTATAACATAGGAGTAGAATAGGATAGCGTCTTAGGGTATTCCTTACTCTGCCTATACCTAATCCACTGAAAACGATCTAACGATCGACTAGAAATTGGTTTCGCACACTGATTATATTGTCTCAAGTGCATTAAACGACCACATCTTACACAACCACCGAGACGATTTGCTCATTGGCATTTAGCAAATCAAAATTTTCCACACAGGGGTCTTGCTTGACTTTCAAAAATTTCTAAATTTCTAAATTTCTAACAACTCCAGCTTTTTGCATGATCAACGAATGTATATCTTTTGAAAAATGGCGCAGTAAAATTAAACTTAGCCAAAATAGTTTTTCGTCCATTGTGCAATTATTTTCAAAAAATTTTGAAAACGACTCAAAAGATTATTGAAAATTGACTCACTATTTGGTTCTTTAACGTCTGTCAATCATAAGATGAAACTGTTAAAAACAACCAACAACATACAAATGAACAAACATAATTAATTCCTTACCCCCTAACCTAAATTAAACATTATCCTAAATATATAAAACAGTGACAGTAAAGATATGTTAATTAGACATTGAAGTAAGAAATAATTATAATACAAAACCTAACAAACAACAAACAATTATTGTTATATACAGTCAAACAACAATATATGTTTTTCAAAACACATAGAATGGATCAAATAGTTGTACTGAAGTTACATCTTGAATGAATACATCATAATAGGGTTTAAGTCTTTGACCATTTACTTTGAAAATATTTCTGGTTAATGGATTCTCAATTTCAATTGCCCCATAATCAAAAACTTGCTTGACAATATAAGGACATGTCCATCTAGATCTTAATTTTTTAGGAAATAGATGAAGCTTGGAATTATATAACAGAAATTTCTGAGAAGGTTCAAAAGACTTCCACATGATATTTTTATCATGAAAAATTTTTGTTCTACATTTAGCAGTCTTTGTATTTTCATAAGCTTCATTTCTTAATTCTTCCAACTCATTAATTTGAAGTTTGCAAGATACTCCAGCTTTATCGATATCAAAGTTCATCATTTTGATTGTCCAATATGCTTGATGTTCTATTTCTACAAGCAAGTGACATGGGTTACCATAAACTAACCGATAAAAAGACATTCCTAAAATAGTTTTATATACAGTATGGTAAGCACAAAGTGCTTTACTTAATCATAAGGATCATTCTTTACGATCTAGATTCACTATTTTTTCTAAAATGTATTTTATTTCCCTATTAGCTAATTCAACTTGTCCACTTGTCTGAGGATGATACAGAGTGGATATTTTATGATAAATCAATTATTTTTTCATAATATTTTCAAAAAATTTATTGCAAAAATGTAATCCACCATCACTTATAATGGTTTGAGGAATTTTAAATCTGGACAAAATATTTTCTTTTAAAAATTTGACCACTGTTCTGTGATCATTATTTCTACATAGAATTGCCTCCATCCATTTAGAGACATAAACAACTGCAACCAAAATGTACAGATAACCAAAGAATGTGGGAAATGAACCCATAAAATTAATGCCCCAACAATCAAAAATTTCAACAACTAAAATAAGGTTTAAAGGTATCATATTTATTTTTGAAATATTTCTCATTCTTTGACATCTATCACAATTTAAACAAAAGATATGTACGTCTTTAAAAAGAGTCGGCCAATAAAATCCAAACTGCAAAATTTTAGTACTGATTTTCTTTGAAGCAAAATGGTCTCCGCAAGCTTCAGAGTGACAAAACTGAATTATCTGACCAATTTCGTGATTAGGTACATAACATCTTATTATCTTATCTTTAAAATATTTAAATAGGTATGGATCTTCCCAAAAGAAATTACATATCTCACTTAGAAATTTTTTTCTATCAGACTAGGTATAATGAGAAGGAATAATACCAATGGCTAAATAATTGGCTATATCTACATACCATGGTTCTTCTGTTGTCACAAACAATTGTTCATCTGGAAAGGTTTCTCTAATTGAAGTTGATTCTTCCTTTATATCATAATTTAGTTTTGACAAGTGATCTGCTACCACATTTTCAACTCTTTTCTTATCATTAATGATAAGATCAAATTCTTGAAATAACAATATCCAACGTACACTAGAACAAAAATCATTTTTGCGACGATTTTTTTCATCGCTAAAAGTAAAAAAATCGTCACCCATTGTTTTTTGTGATGTTTTTTTTTTCGTCGCATGTTCATCGCAATAGTCTTGTCGTAGAAAGTATCCATATGACTACCTTAAGGTTTTTCGACGTTTCGGATTCATTTTTAATGTTATTTTAACCTAAAAATATTTATTTTTATGATTTATTTCAAAACTAAAATAAATTTACACTCGAAACACTAAAATTACTATTTTATTCCTCTGAACCACTATATTTGCTAAAGGGCTATCCCAAGTTTTTCGAACCTCCCACGTTCAAGGATAATATTATTTTGACCAAAAAAGAAAAATTAATATTTTTACTTCGTTACCCTTATCAACCTTAAATACCTAAAAAAAAAAAATTAAATTTCACAATCAATTTGCCTCCCTAGTATTTATTCTTACGGTTTCAATATATATAGTTTATTCTTACGTCATTACATATATAAGAATCACTAAACAAGTACATTAATATATTAATATAAACATGTGGGGGTTTACAATGACCAAATACATTATGGACAAAATGAGACACACATTTATCCAAATGCTATTTGCAAAAAATTGCAAATCTTTTATTTTGATCGAAAAATGATTATTTAAGACAAATACCTTTTTATGGAAAACAATGTTTTCGGTCTTTGCATGTTTAAGCCATGGTGTAAGAAATAGCCAAAAAACATAAACTTTCTTTGCATCCATCTTCAGAGGTATAATGAGAAATGAGTCCATGTTTTTGCTTAAACTATTGAGCATCCTGGAGGTGTCTAAGAAAGTACTTCTTAGAAACCAAGACTTTTCTTTTTGCCATCATGCTACATGCATTTACATAAGTTTTTTTGTATGTAGGAATACTTGGGGCACACAGATGTCTATGCATCTAAGGGTTTCAGTTTCTTGATGGCAATTCATCATTGACAACAGTAGAAGTTTTGCCATCTACAGTAGGAGTTTGTATCGGCAATTCATCATTGACAATAGTGCTGCCAATTTGATTCTCCCCTACTTCACTGACCTAACTTTCTGCAAACAAAATCAACATTAGATTTTATCCAGATAGCTCAGTTTTTCATTCGTATCCAAATTCATTTTCCATGGAATTTTCACCTTAAAACAAAGAATTTAGAAATATATACCAAAAATTTCGAGAATAGGCAAACTATAACTCCAATTGTTACATTTAAGTCAAAATAGAAGAAGAAGTAGGCAAACAATAACTCCAATTGTTACATTTAAGTCAAAAGAAGAAGAAAAGTAAGTGGAACAATAATATACCCAAGAAGGGTTGTGTTTAGTGTGTGTTTTATTTAGAGAAACTTACCTTTCATTCCTTCTTCTTGTGATAGGATCCACACATAGATTACATAGTTCGATACCAAATTTCTGTAATATGAGTTAGCAGTGTATAAAGCAGTATGATTATTTATACCAGGGAAGTACTGGGAGGTTATACTTGTATACAGCCCATCCCTCCATGAATTCACTGGATTTGGGGCATCTTCTTCCTTGCACATTACCCAGGGAACTCCTGTACCCAACCCGACCGCCAAATTTGCAGCCCAAGTCATGTACTAATGACCAGCAGCTCCAAGTGCCTTACCTTGTGGCCCATACTCATTCTCAATCTACAAAACAAATTAGCCAGTACCATCATTGTGAAAACTAAAATTTAGTTCTAGCAATGATGGATGGATATCCTCAACAAGTTTCCATTTTCTATCTAGACTCTAGAGTAACTACTACACTGGTGAATTTATTCTAATGTATGGCTTAACCCCCATATTTGACATGAGTGCATATGTGGTGAAAATTAAAATCCCAAAACATGGAAGCCATACCTGAGAAAGTATGATAGGGCCACCCTGGGACTCAAACAAATTTTCACTCTTCATCAAATTCACAATTTTTTCAGTGAAACTTTGCATAGCCATCTGCAACCCCATTTACATCAAAGCAGAGTGTTATTTTGCAAAAAATCCCAGACAATAAAACACATTTTCAGCAAAAACCCACATACCAAGCAAATCAAGAAACAATACCAAAAAACTAATTCCTCTTCAGATAACAAAATTTCGTAGCAAACAATAAAAAAAAATTGTCAAACATTAAAGTGAGTAGAATTTAACAAATCTACAAACAAAAGTATAAGAAAAAATCCACAACAAACATACCAACCCATGAAAATAAATTAACCAAAAAACAAACCAATAATATGTTTTTACGCTAAAAAAATCAGAAAAATCAAAGATCAAATTGGTACCGGAGCTTCAGCTCAGCTTCGGCTTGATCTCTGAGTTGAATCAAAGATCAAAAATCAAGGATTGTTGGGGGTTTCTAGGTTGGGGAGGGGCGAAGGGGGTTTCTACATTGCTGGCGATGGCGGTGGCCTAGCGTTGAGGACTGGTGTGGCTTGTGGCTTCGACGACTAGTGTGGTTGGTTCTTTGACGACTAGTAGAGAGAGGCAGGTTCTTCGAGTTCAATCGACTGAGAGGCAAAGATAGGCAGGTGGAGCTTTTGTGAGAGAGAGAGAGAGAGAGAGAGAGAGATTGTGGAGAGGAACTTGGCTAGCGAGTGAAATAGAGGCCATGGAAAATAGAGTGCGATAAGTAGTCTGTCGGGGGGAAATTTTAGGAATGACCTTTTCACGATGTTTTCCAAAAACGTCGCAATTAATAATTTAATATTTTATTTTACTTTAATAACTAAAATTTATATTCTGCGAGAAAATTACTACATCGTCGCAGATATTAGATTTTTTGCGACGAATTTAAAAATGTCGCGAATAAAAGTTTTTCCAACTTCGACCGTTCCCCTCACCAAAAAAAATTAGGAGGGAAACTTCTTTTCGCGATGAATTTAAAATGTCGCAAATAAAGTTTTTATTTTTTTTTATTTTAATTTTTTATTATTTAATTTAAGACAAAAAAACATTTGTCGTAAATAAATAGTCATTTCCCACCATATTTAGGATGAGAAGGAAAGGGGAGGCAAGCACTTTTTTTATGATGAACATAAAAAAACATCGCGAAAAAATTATCGTAATAATTATTTGCGACAAAATATAAAATCGTCGCAGATATTAGGTTTTTTGCGACGAATTTAAAACGTCGCGAATAAAATTTTAATTTTGTTTTATTTTAATTGTTTGATTATTTAATTTGATACAAAAAAATTGAAATTTCTCACATTTGTCACGACAAATTCAAAAAATCGTTGCAAATAGTATATTTTTTGCGATGCATTTAAAAACATCGCAAATAAAAATTTTATTTTCTTTTATTTTAATTTTTTATTATTTAATTTGATACAACAAAATTTTTATTTCTCACATTTTTTGCGACAAACTCAAAAACACGTCGTAGACAGTATCATTTTTTGCGACGAATATAAAAACATCGTGAATAAAATTTGTATTTTCTTTTATTTTAATTTTTTATTATTTAATTTGATACAAAAAAAATTTCACTTCTCATATTTTTTGTGACAAACTCAAAAACACGTCGCAGATAGAATACTTTTTTGCAACAAATATGAAAACGTCGCGAATAAAATTACCGTAATAATTATTTGCGACAAAATTATTAAATCGTCACAGATATTGGGTTTTTGCGACGAATTTAAAAAATGTCGCGAATAAAATTTTTTCAACTCCCGCCATTCCTTTCCCAAAAAATAATTTGGAGGGAATCTTCTTTTCGCAACGTATTTCAGAAAACGTCGCAAAAAATTGCAAAAAATATAAATTTAGACTTTATTTTACTTTAAATTGTAGATTATTTATTTTTGCGACGAGATAAAACTATTTGCGATGAAAATTTTTTGTCGTAAAAAATTGCCAATTCCCGCCAAAACCAATTAGGAGGGAATCGACTTTTTGCGACGTTTTTAAAAAATCGTGGCAAAAACTTTGCCAAATTACAAATTTGTGACCAAATTATAAAATTGTCGCGAATAGTAAACTTTTTGCGACAAATTTAAAATCATTGCAAAAAAAAACATCTAGCAAAAAATATTTTTTGTTGTAATGGTAGGAGACGTAGTTTAGCATCTTTCTTAGTAAGTAAATGCTTTAAAGTTGCATGATCATTAAGTACAATAATTGACGATTTAACTAAGTATGAACGAAACTTATCCATAACAAACACAACAACAAGTAATTCTTTCTCTGTAGTTGAACAGTTCATTTGCACATCATTTAAAGTTTTGCTATAATAGTAAATAACAAGGTTTTTTCTATCTTTTTGTTGACCTAACACAGCTTCTACTACATAATCACTTGCATCTGTAAAACCCAGGTAAATTTGAAATTTTTCTAAAAAAAGGCAAAATGGTAATTTGCCACTATAATGCGTATTTAAAATACTCATGTTCTAGACCTCGGATGAGGAAATGGAGTTCGCCGTTGGATTCGTATCATAAAATCTAGTCACCCTATCAAATTTCGTCGAATTTTGAGATAGTCCAATTTTTGCACGTCATTCGAGACGACTACGTGACGATTGATATTTTAAAGGTCTCCAAAAATAATTTTTATAAAATTTCCTTAGAATTGGATAAAATTTCAAGTAAAATTAATTTAAACTTAATCCGGGACTTAATGAATCGTTTCGGGACGAAAAACAGACCCAAAAGTTGGAAATATGCGGTGCGATGTGGACCTCACATTCGGGACTATAAATATAGAATCAAAATCAGATTTTTTGAGAAAATATCTCATTAATTAAACCCCATTTGGCCGGCCATAGAGAGAGGAGAGAGAAGAGAGAAAAAAATAGTTCTTCAAGGCTTATTTCCCGGATCTTCGAAGTTCCATCACTCAGATTAATTCGGACCAAGAGTTAAAGTCGATCACCACGACAAGGGCTACGTCTACGTACCAAGAAAAGGGGATTTCACCGAAAATCCAAAGAAAAGATTTTGGAGAAATCAAGTTCTTGGGCTATTGTTGGTGTTCTTGGAAGTTCTACAACTTCCGCCACGCTACAAGAGGTAGGGTTCCCTCATACCTTGGTTTTATTCTTACCTTAAGTGGGTTTTTAGTGGCTGAAATTAGTTTATATGTGGGCTATCCAAGGGCTGTCCAAATGGACTGTTAAGAGGCTGAATTTGGGCTGTTTAAGGGGCTGAATTATGGACTGTTTTTCGGCCATTGTACGGACTATTTTTAGGCCATGTTATGGACTGTTTTTAGGCCATGTTATGGACTATTTTTCGGCCATTGTACGGACTATTTTTAGGCCATGTTATGGACTGTTTTTAGGCCATGTTATGGACTTTTTTCGGCCATTGTACGGACTATTTTTAGGCCATGTTATGGACTGTTTTTAGGCCATGTTATGGACTATTTTTCGGCCATTGTACGGACTATTTTTAGGCCATGTTATGGACTGTTTTTAGGCCATGTTATGGACTTTTTTCGGCCATTGTACGGACTATTTTTAGGCCATGTTATGGACTGTTTTTAGGCCATGTTATGGACTATTTTTCGGCCATTGTACGGACTATTTTTAGGCCATGTTATGGACTGTTTTTAGGCCATGTTATGGACTTTTTTCGGCCATTGTACGGACTATTTTTAGGCCATGTTATGGACTGTTTTTAGGCCATGTTATGGACTATTTTTCGGCCATTGTACGGACTATTTTTAGGCCATGTTACGGACTATTTTTAGGCCATGTTATGGACTATTTTTTGGCCATTGTACGGACTATTTTGAGGCCATGTTATGGATTGTTCTTAGGTCATTTTGCGGACTATTCTTAGGCCATTTTGCGGACTGTTTTTAGGCTTATATAGGGGCAGTTATGTGTTATATTATGCCTTAATGATTAAGTGTATTATTGACATAGATTATGTAATAACATGCTTGTGAATTGTGTTGGATATGAATGTTAATACATGCTAGTTGATGTTTTGACATTGTGGAGAATTATGGCAAGCATATGCATTAGATATCAAGTACCATGACATATGTTGAGATATGTGGTTGAAATGGGTCCATATGGCATTCATAGCATGTTGGACATAATTGTTGTGTGCAATGGTTCATTTCATTGCATATGCACGGAGGCATCACATATACTGGGTGTGAGTGCATTGTGATATTAAACATCATTCTTGGTGATTGATTTGTAGAATCGATACGGTCGGATCGAAGATCCCATTGGGCCGCATGTTGCATGAAAAACTTGTGTTGGGTATAGCAAGAAGGGGTAGATCCCCCCCTCGGGTGCAAGACCCGACGACTTAGTTATACACTCTCCTGTGGTAAAATTCTAGAAAACTGTAGTATAGTATACGGAACCGGCAGTATAAAATCCAAAATTCATTGCCCAACAAGACACAAGATTTTGATTTATAAGAAAATACTCATTTAATGAGTAACATCCAATAATGATCTGATTTATAAAACACATGATTTTTTATTCAAAGTGATCATCGGATTTATTTCCGTCGAAGACGGGTCATTACACATTGGCATTGCATTGTGTTATGGAAGTCGATGAGGACTTGGGTTTAAGTGCATGAGTGAGTATCATCTCATTTCATGGCATGACATGGTTGCATTCCAATATTGAATGCATATTCTTGTATGAATGGTTGTTAAATGTTGTTTGTTGCTTATCCACATTGCATATGCATCTAAGGTGGGAAGTAGCCCTTGTAGGATATACTCTACTGGGCGTTGGCTCACCCTATACGAGAAACATTTTAGGTGCGGGTTATGCGTTGGCAGACGGCTCACAATCGGGGTTCCATGGTTGAAGAAAAGCCAACTTGTGGCTTTTAATCTTTTGTTTGTAAAATTAGACTGGTAATTTAATTTCGGCATGTAATGTATGTAAAGAATTGTAATTGGACTTTTATGGACTAATTTTAATATAGCCTTGCATGTTTTGTATGAGTATGGATAAATGGACCCGGTGTGGTCTATATTTACTCATAAATGGACCCCGGTGTGGTCATTGTTGAATATTGGACCTCGGATGGGTCTTGTTATTATATAATTGCACAGGTTGTGTTTTGGGTAGAGCTTCCCGTACAAAGGAGACTCTGCCTAAATTTTGTAAAATTATGGTTCTCGGTAAAAGGGGCATAATGGCGTGATATCGAATTACTCGGTATTCACGGGTATTCCGCGGGTTGATGGGTAATCAACGAATCCCCAGATTTTGGGGCATGACAGCATCACACATTAATTCAAAGGATAAAGATCAGTTAGGAGGTTGCATAATAGCTGCAGAAGTCAAAATATTTTTCAATTTATCAAATGCTACTTGGCATGCTTCAGTCCATTCAAATAATATATCCTGACATAAAAGATTACATATAGATTTAGATATTAAACTAAATTTTTTTATAAATATTCTATAAAATCCTGCATGAGCTAGAAAAGAATGGACATTTTTTATAGTTTTTGGGGAAGGAAAATTAGTTATTAAATCAATTTTAGATTTATTAACNTGTGGGTATAAATTCCATTCCAGATAATGTTAATAGGTTAGGTAATATTTTAGGGTGCTCAGTGGAAGAATGACCCCTTAAGTATTTTGGCCTTTCTTTAGGTGAGAATCCATTATCTTTTACTCTTTGGGACCTTGTCATTGAAAAAGTGGGGAAGGGATTAGATGGGTAGAAGAGAACTTTTATTTCCAAAGGGGGTAGAAAGACTTCGGTCCAATTAGTTTTGTCTAATATTCCCATATACTTGTCACTTTTTAAAATGCCAAGCACGGTTGTTCATAAGATTGAAAAAATGATGAGGGACTTTTGTGGGAAGGGTGTGGAGAAGGAAAAATAGATCAGTTGATTAATTGGAAGATGGTTTCTAGATTTAAGAATAAAGGGAGTATTTTAGTGGGAAGTTTGAAAGTAAGAAATGTGGCTTTAGTAGAGAAATGACTTTGAAGATTTCTTTTGGAACAAAATTCTCTATGGCTTCCGGTTATCAAGAGCAAATATGATTTGCAACCTAATGGATAAGATGCTAATGTGGTTGAAATGAAATTTTTTTGATGACCTTGGAAATTTAAATATTAGGATTTATGTCGATTTTCTCTTATTGCCAGTTTTGTTGTAGGAAATGGAGAGAGAATTCATTTTTGGGATGATGTTTGGTTAGGGGGGGTCTTCGTTGTCTATCTTGTTTCCTTGTCTCTATCGGGTATCTCGAGCTCACAATATATATTATTTCTTTGACCTGATCGAGTTCAAATTTGTTATCTTTGGATCTTGGGTTTTGTAGGAATTTAGATGATAGAGAAATTATTGAGTTGGTTTCTTTTATTTCCTTACTCAATGATGTTCATATAGATCAAGAGTTGCTTGATAAAAGAAGATGGATGTTTGTGTCTTCCGGGTGTTTCTCATGTAAATCATTCTTTGAGTCTTTAATTGATGATCTTTCTTGTTCAATTTTTTCCCCTCTTTGATGATTTGTAAGGCTAAAATAATACCAATTAAGGTGAAGGTTTGTGCATGGACTGTTGGTCATGGTATGATAAATACTAATGATATGTGTCATGGTCATAGTGAAAGCATTACTCATCTTTTTTTGCATTGTCCTATTGTTTTCAGTTTGTGGAATATGTTGTTTTCATTGGCAGGTTTGACTTGGGAAACTCCTTAGTTATTTTCTACCATGTTTGTTGAGTTTTTTAAGGACTTTGGGAATCATAATAAAGGAGTCACACTATGGAATTGTGCAATGTTCGCTATGATATAGGTTATTTTGGTTGGAGAAAAATGATTGAATCGAGGTGGTTGATTGATGGTTTATGGACCATATGGGCCTCAGTCACGAATGATTTTGAGGGTATCCCTTTTTTTTGTATCTCAGCTGGATGCTGGGCTGTTTGTGATTTATAGATATCCATGTTTGATAATTTTTTGTCTAAATGTGATTTTTTTTTCACAGCCTTGTAATTTGTTTCATTGAGTTGGATCTCTTGCCCAACTTAGCCTTTTGTAATATTAGCATGGCATGAAGTGCGTTGCACATATACAAATTTAAGTAACATTATTTTTATAGAAAATGNTTCTTGATCATCTATTACAATTTCAATTTGATTATAACCAGAATATCCATCTTAAAAATAATAATATGTATGACCAACTATTCTTTCTAATACTTGATCTAGAAAAGACAATGGAAAATGATCTTTTCTGGTGAGGAAATTTCGCTCCGATAGTCAATACACACATGCTAACCAATGATTGTATGCATAGGGACTAATTCATTCTCCTGATTTTTAATTAAAGTAACACCAAACGTTTTAGGGACAACCTGTGTAGGACTGACCCATTTACTATGAGATATAGGATAGATAATATTAGCATCTGATAATTTAAGTATTTCATTGCTAACTACCTCTTTCAGCTATGGATTTAATCTTCGTTGTATATAATGAGATGATTTAGCCTCATTTTCTAAATATATACAATGAGTACACAGAAGTGGGCTTATACCTTTTATATCTGCTATTGTTCATCCAATTACATTTGGATGATTCTTTAGAACTTTTGTCAATTCCTTTTCCTAAATTTCAGATAATTTTGATGATATTATCACGGGATGAATTTTATCTTTTTCTAAAAAAACATATTTTAAATTAGTTGGGAGAGGTTTTAAATCTGGCTTAAAAACTTCAACATTGGATTCTATAGAATTAGACAACATTTTTTCATTTTTTGGATTCCATGTTGATATATCTTCAGACTCATCATTAGATACAAACTCTAATGTATATAATTCTTGTTTCATACAAGCATTTTCAAATAAATTTTGAGTTATTAACTCAACACAATTAACTTCATGCAATTCTTTTTCTTCTCTGGGTTGTTTTGCCATGTTGAAGATATTTAATTCCAAAGTCATATTTCCAAATGAAAGTTTCATAACTCCATTCTGACAATTTATTAATGCATTTGATGTATCTAGGAAATGGTCGACCCAAAATAACAGATATGTGTGCAGATATATGAAAAATTGGTTGTGTCTAAAACAATAAAATCTACTAAAAAATAAAATTGATCAACTTGGACAATAACATCTTTCATAATTCCTCGTGGAGTTTTTATAGATCAGTTTGCTAATTGTAATGTGACATTGGTAGTTTTCAACTCACCTAATCTTAATTGTGTATACACTGAGTATGACATTAAATTAACACTTGCTCCAAGATCAAGTAAAGCATGTTCAATTCGAAAATTTCCAATGATGCATGAAACTGTAGGACTTCTAGGATCTTTGTATTTGAAAAAAGTTTTATGTTGTATAATAGCACTAACTTCTTCAGTTAAAAATGATTTCTTTTGTACATTAGCTTTTCTTTTTATTGTACAAATATCTTTCAAAAACTTGGAGTAAGCTGAAACTTGTTTAATCACATCCAACAAAGGAATATTGATTTTTACTTGTTTAAACAACTCAAAAATTTTAGAATGATCTTTTATAGATGAAGGCTTNATCTTGGAATGAAATGGGCATTCCATTCCAAAGTTTGGATAAAATAATTTCTATTGGAATGTAATGACATTTAACTAAAATAACTTTTTATCATAAAATTTTCAACTTAATGCATATTTCATTAAATTGAGTACTTTTGTTAATTTTAAAATTAGACAAATTAGATTAACTATGTTGTAAATAAAGTCACAAAGAATCAATTAATAAAAAAGTTTACTAAAAAATAAAAAAAATCAATAATAAACAACAAATTAATAAAAATAAAAATGTGATACTTTCATCAATGATCCTTCATGAATGGTATTCATTCAACACACAATGACTATGATCAACTTGCAAAATGTGTGCCTATTCTTTCTACCATAATTCCTTTTTTTGGGGGAGGGGAAAGGGGGGAAGGACTTGAATTCTTGACCATTTACAATGTAAGGAGTATTATTAGATTAAAGGTCCATTGATGTACCATAATTCTTTAACGTGGACAATGTTATACAAATACACCTAATTTTCAAAATTTGACAAATACAATAAAATATAATCATTAACCAAATAACATTTTTCATGGAAAAGATAATTAAACTCGAACTTCACAGATAAGAGTAACACAAGTGTTTCATAGACAAAAAAAAAAAAAACCAAAAAATATGTTCCATTTACCATGCATCATCCTATATATCTCTAAAAAAATCCCCCTTTAATATCCCTCTAACTAATTCTGCCCTCTCGGTCTCAGGAAGGCTAAAAAATAAGTCAGTATAATTAGAGTCATGAACTAAAATTCTCGAGGCTTTGAGCATTTCACTCATGAAAAAGTCGGGTAACATTAACAAGTCTTCGTAAATCTTCTTCTTCATATCACCTACTGCGGCGTCAACACCAATTGCACGAGCAAAAATAGTTGTTGCCTTCGTAATCTCTGTGCTAATCAGAGAAGCAACACTCATCAACCCTTCAACTATCATCTCTTCCATACCCCTACTTTTTTTCTTTAGCCTCGCGCTCCCAACCTTCTCAGGCACAGATGGTCGTCACATAGATGACATGGATGTGTTCATGTCATCTGATCCATGTAAGAATATCTCATGCTCAATGTTTCCTTCTTCTCTCTCTAACTCCACCACATCAACTACGCCATGCACCTCTCTACTAGTCGCCTGATCCTTTCCAAATATAATGCACAAGTCCTCAGAAAAGGGAAAAGATCTCTTCCTAAACTTTTCTGCTCCCTTGTGGCTCTACAATACAAACAAAAATAGTAGGCAAAAATATGTCAAACACAAGAAACAATTATGTTAAATAAGTAATCAATCATTACTGATTTATGTTAAACTTCACAAAGAACATCAAAATCAATGTAAGTAGAAAAAATAGAAAAAGATGGTAATGCCCACTGTGATATGTCAAATACTAGTTTTAATTTTTGTTGGGAGTCCACTGTGTATGAAAGTAGATTTCCATTCATAGATCAAATTTGAATTTATTAATACAAGCCTTGGCAAATATGCCTTGGGAAGTGGCAGCCTCTTGTCAGGGAAAAATATTCAAGCAAATTCAATGGAAGTTCAAGCCTATCCATCCTTTCAGAACCATCAAGCATGCCTACACCTTCACTATTTAATGGAAGTTCTGTAGGCCTTCAACTTTCCTTGGTCATGGGAAAGTGGAATCATTCTTGCATTACTACTCCAAGATTCTCTGTCAATGTAAATAAAGAAATAGCAGGGTTTTTTCCCATACCCTACTTATTTGTAATTACTGTTATGGAAGTTTTAACACTCCTCATTCAGAGGAACATTTTTGCTAACCCAGACTTCCAATACCATTGGAGGTGCAAGAAACTCAAATCACCCAACCGCCTTTTTCTGATAATTTACTCTTGCTATGTCGTGGTGATTTTCAGTATGCCAATGTGATTAAGCAATCTCTTCAGCAGTTTCAAGTTATATAGGGTCTCATGGCAAATCCATTAAAGAACAACATTTTTTTAGTGTAATACTTCCAGAGATTAGATCACAGATAAGGGTTATATTTGAATCCTCTAAGGGGAACATGCCTGTAGGTACCTAGGAGTCCCCCTTATTTCTTCAAGGCTCAAGGTTCAGCATTGTGCTAGCCTAATAGAACTTTGTCAGATGCTAACAGGCTTTACTGAGTAGCATCCAATTCTTTTGGGCCTCACATTTGAGTTTACCTCATCAGGTGCTCAGAGAAGATCGAGAAGATGATAAGGGCATTTTTGTGGAAAGGAACCAACCTAAATAGCACAGGGGCTAAAGTGGCTTGGAGTGATGTATGTAAACTCAAGAAAGAAGGGGGAATCAAAAGAGTTAAGGAATGGAATGATGCGCTCCTCATGAGACATTTGTGGCAGTTATTTAAGGACAAACAATATCTATATGTGGACACAATGGGTACACACTTGTCATCTCAAGGGAAAAAGCTTACGAGAAATAAAAGCTACTCAAGGAAGTTCTTAGAACTGGAGAAAGTCTGCTAAAGCTTAGGGACGCCATGAGACTGCTGGTGATACATATAATTGGCACTTGACAGTCTGCCCACTTATGGCAAGACAACTAGGAGGAGTTACTGTTTCAAGGCCCCAAGTTTGACTCTCTAAAGAGATTATTTGTTTATCTAATTCGCATGTTTTTTGGGTAATTATGTATCCAATGTTTATATTATAAGCATAACCATAAATTTAAGGAGGTGTGGTTGTGCACAAGTTTTTGTTTTATAAGAAAAAAAATAACCGTTAAAGATATAAATGTGATTACTGTATAACTGACATTCAGTATTGGATACATGAATGGCTGTCTTCCAGGAAATCAGGAAGCTGTTTGTATGAAAGTTATTAATAAACCAAGTTTGAATGACAAAGCTGTTCATTACGAATATCACAAGCAAAAGCAAGCTTTCAGCCTCTTTAGTATTATTTTAGTTGCTTTGTTGGCGTTCGTCACGGGTCTTTTATGTGAATACTGAGCTCTAAAAATGGGGGAAAGCAAACCGACAAGAGCAAATTGAAAAAAATTGCTTGTTGCATCAAACATGAAGGGGATGCAGAATACACTGAATGTGGAAAAAACATTACGGAAATGAAATCGAAAGCAAATGCATGTGAAAAGGGGTTAGGGTGAAATCTGATACGGACGAAATTCAAGGCCAGGGCTTTGATGGCCCAGAAGCCTGACCACCCCAAGAGGCCCGGAGCAGAGAAGGAGGACTTAACATCGGCAAAAAGCCTATAACCCAGCAGTCCAAGCCCAGTTCAAACCATAAAGTGGTTTGGAGAATAAAAGCCCAGTCCAAACTATCTCTAGATGGGCAGAGGGGACCACGCATCCAGGGGGACCACTCTTGACATTTACAGCAATCTCAAAGAAGGTGGGGCACCAGGCCGCCAGAGATCATGGCAATGACAGCGCTGGATGAACATGGACGTCGGATGAGCAGTGATCGTGGTGGCAGAAGAAGCAGGAGGGGGGTCAGAGGAAAGAACAGCTGAAGGCCCTAAGAGGGGCTAATATAAATAGATAACGATAACCCAAGCAAAAGGAGGATTTTCCTAGAAAAAGTTCGAAGAACATTAGAGAGCCTAAGAGTGTAGAAAGCTGAGAGAGAATACCTGGATGCTCATCCTTTGCAAGCGGACTCCGAGTCCCAAATTATAGGTGGCACTTTGCCGGCCGATGAATATACAAACCCATCGAGCAAGAGACCCGTTGATAGTGGATGTAGCCTTAGTCTTTCTGCTAAGGTGAACCACTTATATTGCCAGTCTAACTGATAATTTAAGATTAATACATAACCTCCAAAAACCATTTCACAACACCATCCCATCTTAGTTGGGCTTGGGCCACGAATTCCAAGCACCATCAGTTGGCGTCGTCTGTGGGAATGGTTTTCATCGTTTCCCTATCTGATTTTTATTTGATGGTTTCAACTCGGAATATGAGTGAAGCTCCTGCCAACCCTCAAGCCCACCAGAACCTACCAGAGAATCCCCTGATTCCCGAAGTGGACGCCGAAAACCACTTCATAGCGACAAACCTTCCTCTTCTAGAAGGGATGGATACCTTTCACCGAACCACGATGCAACTTATGAAACAAAATCAGGAGCTGTTGGAATGGATACGGACTCACTAGCTCCCTCCATTCCCACCAACTCAATAAGAGCCCCCTCCACTGCCAACGGGTCACGACGCTCCTCTACGGGGACGCCAGGCTCCATCGAATGGGGTCACAGAGCTCCACGAGGATAGCCACTCTGGAGAAAACCATCGGAGGAGACACCCTGAAGGACAAGACGAGGACGAAGCCCATAGTCGGGATACAACTGCATTCCGACAGGACAGACGTCATCCCCCGTTTGAAATCGATGATCGCATATGGGAACAGAGAATCTGTGAACTCCAACGAGAGTTGGGCAACGTGAAAGAGGTGGTTAGAGGAAAGGCCTCCGACACCATGGATGCCCTAGTCCAGCAAATCGAGTTGCCATTTACACCTGAGGTCCTCTATTTCCCTCTCCCTCAAAAGTTCTGGATGCCATCGATAGAGGCATTCGACGGGACCAAAGACCCAGTCAACCACTTAAACTCCTACAAGAATCAGATGGAACTCCAGGGGTATCCAGACCCGATTCACTGCCGAGCTTTTGCCATTACCCTGAAGGGATCGACAATAGCGTGGTTCAATAGGTTACAACCGGCATCAATCTCCTCCTTCAGGGAACTGTCAATATAGTTCGTCTCACATTTCATCGGAGCAAGGACGTACAGAAAGCCATCCTATCACCTGCTGAGCGTCAAACAGGGACCAAATGAGTCCCTCAGAAGTTACGTACAATGCTTCAACCAGGAATGCCTAAAGATGGAAAGCGTGGATGATAAATTCGCGTTAACCACCTTCATGTCGGGACTCGGAGTGCAGTCCAAGGACCTTCTCTTCTCAATCACTAAGAACCCTCAGGCTACTATGGCCGAGGTGTTAGTGAAGGCTGAGAAGTACATTAACGGTGAAGAAGCTCTTCGCCTGAAAGGAAATTCGACAACGCCAGAAGGAGACAAGAAGAAGCCGAACCATAGCCCCAAGAAAGAGAAGAGACGCAACCGGTTCCCAAGAAGAGACCGCTCCTCGAGAAGGGGGAGAGAGCTTTCCTTGTAAAGGAGAAGAAATGTTCGAGATCGACTAGGACCTCCTCTGCAGGAGCTGCAGCCGCGGTATGCNTATTTTGGCTTCTCTTGATTCTGCACAAATATTTCAAAAACTTGGCATAAGGGGGGACCTTCTTGATAGCATCCAAAATTGGAATATTAATTTTCACATGTTTAAAGAGCTTATAGATTTCTGGCTGGTGATTCAACTTCTATATCATTTTGAGTCAATGGGGAAAAGGAGCAAGAATAGGACAAGAAGGATCTTTTTCCTTTAATGGTTATGGTTCTTTTCCAATTAGAGGATCAAGCTCAACTAGTTTAGAGCCTGGGATTGACTTAGGCCTTGGCTTTGGAATTAACATGTCTCTGATTGTTTTGTGAATCACCTTGCCACTTCTTAGTGTAGTGATAACTTGAGCTTGGTCTGGTGGAGTTTTCATGATTGAAGGATTTTCCACATGAAATTGGTCTTGTGGTTGTTTTGGTTGGCCCAAAAACTTGCCTTTCTCGTGTGTGCTCATAGATTGAGTCAATTTTTGGATTTGGATTTTGATATCTTCAAAAGACTGGGTGGTTTTTGCTTTGAAATTAGTAAAAGCCTGCGTGGAATGAGTGTTGTAATTCATTTGAGTTTGCATGAATAGGTTTAGTGTGTCCTCAAGGCTCTTCTTGTGTGGTTGTTGGTATGGTTAATATGCGGGAGGTCCTTGAGGTGGTTGTTGTGAATTTTGTGGATTCATGGGAGCTGGTTGTATGTTTATTCAACTGAATTTTGGGTGATTCTGCCACCTTGGATTGTATATTTTAGAATATGGGTTGAAGTAAGGCTTTTTGAAGTTAGAAATTGCATTTGTTTGTTCCAACAAGATTTCTTTGAATGTCGAAATAGTAGGACACTTCCCAGTAGGGTGTCCAGTTAGTGAACAAATCCCACACACTTGTTTTGTGGGAAGGCCAACATCAACTTAATGTACTTTTTTCATCTCTAAAGCTTCAAGCTTTCGAGATAAGGTGGACATTTTTGCTGTTAGGTCATCATCCTCTTTCAGGACATACTTACCCCCTAGGAAGTAGTTGGTCTAGTTTCAATAGTGGTTGGAGAGGTGCTTGATAGTTTCCGTTATAGTATCCTAACCTCTAAACATCATCCCTCAATGTGTCTATGTCTTATGTGTATANATATACACTGAGTATGACATTAAATTAACACTTGCTCCAAGATCAAGTAAAGCATGTTCAATTCGAAAATTTCCAATGATGCATGAAACTGTAGGACTTCTAGGATCTTTGTATTTGAAAAAAGTTTTATGTTGTATAATAGCACTAACTTCTTCAGTTAAAAATGATTTCTTTTGTACATTAGCTTTTCTTTTTATTGTACAAATATCTTTCAAAAACTTGGAGTAAGCTGAAACTTGTTTAATCACATCCAACAAAGGAATATTGATTTTTACTTGTTTAAACAACTCAAAAATTTTAGAATGATCTTTTATAGATGAAGGCTTCTTAAACCTTTGAGGAAAAGGTAAAGGAATATGACACGGATGATCTATTTCATTCTGTAATTCTGGTTGCATTTCAGCTGAAGGTTCAAGTTCAAGTGGTTCATTGACAAAAATTGACTTACGCATTTTTTTTTAGAAATTTTAGGTTTAATAGTTTTGTCAATTACCTTACCACTTCTTAGTGTTGTGATCGCTTGTACTTGACTTGGAGAAGGTTCAGAAGACACAATATTAACTTGATTTTGACTTTGTGGAGTTTTAGGTTGAGATGAGAATTTTCCCTTCTCTAACGCACTCAAGGACTGAGTCAACTTAGCTAGATGACTCTTGATATCTTTGCTTGGTCGTTTTCCTTGTTGTTCCTAACCTCTTAACATCATCCCTCAATGTGTATGGCTTATAGGAATGGGGGTGTCACTCTCCCTCGAAATGGTGTGGGAAATGGGGCAACGGAATGGTGGATGGAATGGACTGAAATGAACAAAATATGTGTGTGGAATGAAATGCGTATGTGAACAAAAGTGCTCCCCAAG
>CAUOFW020007058.1:293565-312094 GCA_963454935.2 Ilex paraguariensis | reverse complement strand
TTAAGAGATATTGAATACATCAAGGTCTAAATTGGGCTTGAAGTTGCAGCCAGTGCACAGTTCACGTGCACTGTTCACTATTTCATCCCTTTTTTCATTTCCAATCTACCAAATTCAAACACACATCACTACACCTATCCCCATTTTTACAAAAATTATTTAATATATATCTATATGCATATATATAAAATAAAATGCGGAGTGTTACAAAGCTTTTGAGATAAATTAGTCATTTTAGCTCTTAAATCATCATCTTCTTTTAAAATTTACTTTCCCCTTTTGGATGTAGACGACTTAGGTTCCACTATATTTGAAGAAGTTGAGTCCCACAACTGGGAAGTCTTAGAAATAGTATCAAAAAATTGGAACGCATCAGTACGATGCACAGGAAAAAGGAAAAAATCATTATTTGATGTCTTAATGCATTAGTACGATGCATAGGAAAAAATATTTTAAAAAAACTCAGTTTGCAGAGCTTGCCAACTTGTGATAGAATTAGCTCTTAAAGAGTTAAGTCATGGTTTAGCTTTATCTTTTAATGAAAAAGAAAAAAGTTTTAACTAAGCCAGTTTAGAATTATCTTGTAAAGTTCCACAGACTTTTTCAAAATCTTTCATATGCACATAATGGTTTTCAAATTCCAGATTATGGAACTATGGTAGTAACTGTATTATCTCNGACTTTTTCAAAATCTTTCATATGCACATAATGGTTTTCAAATTCCAGATTATGGAACTATGGTAGTAACTGTATTATCTCTGCCTTAATATTAAGATTTGGAGCTTCTGTTGGAAAAGCAAAACATGATGGGACATTAGTTTGTGTAGGATGCAAATATTCTCTTAAAGGTCGGACATTTTGAACTACTTCTTGCTCCCTAGGAACATTTTGAGCCATACTTAAATCAAATGATACTTGTGAAGATGAAGATGAAGGAAATGACTGATTTATAGAACCTATTGATGAATGAACAAACATAAACTATTAAATAAAAACAAACCATCTATAAACATATAATACGAATAAACAACTTCCCTATTCAAATTAAAATTACTATAACTCCCCGACAACGGTGTCAAAAACTTTATTCAACATGTTTCGTGACCTGCTTTATATCATACACCCAAGTATAAGTGGTCGAATTGTAGTTTTCTCGATTAAGTCTAAGATCAATCCCACGAAGAGTTTGAATAATTAGAATTTAAAATAAGAACAGTGAAGTTATGGTTAAACTAGTGTAATATAAGATGGCTTGTGATGTGAGCTTAGATTGATAACTAGACTAAATAAATGAAATGCGTAAGTAAACTGTAAAAAAAATAATAATATAAAAAGTACCCATTAATTTAAGGATCCCATATGCTTTATATTGGTTAATTATTGGAAATGCCACCTTACAACAATTAACTTACAGGTTACTAGAAATGCAACTGGTAGGTCTAATGTATATAAACCATAACACAACAATNTGGAATGAGAGAAATGAGAGTAAAGGCTGAAATCTGTGTTTTTAAACACAGAAATCCAGAATTTTTTTTTTCCTTTTACTGTTCATGGANAAGGAAATGACTGATTTATAGAACCTATTGATGAATGAACAAACATAAACTATTAAATAAAAACAAACCATCTATAAATATATAATACGAATAAACAACTTCCCTATTCAAATTAAAATTACTGTAACTCCCCGACAACGGTGTCAAAAACTTTATTCAACATGTTTCGTGACCTGCTTTATATCATACACCCAAGTATAAGTGGTCGAATTGTAGTTTTCTCGATTAAGTCTAAGATCAATCCCACGAAGAGTTTGAATAATTAGAATTTAAAATAAGAACAGTGAAGTTATGGTTAAACTAGTGTAATATAAGATGGCTTGTGATGTGAGCTTAGATTGATAACTAGACTAAATAAATGAAATGCGTAAGTAAACTGTAAAAAAAATAATAATATAAAAAGTACCCATTAATTTAAGGATCCCATATGCTTTATATTGGTTAATTATTGGAAATGCCATCTTACAACAATTAACTTACAGGTTACTAGAAATGCAACTGGTAGGTCTAATATATATAAACCATAACACAACAACTGTTTAGGTTAGCGGGTGGTATATGTAACAATTGATTAATCCAAGTAAACCAGAAGGTCAAGCCATTCAAAAGGATAACTTGAATTACTCAATCGACAATATTATATTATATATCAGTTAAACAACCTTAGTAATCCAGAAGGTCAAATCATTCAGGAGGATCACTTAAGTTATTCATCAGACAACTTTGTACCTGTGACGCCCCTAAAACCGGGGGTCCCGTTGACGATCTGTCAACCCGCAGAAAGACCCGTGAGTGTCGCTTGATTCGACATCACACTAATATTATTCCATATCCGAAATTTTAACTCACACATGTAACCCGTGTTCCTTTAATCATTTAATCCAACTAAGGTCTAACATACCTCGTGTAATGTTCATTTGTATCATTGGAACCAGCGAAAACAAAGTCCAAAAACATGACACCTTAGTGTTAAAATTTCAATATTTTGGAGACAGTACCGATACTGTGTACCGGTACTGTTTGTTCACTGGCCCTGGCAATACCGGTACCATTTGGAATGTACCAGTTTAGCCTATTTCCACCATTTTTCCTTTCAAAACCATTTCAATTCATCCCAACACCCTCTAAAACATGTCTAACAATGTTTATCACATAAAACTTGATCTCTACAAGTTCTATTACAATCCATTTACTCAATCTCATACTCAACACCGTAATTTTTTAAGTTTATACAAAATATATTACAAAATAGAATTTAACTAGATTTTTACAAAAACTCGCTTTCAAAAGCTACAATCTGGCTTTTCTTCATCGTTGAGGTCCCGTATGTGAGTCCTCCACCGGTACGAACCCCGCACCTCAAATGTGTTCCCGTATAGGGTGAGCCAAGCCCAGTAGAGTATTTCCNACAATCCATTTACTCAATCTCATACTCAACACCGTAATTTTTTAAGTTTATACAAAACATATTACAAAATAGAATTTAACTAGATTTTTACAAAAACTCGCTTTCAAAAGAGACAATCTGGCTTTTCTTCATCGTTGAGGTCCCGTATGTGAGTCCTCCACTGGTACGAACCCCGCACCTCAAATGTGTTCCCGTATAGGGTGAGCCAAGCCCAATAGAGTATTTCTTACAAAGGCTACTCCCCACCTAAGTGCATATTAAATGTTCGCATGCAACAATCATAATCATATATCCATTTCATACAAGAACATGCTATTCAAGATGAAATTTCTACCATGCCATGTCATAATATAAGGTGAGACTCACTCATGCATTTTCACCCAAGCCTACTCCGGCTCCCACAACACAATGTAGTGCATGTGTGTAAAACTTTTCTCCTTGATGAAATACATCCAAATATCATTTTGAAATAAAATCATATGTTCATAAAACCAATTCATTTCTGGATGTTTCCCATCAAATGAATCATTTATATAACAAAACCATGTGTCTTTGTTTAGGTAGCGGACTTTTGGTGTTGCACCACCGGCTCCGCACACCGATACAANAAAACCAATTCATTTCTGGATGTTTCCCATCAAATGAATCATTTATATAACAAAACCCTGTGTCTTTGTTTAGGTAGCGGACTTTTGGTGTTGCACCACCGGCTCCGCACACCGATACAATTTTTTGGACTTCCACCGTAAGAAGCATATAAACCAGTAGCCGGGCCTTGCTTTCCCTTTTTGCTATACCCGACACAAGTTTTTCATGTGACCGTGCAACTCAATCGAATTTTCAATCCAACATTTCCAAGTCCACCATCAATCACCAAATATGATGTTTGGTCACACCATGCACACACACCCACCTTATGCCTATGGATGCGATATCCCCGTGCAAATGCAATGTAATCAACCATTGCTAATAACTATTATGTCCAACATGCTATGAATGCCATGTGGACCCATTCAATGACATATTTTAACATATGTCATGGCAATTTATCTAATGTACATAATTACCATAAATCGTCACAATGTCAATATATCAATGAACATATAACAACACAAATCTCAAGTATGACATTACACAATCTCATCCCAATCGCACTTAATCACAAGGCATAATATAAACATGTAACATGCCCACATAAACCAATTTTCAAGGAATTTCACAAGGAAATTCCACATATAAATCTCAAACTAGAAGTTGAATTAAGTCAATTTTACTCCCATTTTCATAACTATAGGCAAGTGACCCATGTTATTCAATACCCTTACCCTTACCCATTAAATATAGCATTCTAGGTAAGAAATAAACCATGGTAGGAGGAAACCCTACCTCTTGGAGCGTGATACGAGTGGGAGAAACCTCTAGAACACCTCCCAAGCCCCAAAACCTTGATTTCCCAAAATCCTATCTTTGGATCTTCGGTGGAATCCTTCGTTCTTGGAATGTAGACATAGCCCTCGTCGCAGTGATCAACTTTAACTCTTGGTCCAAGTGATTCCGACTAACGGAACTTCATAGATCGGAGGGAGAAAGGTAGAAATATTTTTTGGTTTTTCTCTTTTCTCTCTTCTCTTCTCTTCCAACGTGTGAGATCAGATTTAGGGGAGAGAAAATATCTGATTTTTCAGATATTAACCCCTATTTATACTTTTAATTGCGCGGTCCACATTGACCTGCACATTTACTACTTCCGAGTCCGTTTTTAACGCAAAATGACTTAATTAAATTTCGATTTTAGTTCAAATTATTTTTATTTGAAATTTTATTCAACCATAAGGAAATTTTATAATTTCCATTTTTGGGACGTTCGTGAGGTCATTCGCCACCCAGTTGTCTTGTAAAATGTGTAAAATTTGACTATCTCAAAATTCGACAAAAATTAACATGGCAACTCGATTTCGTGATACGATTCCATTGGTGAGGTCTATTGTATTATCCGAGCTCTAGAAAGATATTGATTTTAAACCCTCATTATAGTGGCAAATTACCATTTTGCCTTTTTTTCAAAAAAGTTCAAATTTATCCGGGTTTTACATTCTCCCCCCTTAAAAGAATTTCGTCCTCAAAATTCACACACACATATACGTTCAAGCACATGCATATGCAACAGTCATACAACACGGAATGACTATAAGAGTGTACCTCCATCCTCAAATAAGAAAGGATAACTGGTACGAATGGTGTCCTCGCACTCCCATGTCGCCTCCTCCACTCCTCGGTGCTACCATAACACCTTCACTAGCCTTACACTCTTGTCTCGCAAAACCTGATCTCAGCTATCCATGATGCGCACTGGTCCCTCCTCGAAGGTCTCATCAGCATCAGCAACAAGCTTGCCCCAATCCACCACATGTGTCGGATCTAGAGTATATTTCTAGAGCGTAGAGACATGGAATACCACATGAACACCCGATAGAGTTGGCAGAAATGTCAATCGATAAGCCACTGTATCCACCCTATCGAGTACCTCGAAGAGCCCGATATACCTCAGCGACTACTTTTCCCATTTACCGGTTTGGACCATTCCTCTCTTAGGCATCACCTTCAAGAAGATATGATCACCGACTTCAAACTCTAGAGGTCGGCATCGTCTGTCAGCGTAGCTCTTCTATCGGCTCTGAGCCGTGAGAAGACGCTTCTGTATCAAGTCCACATTCTCTGAGGTGTCTCTTATCAAATCTGAACCCATAGAGGGTCTTTCTCCCACCTCCGTCTAACAAACCGGAGAACGAAATGACCTCCTATATAGTGCCTCATAGGGTGTCATTTGTATGCTCGTCTGGTAACTATAATTGTAGGTGAACTCCACTAAGGGAATGTGATCTTCCCAGCTACCCTTGAGATCTAGGATGCATGCCCGTAGCATGTCCTCTAATGTATGGATGGTCCTCTTAGACTGACCGTCCGTCTGGGGATGAAAATCAATGCTCATCATCAACCGTGTCCCCATGGCTCGCTGAAAACTCTCCCAAAAATGAGTCGTAAACCTAGGATCCTGATCTGATACTATAGATACAGGTACCCCATGCAACCGAACAATCTCCCGTATATACAACCTATAAAATTCCTCCAATTTGAAGGTCATCCGCACCGTTAAAAAGTGTGCCGACTTCGTAAGCCGGTCCACTATCACCCACACCGCGTCATGTCCCCGTGATGTCCGTGGTAAGTGAGTCACAAAATTCATCGTGATATGCTCCCACTTTCACTCAGCTACCTTTAAAGGCTAGAGTAAACCCGCTGGTCTCTAGTGCTCAGCCTTAACTTGTTAACACGTGAGACATCGTCTGACAAAGTCCCCAACGTCTCTCTTTATTCCACTCCAATAATATTTACGACAAAAATCAAGGTACATCTTTGTACCACCTGGTTGCACAAAAAATAGGGAGTAATGAAATTTCCTAAGGATCTCCTCTCTCAAATCTACTAGCTGGGGAACCACAACCCTTCCCCTATACCGAAGACTGCCATCAGAGTGAATGGCCCAGCCCTAGTCACCCATACCTGCCTGTACCCAGTCCCTGACGGATGATAACTCTGCATTCTGACTCTAGGACTCAATCACCCTGCTCAGTAGGGAAGGTGTAGCCACCAAACTCCCTAAAGTACTGATTAACCCTAATTAAGGCATAATTTCATAGGTAAATTGTGTTAGTTGAATAAAGTTAAACTAGTCAAAATAAATCAAATTAGAATTAATGTATGAATAAACGATAATGCATTAATTGTTGTTCTTTTCAGGATTTTGTGCGTCAAAGCTACAAACTACTCGGGTGCCAATTGCATTAAAACTACAAACTACTCGGGTGCCAATTATCAAAGCTCAAAACAAAGGGGGATCAAAGAATTCAAGGCCACCTAACAAGATTTTCAAGTCCACCAAACAAGATTCAAAACCACCTAACAAGATTTTTAAGTCCACCTAACAAGATTCAAAGCCACCTAACAAGACTTTTCAAGTCCACCTAACAAGATTCAAGGCCACCTTACAAGACTTTCACCCTCCCTTGTTGCCTATAAATACCACCCCTTAGGACTTGTAAAAAATTCATCTTTTGGTAGTGGAAAACCCTCCAAAAGTATTATTGCTTTCCTTATTGCTTATAGCTTTCTTTAAGTATTGCTTTCTTTTATTGTATTCTTGCTTCCTTTTAATTTATTGCTTTCTTTTACTTTAAGTATTGCTTTCTTTTATTGTGTTATTGCTTTCTTTTACTTCCATTGCTTGAGCTTCCTTCTTCCCTTAGAGGAGTGAAACTCTTCCACTTTTCTAGAGCTTTACCAAAGCCGTGAAGGGTGGAACGTGATTCACTCATTCTTTGTCGAAGATCGGCTCCTTGTGTAAAATGTGTTACCTTGTAACTCCTCTACTTGGAGGGATGAGCATCACTCACTTTTCTAGTTTTAACAAAGCCATGAAGAGTGAGTAGTTTCTCATCCAATCTTTAGTAAGAGGTGATTATCCGGAAGTTATATTTATGCATTTCGTTTATGCTTAGCTTTAGTCTTTATTTCTTCATAATGTCTTCTCATCATATTGTTGTCTTTATTTTAAGCATGAATAGCTAAATCTCTTAGTTGGCAAAACCAAGAGGAACCTCCACTTGGGTATACCATTTCAACTCATTCTCCTCCCCTCTTTCAGAGTTCAATGGTTCGGTTTGACTGGGTTGAGGGTGGATAACTTGGTGAGTCTTTGATATTCTATAGGCCTAGTCACGGTTTATGCTTAGATACTCACCAATCTTACCCCCTAGCTTCCCACGAATCAATCGTTCATTCATGCTCTATTGGAGGAGGGTTTCGAGTTGAGACGGTATTCCTATTGGAGTGACCTCTTGGATTTGCCAACATTTGTTTCCCATTTTACTAGCATCAAAACAAATTCACCAAACAACTTCCAACAATCAAAGATTTTACACTTACTTTCTCCCAAAATCACTTTCCTCTCGGTTTACTTCCTTCCCCGTGGAAATGACCTTCGAATACCACCAAGTAAAACACAATCCGCAAAAGTCTCCTTGCGCTTGGGGAGTACTTTTGTTCACACATACTCACATTAGAAATCTCATTCATTCATCATTCTGTTGCCCTTTCTTTTGACATCATCCCTAGGAGAATGACACTCCCTTTTATTCATATACTATACATGCTAAAAGGTGATGTTTATAGGTTAGAAAACAACAAGGAAATTTGTCAAGCAAGTACCTTGACCTTGCCCCATGTAACGTAGCCCGAACTGTCCCACAGTCTCGAGCATCTACCACTCCCGGGAAGCCACACTAGCAAAGACTCCCCGTGACTTATGGCTAAGTGCATCAACCACCACATTTGCCTTACCAGGATGGTAATGCAAAGTGAACTCGTAGTCCTCAAGCAACTCCATCCACCTGCGTTGCCTCATATTGAGGTCCTGCTATGTAAAGATGTACTTCAGATTCTTATGGTCCGAAAATACTTCAAACTGCTCACCGTATAGATAGTGGTGCTAAGTATTCAAAGCAAAAATAATGGCCGCCAACTCCATGTCATGTGTGGGGTAATTCTGCTCGTGATTCTTTAATTGCCAAGAACAATAAGCTACTACCCTCCTAGACTGCGTCAAAACACAACCAAGTCTGTCTTTCGAGGCATCACAATACACCGTGTATCTCTGTCCTCTTTCCTCATCACAATAAGGAGGATTGTCCGAAGTAAGCCTCCTTTTTAATTCCTGGAAATGCCTTCTCACAAGAATCATTCCACTCAAACTTGACCTCTTTCTGGGTCAATCTCATCATAAGTGCAGCTAATCGGGAGAAGTCCTCAATGAACCTCCGGTAATACCCTACCAATCTCAAGAAACTACGTATCTTGAAGACTGACTTCGGTCTCTCCCAATTCATAACTGCCTCGACTTTCTCTAGGTCTATTGATACACCCGAAGCCGACACCACGTGTCCCAAAAATTTCACCTCCGTAAGCCAAAATTCACATTTGCTAAACTTGACGTACAACTTGTGGTCTTTCAATGCCTGTAGAACAATCCTCAAATGATCCTCATGCTCCTCCTTAGACTTGGAGTAAATCAAAATGTCATCAACAAAGACCATGATAAACTAATCTAAATAGGGTTGGAACACCCTATGCATGAGATCCATGAATGCCGTCGGAGCATTTGTCAACTCAAATGGCATCACAGTGAACTCAAAATACCTATACCGCCTTCTAAACACCATCTTAGGGATATCCTCCTTCCTAACCCTCAACTAATGATAACCGATACAGAGATCTATTTTAGAGTAGACTCGTGCCCCTTTTATTTGATCAAACAAGTCATCTATCCTTGGCAAAAGGGTACCTATTCTTGATAGTAACCAGGTTCAACTTTCGATAGTCGATACATAACCAAAGAGTCTTATCTTTCTTCTTGGAAAACAATACCGGAGCGCCCCAAGGTGAAGTGTTTGGTCTAATAAACCCCTTGTCCAACAATTCTTGCAATTGAACCTTGGGTTCTTGTAACTCAGTTGGTGCCATCCTATGTGAAGTCATAGAAATAGGCGATATACTGGGATGTAACTCAATGGTGAAGTCTACATCCCTATGTAGAGGTAATTCTGGCAATTCATCTAGAAAAATGCCCTCATACTCGCATACAACTCAAGGTAGACCCAACTCTTGTCTCGCCTCGTCCTCTAGGATAAGGCTTGCAAGCCAACCTATCAACTATCCGTGCCATCGTGAGTCATACACGGCTTAGGGTAAAACATCTCGCTTTTCACCTTGGAACTTGAAACAAACATAATCAGGTATATAAGTCGTGACCTTCTTCCGATCACAATCAATAATGGCCCGNATCTAAATAGGGTTGGAACACCCTATGCATGAGATCCATGAATGCCGTCGGAGCATTTGTCAACTCAAATGGCATCACAGTGAACTCAAAATACCTATACCGCCTTCTAAACACCATCTTAGGGATATCCTCCTTCCTAACCCTCAACTAATGATAACCGATACAGAGATCTATTTTAGAGTAGACTCGTGCCCCTTTTATTTGATCAAACAAGTCATCTATCCTTGGCAAAAGGGTACCTATTCTTGATAGTAACCAGGTTCAACTTTCGATAGTCGATACATAACCAAAGAGTCTTATCTTTCTTCTTGGAAAACAATACCGGAGCGCCCCAAGGTGAAGTGTTTGGTCTAATAAACCCCTTGTCCAACAATTCTTGCAATTGAACCTTGGGTTCTTGTAACTCAGTTGGTGCCATCCTATGTGAAGTCATAGAAATAGGCGATATACTGGGATGTAACTCAATGGTGAAGTCTACATCCCTATGTAGAGGTAATTCTGGCAATTCATCCAGAAAAATGCCCTCATACTCGCATACAACTCAAGGTAGACCCAACTCTTGTCTCGCCTCGTCCTCTAGGATAAGGCTTGCAAGCCAACCTATCAACTATCCGTGCCATCGTGAGTCATACACGGCTTAGGGTAAAACATCTCGCTTTTCACCTTGGAACTTGAAACAAACATAATCAGGTATATAAGTCGTGACCTTCTTCCGATCACAATCAATAATGGCCCGATGTGCCGCCAACCAATCCATCCCAAGGATGACATCGAACTTCAACATGTCCATGATCCTAAGGTCCACGGTGAGTAGAATCCCTGAGATCTCTAGCTCACAACACCGACATATCTTATCAACTATCACCCTAGCTCTAAGGGGAGAACTTACATGCAATGGTTCTTTCAAGGTCTCAACCTCTAAGCCCAAGTCGTTCACACATGATGCAGCAATAAAAAAATGTAATGCACCAGAATCAAATAATACTCTAGCCCATAAGTGAGAGAGTAGAAATTTACCATGTATGACCGACTGATCTACCGGCTCAGTTTGTGGCATAATGGCGTAGACACGCCCCTGGGTCCCTAACGTACTGACTTGTGAGCCTTGTCCTCGGTCTCGACCCATGCCCTGGCCCTTCTGGCCTACTTGCGGAGTTCCCACACTTAAAGTGGTAGGGCCTTGTGCAGCACCCTGAAATTGGTATTGGCTCCCCTAGCCCATGGTGGGGTAGGGAGGAATGTATGTATGTGGCTATCCCACTAACGACTGTGAGTGAGGTGTCCCATAACTCTGGGATCCCTGCCTGTGAGGGCAATCCAGCTTCATATGACCTCGCTGGTGGCAATGGAAACATGCTCTTTGACCAGCCTGACTGGAAGCCCTAAAGTGTCTCCCGTCTTGGGAGGATTGACCTTGGCCTTGGTCTTGATGGCTGCGGCCCTGCCCTTGTTCTCCATGTGGAGCAAAAATTCTCTACCTTTTTCCTGAGCTAGAAGAAAAGGATTGGCCATCCTTCTTCTTTTCTTTAACTCCCATTTCCCGGATGTTTCATGTGTCATCTACCTCCCTTTTAATAGCCATAGCTGTCGCGACCATCAAGTCTAAGTCTTGCAAAAGAAGATCCACAATTTTACCCCGGATGGACAATTTCAAACCATCCTCAAACTTCCTCGCTTTGGCCATGTCTGTAGCCACGTAGTCATCGGTGAAACGAGCTAATTCAGTGAATTTAGCCACGTACTCCATCACCATCATCGTGCCTTGCTTTAAATCCAAGAATTCTCAAGCCTTTGCATGTCTAGCAGCAGCTGGGAAATACTTGCCCATAAAGAGCTCCTTGAACTCTGCCCATGTCATTGCCTCCAAGTTCTTCGAGGTCTTGATCCAATCCCACCACACTTGGGATTCTCCCTATAGCTGAAAAGTAGCTAGGTTTATCTTAGTGGCATCGGAGGTGATCTCCATAGCCCTTAAGATTTTGTCTACCTGTCAGAACCAACGATCAACCACCATTGGATCCACCCCTCCCAGAAAAATTAGAGGATTGTGTGCTTTGAACTTCTGGAGGTGAATTGAGCCTCCTTGACTCCCACTTGCACTAGCTTGTGCAATAGTAGCAGTTACTGCACCAATAGCCTCCACGAAGGCTTGTTGGTCAAAGGCCAGTGGTGGTTGATTGTTCCACCCACCGCCTCGGCGTCCTCTTCCTCGATTTTTCATCTACACACATGTCAAATAGCAATCAAACACTCACATAGTATCCCAAGATAGGGATCAAGTTTAAAATTTCAAGATTTTTCTCCCTGTCTCACTAGTAATGTGTGTGACACCTACTAGTAGACATTTACACATTGAACTATACCGTTCGTCCCTCTTTCCGAAACCCAAGGTTATGTTTTCTAACTCTAGCGTTTCCCTTTCCATATCCATTTCTATCATGCATAAAATTCATCTAACATGTAGCAAAGTTGAGCAGATAACATACAATGCACAATGAATGCAATGGTCTAAACCCAATGCCCATTAAGCCCTAGGTAATTCGTATACTTACGCTCTGATACCAAGCTGTGTCGCCCCTAAAATCGGGGGTCCCATTGACGACCCATCAACCCTCGAAAAGACCCGTGAGTGTCGCTTGATTCGACATCACGCTAATATTATTCCATTATCTCGAATTTTAACTCACAAGTGTAACCCGTTTTCATTTAATCATTTAATCCAACCAAGGTCCAATATACCTCGTGTAATGTTCATTTGTATCATTGGAACCAAGGAAAACAAAGTCCAAAAACATGGCACCTTAGTGTTAAAATTTCAAAGTTTTGGAGACAATACCGGTACTGTTTGTTCACTGGCACTAGCAGTGCCGGTACCGTCTAGATTGTACCGGTACTGTCTGCCTACCAAATTTTATTTTTTTTAATAAGTTTTGAAAAGAGTATCGATACTGTGCACCGGTACTGTTTGCTTGTTGGACCAGACTGTACTGGTACACTGTACCGGTACTCTCTACCCAGTTTAGCCTATTTCCACCGTTTTTCCTTTCAAAACCATTTCAATTCATCCAAACACCATCTAAAACCTGTCTAACAATGTTTATCACATAAAACTTGATCTCTATAAGTTCTATTACAATCCATTTACACGATCTCATACTCAACACCGTAATTTTTTAAGTTTATACAAAATATATTACAAAATGGAATTTAACTAGAGTTTTACAAAAACTTGTTTCTAAAAGCCACAATCCGGTTTTTCTTCATCGTTGAGGTCCCGTATGTGAGTCCTCCACTGGTATGAACCCTGCACCTAAAATATGTTCCAGTATAGGGTGAGCCAAGCCCAATATAGTATTTCCTATAGAGGCTACTCCCCACCTAAGTGCATATGAAATGTTCGCATGCAACAATCATAATCATATATCTATTTCATACAAGAACATGCTATTCAAGATGAAATTTCTACTATGTCATGTCATGATATGAGGTGAGACTCACTCATGCATTTTCACCCAAGCCTACTCTGGCTCCCACAACACAAAGCAATGCTTGTGTGTAAAATATTTGTCCTTGATGAAATATATCCAAAGACCATTTTGAAATAAAATCATATGTTCATAAAACCAATCCATTTCTGGATATTTCCCATCAAATGAATCATTTATATAACAAAACCATCTGTCTTTGTTTGGGTAGCGGAATTTTGATGTTACGCCACTGGCTTCGCACACCGATACACTTTTTTGGACTTGCACCGTAGGAAGCATATAAACCAGTAGCTGGGCCTTGCACCCGAGGGGGGATCTATCCCTTCTTGCTATACCCGACACAAGTTTTTTATGTGACTGTTCAACTCAATTGGATTTTCAATCCAACATTTCCGAGTCCACCATCAATCACCAAATATGGTGTTTGATCACACCATGCACACACACCCACCTAATGCCTATGGATGCGATATCCCCGTGCAAATGCAATGTAATCNTATGGTGTTTGATCACACCACGCACACACACCCACCTCATGCCTATGGATGTGATATCCCCGTGCAAATGCAATGTAATGAACCATTGCTAATAACTATTATGTCCAACATGCTATGAATGTCATGTGGACCCATTCAACCACATATTTCAACATATGTCATGGCAATTTATCTAATGCATATAATTACCATAAATCGTCACAATGTCAATATATCAATGAACATATATCAACACAAATCTTAAGTATGGAATTACACAATCTCATGCCAATCGCACTTAATCACAAGGCATGATATAAACATGTAACATGCCCACATAAACCAATTTTCAAGGAATTTCACAAGGAACTTCCACATATAAATCTCAAACTAGAAGTTGAATTAAGTCAATTATACTCCCATTTCCATAACTATAGGCAAGTGACCCATGTTATTCAATACCCTTACCCTTACCCATTAAATATAGCATTCTAGGTAAGAAACAAACCAAGGTAGGAGGAAACCCTACCTCTTGGAGCGTGATACGAGTGGGAGAAACCTCTAGAACACCTCCCAAGCCCCAAAACCTTGATTTTCCAAAAATCCTCTCTTTGAATCTTCGGTGAAATCCTTCATTCTTGGTACGTAGGCGTAGCCCTCATCGTGGTGATCAACTTTAACTCTTGGTCCAAATGATTCCGACTGACGAAACTTCGTAGATCGGAGGGAGAAAGGTAGAATTTTTTTTTGGTTTTTCTCTTTTCTCTCTTCTCTTCTCTTCCAATGTCTGAGATCAGATTTAGGGGAGAGAAAATATCTCATTTTTCAGATATTAACCCCTATTTATACTTTTAATTGCGCAGTCCACATTGCCCCGCACGTTTACTACTTTCGGGTCCGTTTTTAACCCGAAACAACTTAATTAAATCCCAGTTTAGTTCAAATTATTTTTATTTGAACTTTTATTCAATCATAATAAAATTTTATAATTTTCATTTTTGGGGACGTTCATGAGGTCATTCGTCACTCAGTTGTCTCGTAAAACGTATAAAATCTGACTATTTTAGAATTCGACAAAAATTGACATGACAGCTCAATTTCGAGATACGATTCCAATGGTGAGGTCCGTTGCATCATCTAAGCACTAGAAAAATTCTGATTTTAAACTCACATTATAGTGACAAATTACCATTTTACCATTTTTTCGAAAAAGTTTAAATTTACCCGGGTTTTACAATACCATGCAATAGTTAAACATCCTTAGTGCAACAGAAGATCAAGCCATTCAGCTGGAATACTTTGGTTATTCAACCGGAAGGTTGATGATTCACTGATGACGTAATTCCGGGCTACGTATTGAACTAAAAGCATTGGCTATGTCGAGACTTAACTCGTCTATAACCAATCAATCGACTTTTATGTAACACCCAATTACGTGCATGACTGTATCTTGCATGAAGTATATATAATAGTAGATAGTATAGTAGAGAATATTAAGTACCGCTCGGTGTTCATAACCATGAGCATATTATAAATATTACCATCCATCATTTAAGGGGGGTATATATAATAGTGTATAATAAAACATCGGCATTTTCATAACTTAACCAATAATATACATATGTTTACCCCTCACTGAAGGGTATAAGTAAACTACTCACACTCCATTTCTATAGGTAAGTAAGAAGTGCGGGTGAGTTTCATTACAACAAAACAGAATATAGACACTCCTTCCCTAAGAAATAATTGAAATACAACCACCCTTACTATCGGTTAAGACACAAAGGTGGTGGAAGTTCAATTCTCCAAGTAAAAAGGAATAATAGAAATGTAGAAATAATAGATTTCTGGTTGGAGAGTAGGTCAGGTAGTGTTTCACTCTGGCTTTCTTCTTTTCTCTCTTGTTTTCTCTTCTTTTTTTCCCCTTACTCTTCTTTTCCTTTCTTCCCTTTGGATTGTCTAGAGCTCCCTGGAATTTCCTCTCTCTCCCCCTCGCAATTGAAGAAGGTTGCATGGCCTATTTATAGGCAAAAATAGGAAGCAGGAGGTGGAAGATAATGATGAGCCACCTAAAGAAACCGTTTGGACGCCACCACCACCGTCTAGACGGTGCTGGCTTGCTAGAATTGTGGTGTTGATCTACTTCTTGTTCTGGCGGTTTCTTGGTAATATTACACCTTCTTCCCTACTATTTTCAAGCTTTGACAGAATAATCCTTGCAATTTTTAGTAATTACACACAAAACCCTAGAATTTCAGACATAACAGAAATAAAATCCTAGTTTTCGCACAAACCCTAATTAACAGTTTTTAATTGTTTTATCTTACCAAATTAACCTTTTTAATTATTTTAATTTACATTCTAATTAGGGTTAATCAGAGCTTATCACCATTGAAAATGTCTTGTGCTCCCCCAAAAATGCATATTTGAGTGTAGATGGCAATGGCTTCAACTCCAAAATGGGTGTTTGCATAGTTGATGGAAAAATCTTATTCTTTTGTGATAGAAGTTTTTCAAGTGTTGGTGTAACGCCCCAAAAATCGGGGGTCCTTAATTTAACAAAATTCGGGCAGAGTCTCCTTTGTACGGGGAGCTTTACCCAAAACACAACCTGTGCAATTATACTACATTGACCACACCGAGTCCATTTATGAATAAATATTGGCCACATTACTGTCTAAAATCATTTACATCATGAGAGCGCTAATATGATCCATAAATAAATAAGACTTCATTTTTCATCCATAAAATTTATGACATTATCCAAAAGAATATACCCAACCATGACATTTATATCCCAAAAATTTAACTATCATAGAGCAGCAGAATAACAAAAGACAAACTAGACTTCACAATGTTCAAAATAAATATCCTAGTTTAGAACAAAAGAAAATGTCGCTCTAAGCGTCCACCTCGGGATTCACACTCCCGTCTATCGGAGTCTCCCAGTGTTCGGGCTCCTCGACTCCTAGCTCTTCCTCGAGAGGATAATCTGAGAAGGTTGTTAAGTAGGGGGTGAGCACGAAGCTCTGTAGGAAAATTCTTCCAAACCCGAACAAGGTTTAGAAAAGCATATAAAATGGTCGGTCTCATTTTACAAATAGCATAAATAACTTTTGAAGAAAACATGGGCATTTGAAATAGATCTCAAGTTTAAGTAACAACAATAATTTAATGAATAAAAGAACTCAATATACAATTAATAATCCATTTCACCATAAACAGTTTCTCACAAGTTCTTGCGGAATTCCATACTTCCCAAGATTCTTGTAGAAACTATTTCTGGTAAAATAAACAATAACACATAACTTGAACATTTCATAACAATATATACATGTCTCTCAACCATGATGTAAGGCATCCACATGAATTAATGCATTAAGTAACATCTAGCCCCCCCCCCCCACACACTTAAATCTTCTCAAAGATATTCAACCTTTAGGAAGGGCGTATACCATACCAATGGTAGTGACGTATCCACCCCAGGCATTAGTATACTAACTCTCTGCCTCGATACCCGTGAGCAATAGCGATTTAGTCTTATCAAAGCACTAACCCCATTACGAGTGGTAGAAAAAGTTTAAACCCATATGAAGTATGAAGAACGTCTACCCACTCTACGATATCTCATCAAAGGCCACCCATGGTCATCCCACACTCATGAGAGATACAATACCAAACTCAATTTCTCAATTTATAAGCAGATCTCAAAAATTCCCAAATTTATCATGTGACAATTCCAATGACCAATTAAGAAAAATACAAGAAATCACAACAATATCATTTTATTACTCAACACAAAGCACTATAGTTTTGAAATCAATAATAAAGGAAGAATTTAAGAAGAAAATCTATCACTCTCCAAAAATTAGGGTATTAAAGCAAGAAAAGAGATTTTATGGGTATTCAACCCTAACTTTGTTGAAAATATGTAATATTTACAAAAAAAAAAGACTAAGAGAGGATGATTTCATATCATATATATAACATTTAGAGGCAAAACATACATATATAAATACCCTAACCTCAATGAACAAGGATGAAAGAAAACCCCTACCTTGAATCAAAATTCCAAGTAAGAACCCAAGCTCTAGTGACCACCTTCTTCTCTTTTCTTCCTCCCTTAATCTTCCTCTAAGGTTCCAAGAGGTGTGGGGTGAGAGTGGAGTGAAAGAAATGAAGAAAAATGGGATGAAATGGTGTTATAAGGTCAGCCAAATTCCGATTTTACTGTTTACAGGTTGATTTGGTTTTCTCCAAAATTATGGTTTTGCCACTAAGAATCTCCAATGTGATCTATATGACTACCCTTAGGTTTTTAGACGTTCTGGATTCATTTTTAATGTTATTTTAACTTAAAAATATTTATTTTTATGATTTATTTTAAAATTAAAATAAATTTACACTGGAAACACTAAAATTAATATTTTTACTTTGCTACCCTTATCAACCTTAAACACCTAAAAAAAAAATTAAATTTCACAATCAATTTTTCTCACTAGTATTTATTCTTATGANTGAACCGCCATATGTGCTAACGACTATATCAAATTCTTATTGTTTCAATATATATGGTTTATTCTTACGTCATTAAATATATACAAATCACTAAACAAGTATCTTAATATATTAATATAAACATGTGAGGGTTTACACCTTCAAAGTCTAAGAAGAAAGTACTACACTTTACTATCCAAGGAACA
>CAUOFW020007058.1:230271-293530 GCA_963454935.2 Ilex paraguariensis | reverse complement strand
AAGTCTAAGAAGAAAGCACAACACTTTACTATCCAAGGAACACCATAGTGCAGATTTTTGGTCAACTTTAGAGAATAAACTGATTTGACTCAGGTATTTTTATTATGTGTGACCTATATGGTTGGAAAGATATACGAGTTAGAGTTCTAACAAAAATAACGGTGCGCAATTTGATNATAAGAATCATTAAACAAGTACATTACTATATTAATATAAACATGTGGGGGTTTACAGTTGGGGTCCAATTGTACACCCCTTGCGCACTTTCTGACTCCTTATCTTTAATAAACTCTTCATCCTCAAACTTGGAATTGCAAAGCAACTCCAAGTGATCCTCCACCAAAGTGTCAATATGGTTGACCTCGTGAACTTCTTCATCATCTCCCAATTGCTTGCAAAGATTGAACACATTGAGATCCATCATCATGTTTCCAAATGCGAGCTTCAATAGACCATTCATGTAATTCATAACAACATTAGAAGTAGCAGGGAAAGGCCTACCTAATATGACATGGATCTATGAACTAGGGTTAGCAATGGGGTGAGTGTCAAGTACAATAGAGTCAACGTGGAAATAAAATTTGTCCACTTGTATTAGAATATCCTCAACTACTCCCCTTGATGTTCTCATGCTTCGATCTGCTAGTTGAAGAGTAATTGGGGTTGGCTTAAACTCTTCAAGTTGCAATTGTTGATACACCGAAAAGGGTAGGAGGTTGACACTTGCTCCCAAGTCTAGCAACGCTTGCTCCACATGGAAATTTCCAATGGTTATGGCAATGGTAGGGAAACTAGGATCCTTGAACTTGGGTTAGGTGTTGGTCCTCAAAATATAGCTCACTTGCTCGACGAGGAATGCCTTCTTGTGGACATTCAACTTCCTCTTCACGGTGCACAAATCTTTCAATATTTTTGCACAAGAAGGTATTTTCTTGATAGCATCAAGGAGAGGAATTTTTATCTTTACATGCTTATACATTTCAATAATATCATAGTAGTTAGCAACTTTAGCCAGTGACTTCAAAATTGGGTAAAAGGGGCCGGGATGGGACAATCATGCACATTCAAGTCAACAATCTTTTGTTTTTCAAGTGTTTCACCCTCCTCGGAGCTACCCTCAGCCTCTTTTTCATTTTCCAATGTGGCTTTGGGTGAGACTTTAGGCAAAATAGTTTTATCTATTTCCTTACCACTCCTAAGGGTGGTGATCGCCTTGAGTTACTTAATTCTCTTTGGTAGCCTCGGGAGATTCAATAATATGTTGACCCCTTGGGTTTTCTTAGGGTTGAGCTAGAAATTTCCATTTCTCTTGTTGGGATGACCCTATAGCATTGGTCAACTTAGTGATTTGAGTTTGGATGTCATTAAAAGAAGTGGCGATTTGATTGTTGATTGTGGTTTGATTTTGGATGAATTGATGCACAACATCCTCCAAATTTCTCTTGTGAGGAGGTTGGTAGGTGGGCGGGTTGGGTGGTCCTTGTTGTCCAAACCCGTGTTGAGGTGGGTTTTGTGAAAATCCTTGTGGATTAGACCATGGGTATTGAGAGATAGATGACAGACCATGATTATAGTATGATTTTTTTTGCTTGGGCAGAATGGGATGTGACAATGAGGTAAACCCATGAGGAATAGGGTTGTCATTCTTCTAACTAAAGTTCAGGTGGTTGCTCCATCCCGGGTTGTATCTGTTAAATTGTAGAGAGAATGATTGCCCACTTTGGTTAAAAGCATTCACTTGCTTATGGTATACCTTTTTGAGTGCCAAAATTTTTGGGCATTCTGAAATAGAGTGCTCAACACTCTCACATATAAAGCAAGACTCATTGGCCTTTGTGATATTTAACACTTCATGCCTCTTATTCACCTCTAGACTCTCCACCTTGCGGGACAATTTGGCTATTCTAGCAAGCAAGTCTTCTAGGTCACGCAAGTTATACATTCCCCCTCCACTTGGTTGACTACCAAGTTTTAGCTTTGTCTTTGAGGGAGAAGGGAAATAATTTCATGCGTGTCATGTCTTCCATGGCATTATTTTAATGAATGTTCCAACAATTTCCTCAAATTCCTTAATATGTGGGCAAGGATTTTCTCATTCCACTTCATGGAATTGAGGAAGAAATTACAACATGCCAAGTTTAACAAGGAAACCATGCACTTGCATGTGTAGAAGTATGCATGAAGGGGTGGTGCTTCAAGTTGGTTGGAGATAATCCCTCATTGACCTTGCCAGAGGATCAATTGGGAGATTATTTCCTTCATTTATCGGAGGGAGAATTCCATTCAGGGTTTTGGCACTAAGGGGTTTTGCATTCCCCCCGCACCCTCGGATTATTGGCGCCATCATCCCTAAAATTGTCTCCAACATCCTCGAGTGGGTCTTGGTTTATATTCTTATTTGGTCCCAGGGCACGTCCCCACATACAAAAACACTACTAACAATAAAAAAAGGTTTACACAAATATGTACAAAGGAGCAATGTACCTCGACCCGTGATGAGAATCATGGGACTGGCCTCCATTGTCCCCAAATCACATTTGAAGGCTTAGCCTTCCCCAGTAACGGCACCAAAAATGTTTCATCATTTTTCCTAATCTCCAAACATGAGCCCGAATTTTGTTTACATGGCTTATACAAGTTGGTGAGTGTCACTCTCCCTCAGGTTCAAATACAAAAACTGGAAAAAAAATCGTGTGTGAACAAAAATATGTGTGTGTGTGTGTGCAAAAGTGCGCCCCAAGTGTAGAAAGACTTGTAATGTCGTATTTTACTTGGAATGGGTATTCCAAATTCATCTTCTTTGGGAAGGAAAATTCAAATGTTTGTGAAGGGTGATTTGTAAAGAAATAAAAATCAAAAAATCTTGTGAATTGAGTTTTGGTGAGTTGTGTTTTAGTGAAAATACATGAAAGTAAGGTTGGCTAATCCATAGAGGTCATTCAAATGAGAATGCCAAATCGACTCAATTCATTCAACCAATGGTGTCTCGATGTTTGATTGATTCATGGGAAGTGAGGGACTAATGTGGTTATGTTAGACAAAAGCATACCCTATGACAAGTCTACGATATATCAAGAGCCCACAACCACGTCTGCACTCTATCTAGTCAAACCAAACACTTTACACTATGAGGAAGACTGAAAGAGAGTCGATTTCGCACACCCAAAAGGAAATTCCCCTTGAAATAACCAACTAAAAGTCTAGCTACTCATAGTAAAAGCAAGAACCAACATAAGGTAAATATACATGGTAGTGAAATGAAACATGAAACTTGTATTAATGCAAGAAAAGGTTTAAACTACAAGCACAATTTCTTTCATACCCAAAATACAAATGATGATGCACAATAGTGAATGTATACACCATCTGTCGAGTAATTAATATAGGTAATGAATGCATTAAGTACAAAGGTGAGATCAACATAAGCAACACAAATATAAAGTGGTTCGGTTAGGGTGACCTACTCCACTTTGAAGATGACAATGGTGGCCAGTGGTCTTTATTGATGAAGTAGTAGGTGTGAGACAGAGAGAGCAAGGGTATGCTCCTGGTAGTTATGAGAGAGATAGTTGTGTAAGGTGTGTAGAGAGATGCCCCTCCCATGTAAAGAGAGCTTACAATTTATTGGCAGAGAGCCTTGATTGAGGCGGTGGTGTGACGTGATAGGATACTAGCTTTTTGGGGAGGGTAGTTACAACTAGGATAGGTATAATTAGAGATAGTCTTGATCTTGGAGAGTGTCTATCCCGACGACTGCTCCCCACATGCATTAATCTTCTTGGGCTTCTTGAACCTTGGAATAGGCCGAATCCACAAGCAGGGCTTGGCCTGCAATGTAGCTAATTTGAGCTTCCTTAATTAATTAGGCCTAGCCCAATAAAATCTGGGGGTTGAGGGCATGAGTGAGCTCCTTCCTTTGGGTAGAACAAATATCATGTTCCACACGATGGCTTCTTCAGCTTTCCACTCCATTGCATTTTTGAAGCTTATTTCTCTGGTAACGCCATTGTTGTAGAAAGGATGAAAAGAAGCATGGATGCTTCAGCGCGTGGAGATGGAGATGCTTTGGCGAGTGGTGCCATGGAGATGAATCTAGGCAACACCAGGGAAGGCACAAGGTTGGCCGGTGCCACAGGCAACACCATGAAGGACCTAGGAAAAGTGATGATGTCTTTGGTTTATGAAAATTCTCTCTTTCACATGTGATCCTATGGTTGATGGATCAATGAAGAAGGCTCTCTATGTCACTAGGATGCTGACTTCCCCTCCTCCTGGAAGGGATGTGATTTAATGCCCCTAGTGTCTCCCAACTGAGGTCTAACGGCCCTGCTATTTCTTGAAAAATGGGGCTTGATGCCTCTAGCAATGGCATGGTGTCCATGCTGCAGGATGTGAATTTTGGCTAAGGAAAGGTTTTGGAGGTTTGTGACACCCTTGGATATTAAAAAGATCAGCTCTTAAGAACTAGAGGGTATCATCGATACCACGATAGAGGGCTTTGCTATGGTACCCCTCTGTTATGTGGAACCCTAACTTCTGTATTCTTGGTCATACTGACATTCTAGCTTTCAGATATTTATAGTTGGCTACGAATTTTCATACTTTTGAGGATACTTAAACTCAATGAGGTGTTAAGAACTTTTGACTATATGTTTGGGCACCGGGCTATAGTTAAGGTTGGCTCATGAGAGAGCAATAGCTCTTGAGACCTAGCTTCTAGAGAATGAAGCTATTTGCGTGTAAGCATAGGCTGAGTTAGGATGAGCTTCTAGGAGACCAAGGCTACTTCAAAGCAGAGATAGGATTAGGCCAAGTTTTTGGTAATTCGTGAGAGACCCACTAAGCTGGAGATTAAGGTTGCTTGCCTGAGAATAGAGGAAGAATTAAGTCGAGCTTTTGACAACTCTCGTGAGAGCTGCTAAGTTGGAGACATAGTCTGCTTGAGAACAGATGCAGAGTTAGGTCAAGATTATGGTAACTCTCGTGAGAGCCACTAAGTTAGAGACATAGTCTGCTTCAGAGTAGAGACTGAGTTAAGTCGAGATTGTGGTGAATCGTGAGAGAGACGCTAAGCTAGAGATTTAGGATGTCTACATGAGAGAAGAGGTAGAGGCAAAGTTAGGCCGAGTTTTCTGGCGACTTGTGAGAGAGGTGCTAAGTTGGAGATTAAAACTGCCTGCCTGAGAGCAGATACAGAGTTAGGCCAAGCTTTCTGGCGACTAGTGAAAAAAGTGCTAAGCTGGAGATTGTACCTACCTGAGAGCAGATGTAGAGTTAGGCCAAGCTTTTGGTGATTCAAGAGAGAGCATGAAGCTAGAGATTTAGGGTGCTTACATGAGAGCATTGCTAGGCGCTGAGGCACAAGTGTCGTTGGGCCTTCCCTAGTAGAATTCAAGGATTCCAATTAGCTTAAGGATTAGAATCAGTTCAAAACTGCAATCCATGCAAAGCCAAATCTTTAAACAGCCAGATCTTATAGAACAAAGACGATGGCGGGGAATTCTTGATAAACTTGGTACTTGAAACCTTTATTTATAATAATATAGGAAGCGGTATTCCATATGGACTCAAATTCCAAGTTTTGATAGGATACACCTTATCACCAATCCCCTAGACATTTGAGGTAGAGTCGTATTAGGATGTTGCGTCCTAGATTGTAGGATGAGATGTGCTCACCAAGGGCATTGTTTATCAACAATCCTTTGATACTTGGAGTAGAGTTTTAATAGGGCGCTATGTCCCGAGTAAATTCTTTGCGAGTGGGCGCCGGGCACGGGCAGGTGACGTCGGAAGCATGGCTATGCCTTGGCTCTGCTAGCAGAGCTCATTTTCCATAGTCCCATAGTTCCCAAGAAAAAAGAGCTCGCGAGAAAGCTAGTCAGTGGAATATCAGAAAAGTCTCAATTTCGAGGAAGGTGTATTTGGGGTCGATCACAATTTCCCCAATAAGTGATAGAATCTCACTAATTGGAAGGAGAAGGAGGACTTTGATCCACTATGATTCACTTCTTTGGTGTGGACAGATCTCTGCCATAAAAGAGAGAGCTCATAAGCTGGGCACGGGCACCGTTGGGCACTACTAGATCCGGGTGCCAGGCATTTGCGGGTATGAGTGCCATGCGCTAGGAAAAAATGCATGACCCATAATTACTCAAATTCTACTTAGAGAGGATCACTTAGGGAATCCATGATAGATGCCCTTGGAGTAGGAGGTGACACCAACGCAATGGGCCAGTTGAGCAGGCAGTCTGGGTGACTCCGAGATGGAGACGCCAGGTGAGGGAGGTGAGTGCGAGGTAGGAGGGTGCCAAGCAAGGTACATTGGCCAAGCCATGCAGGCGTAGAGTGGTGCCAGGTTGGGCGATGCCTTGTAGGTGCAGAAGCGAAGCCAGGCTACTACCAGGGGTGACACCAGGCCACTACCAGGGGTGATGGCACCATAGACGCGGGAGCCTAGGATGTGGGCAAAGCCCTTGGAACAGGAGCCGGCGCTAGTGGCCAGCTAGGAAATGCTTTAGGAGCAGGAGCCAATGCCATTGACAAGCTGGGTAACACAATAGTAGGTGACGCTAGTGGCCAGCTTGGAGACTCCCATGGCCAGGCACTGTCGCTACTAGTGCTAAGGTGCTGGGTGATGCCATGATTGTATGGGTGATGCCAATGAGGCCTGAGCAACTCTAGGTGGCCTGGGCGACGTGTTAGGCTTTGGTTACATGGTCGAGGATGCTAGGAGTAAGGTAGGTGACTCCCTTGTGTAGCAAGCTTAGGGGTGCCTGCCTGGGCGACGCTGGCTTGGGGATGCCAGCCTAGGCTACGCCTTCGCACAGGGAACAATGGGCAATGCCTTTGGTAGGTGTGCAGTGGGGCGCTGGCACTACTGCTTGGGGTATTAGAAGGATATGGGTGACACCCTTAGTGGTCTAGGTGACGCCTTGGAGCAGCGTCTGGGCGACGCTAGGAGGGACTAGCACTCGTTGCTACTATTACCGCTAACGATGAGATGCAAGGTAAAGTATAAGACAATGATGAAGAAACGTCGAAACTTCTAACAACCATAATTTTGTACTTAGTTGTCTGTTTGAGGCAAATATTTTTTGAATTTGGGTATTTTTTTCGAGATCTATGACCTTCAAACTGTAAAAGGTGGTTTGGGCACCAAATTTCTCCAAAAATGGTTCTTTCTCATAGAATTTGAGTTTTTGCATGTGTTTACTTTTTGCCAATGGTGGCAGGACCTCGTCACGAAGTGGCGGGTCATCTTCTGGTTGGGGGTTCATGGATCTAATTGTTCTTGCCATTGGAGGTAGGAAGACTATTAGGAGAGAATCAAATCGCTTCCCACAGACAGTGTCAAACAGATGATGAACAAAAATAGATTTATGCACCACCTATCAAGTAATTAATATAGGTAATGAATGCAGTAAAAACAAAGGTGAGATCCACACAAGCAACACAAATATAGAGTAGTTCGGTTAGGATAACCTACTCGACTTTGAAGACGGCAACAATGGCCGGTAGTCTTTATTGATGAAGTAGTAGGTGAGAGAGAGAGGGAGAACAAGAGTATGCTCTTGGTAGCTATAAGAGAGATAGTTTTGTAAGGTGTGTAGAGAGATCTCCCTCTCATGTAGAGTGAACTTACAATTTATAGGCACAGAACCTTGGTTAAGGTGGTGGTGTGACGTGATAGGAGACTAGCTTTTCGGGGAGGATAGTTATAACTAGGATAGGTATAAGTAAAGATAGTCTTGATCTTGGAGAGTGATTATCCCGATGACTGCTCCCCACGTGCATTAATCTTCTTGGACTCCTTGAACTTTGGACTGGGCCGAATCCACGATCTGGGCTTGCTCTGCCTTGTAGCTAATTTAGGCTTACTTAATTAATTGGGTCTGATCCAGTAAAATCTGGGCTCATCAACAAAGATTGAAGATAAAATACCCAAATGTAGAAATGGAAATACAAGAATACTTAACTAATCTTGATTACAACTTAAATAACAAAATTTAGAGTGAAAGCGGGAAAGGTTACAAGTAAAATAAAGCTTGCTATAATGAAAATGGTGAACAAAATGTAAAAACCCAACTCTATCTCTCTAAAACTTCATCTTCAACCTTGAAGTTTCTCTCTCTAAAAGCATGTAAATTTTGAATAATGGTGTAAGACTCCCTATTTTTGTCCATACACTCTCCCTTAGCTTGTGTGAACTAGATTGGAATGATTGGGGAGAGGTTGGACACTTCCACAAGCAAGTTTAGTCCAAGCATGGTCTTCCCATGCTTCACCAGACACCCTTCTTCTCTCTCTTGCTTCTTCCCTCTCTCTTACTTCAAATCTAACTTTAGGGATTAGGAGAGCATCATGGGGTGTCAAACATGTCAGGGTATGACATAGAGGACAAGAGGTGGGCCCCTAGAGTAGGTGGAGTCGTGTGAGCAGGGGTCTGGAAAAACTAGACAAAACCTACTAGTAGAACGTAAGAAAACCTACTGGTAGGTTTTTTCTAGTAAGATTTTATACCGGTAGGTTTTTGCATGGCTAAGTTAGAAGAATTCCAGTAGCATTTTCTTTTAGTAGATTTTAAATAACTTCTACCGATAGGACTTGGTTGCCTTCTACCTATAGGTTTTGTCATTCTCTGGGATTTCCTTGGTTCCTTGAGGTCCCAAACCATCTCTTAAGCAATCCCTTCTTCCCTATTGCCTTTAATCACTTTATGGGATGCTTTATACATGACCTTACCTGCTCTTTACGTATAATCACACAAATCTCCATTAGTTATGAATTTTAAATCATTTTCCCCAATTTTCACAACAAAACAAGTAATATAGTTGCAAAGGAGATGCATGATATGCAATATTCTATACTCATCAAGTATCAAGGGCAGGGTTGAGGCTATCAAGGCCAAGGCCAAGGTCAATCCTCCCAAGATGGAAAAAATTTCAAGGCCACCTATTAGGCCAACCAGAGGACTTGCTTCATATGTCACCAGCCAAGCCACTTGAGATGGATTGGTTGACGGTACACTGAGTTGTCATCGATTGTGATCAGAAGAGGGTTACTGCCTACACACGAAAGGGTGTCTATTTAAAATTTCAGAGAGAAAAACACAATACTTTACCCCAAGTCGTATAAGACTCCTGTTGGCACAAAAAAATTAATAGGTTGGCTTGTTATCCTTACACTAGAGGACGAGCGAGACAGGAGTTAGGTCTACCTCAAGTAATTTTTGAGTATGCGAATGTTTTTCTTGATGAGTTGTCAGGATTTCCTCCACATTGGGATGTAAACTTCACCATTGAGTTACAACTCGGTGCATCCCTATCTCTATGACACCGTATATGATGGCACCTGCCAAGTTGCAAGAATTCATAGTGTAGTTGCAAGAATTGTTGGACAATGGTTTCATTAGGCTGAGTACTTACCTTGGGGGTGCTCTGGTGCTATTTGCCAAGAAGAAGGAAAAGACCCTTAGACTTTGTATAGACTATCGGCAATTTAATCAAGTCACTATCAAGAATAGGTACCCACTACCCAGAATCAATGATCTTTTTGACCAACTAAGAGGGGCACGGGTCTATCCAAGATAGTTCTACGCACGAGATACCATTGATGAGGATATAATATTGCATATTTAATGGCTCATTACTTGCATTTTAACTCGACTTTGCATATAATTAGTTAGAGTTAGTCAAGTTTAAGGATAATGTTGAAGTCTTGATGTTGTAGGTAATTATAGGGTAAATGATAGATTTTGGAACCTTGCAACTAAGTGTGGATGAGTGGTGAAGAAATGGACACATTACATGAGGATTTGGAGGCTTAAAAATGAAATAAATCAAGGAGGTATCGATGCTTGGTAACATAGGCATCGGCACCCGCATCATTTGGTTATAGTAACTCGATTTTCCTCCTTTTTTACCATGATCCACTTAAATCTGAAAATGTTCAAAGCATGAAAGTTGTATATATGGATGTCATCTGTATTGTGTCAAAATGTTAGCTCAATCGGATGGTTGGATCAAAAGTTATGAAAATTCTACGAAAATTGGTCCGGAGTTGGCAACCTACCGATAGAACGACGAAAACCTACTGGTATCTAGGTTTTGCCTAGAACGCCTGCAACTCTTGCTTCACTTGCTTGGGGGTCCCACCTATGATTCTCCCACTTGCCCTCTGACATATTCTACATATATACATGCCTCCTACACTTTAGTTGCTGACTTTGGAGGATGGAGGATGTGAAATGAAGAGCGAGAAGGAGGAGGCATGGTGGGTTGCAAGCTAGGCTTGTCCTAGCCTGTCCAAAGCCAATTAACTCACCTTCCATTAATGGGAGGCCTGCACACAGGCTAGGGGAGCCTCATGGATGAAAATGCATCATCTCTACACCATATATTCAGCATTCCACAAGCTTTGAAAAAGAAGGAGGCTACCTAAGCTTAGAAAGCTCAAAGAATAAGATGAATTCTTACATAGAAAAGTTAGCTTTTTGCATTTCTTCCACTCATTTCACTTGTAATCTTCAGCAAGACTTTTGTAAGCTTCATTTATTACTTTTAATGTCATTTATTTCAAGTTTTTTGCAAGTTTATTTGAGTATCTTAGTTTCTACCATTGTTGTATTTAAGCTTTCTTCATTTCAAGCTTTTAAATTTGGTATTGAATATTTTTCTTCATAGTTTAAGATTTTTTGCATTAATTTAAGTACCAATCTTCATTTCTTCATTATGTCTCTCCATTTCATTTATGTCTTAGCTTTAGATATGAGTAGCTAAGTTTATAGTTGGCTAATCCAATGGAAAATTCCCCTTAGGTATGCTACTCATTTCATTCCTCATCGCAGTGTACGTTGATTCGGTTTGACTAGGTTGAGTGTGGACGTGGTTGTGAGTTTTTGATACACCATAGACTTGTCATGGGGTATGCTTGAATCCTCACCTTCATTTTGGTCCCACGCTTCCTGTGAATCAATCGAACATCTGAGCACCATTAGAGGAAGTTCTCGAGTTGATTTGGCACTCCCATTGGAACGACCTTTTTGGATTAGCCAACCTTGCTTTCTTGCACTTTTCTATAAAAACTATCACTCACTGCTTGATATTTTTCATTGAATTCCCTAGCCTCCTAACATCATCCCTCAATGTGTATGGCTTATAGGAATGGGGGAGTGTCACTCTCCCTCGAAATGATGGGGGGAAAGGGGCAACGGAATGGTGGAATATGAAATGTACAAAATGTGTGTAATGTTGTGAACAAAAGTGCTCCCCAAGCGCAAGGAGTCTTTTGAATGTCGTGTTTTACTTGAAAAGTATTCCAAAGTCGTCTCCTCAGGGAAGAAAAGTTCAAGTGTGTGAAGATGATTTTGTGAAAATATAAAGTGTAAAATGTTTTGAGTTGTGTTTTTGATGAAAACGAAATGGGAAACAAGTGTTGGCTAATTCAAAAGGTTCACTCCAATGGGAATATCAAATCAACTCGAAGTCTTCCTCGAATAGAGCTTAGATGAACGATTGATTCGTGGGAAGCTCGGGACTAAAATAGAGGTGAGGATTCAAGCATACCCCGTGACAATGCCTACGGTGTATCAAGAACTCACTATCATGTCCTCACCCCAACCTAGTCAAACCGAACCATCATACTCTGAGAGGAGGAAAGAAAGTGAGTTGATTTGGCATTCTCAAGAGGAGTTATCCCTTGAATTAGCCAACTTAAAATCTAGCTACTCATGCTAAAGGGAAAGACATACATGATGTAAAGAGACATGTATTGAAATGGAAATGAAAATGAAATGAAAATGAAATTTAGAACTTGTATTAATACTAGGAAATGGTAAACTACAAAGAGAAGTTCATTTAACACTAAAATGGAAAAGTTGCAGAGAAGAAATTTAAACCCAGCAAAGATTATGGAAATGCAAGAACATTGAATTAAACTTGATTACACTAGAATTAAAAGAGATTACAATGCAAGAAATAAAGATTACAAGAGAACTACAACTTATTGCAATGAAATGGGTGAAGAAAACGATAAAACATCAATTTTATCTCTCTAGCACTATTCATCATCTTCTTCCTTGAACTACACCTAAGCTTAGGTAGCCACCTCAAAATCTTTGTTGAATGCTGAATATATGGAGTGTGAGTCTTGCATTTTTGTCCATGGAGGGTCCCTCTAGCTATGTGAAAGGCCTCCCATCAATAGGGGGCTGAATGGATGGGCAATACAGGATAGCCTAGGCTTCACCCCTTCTCTCTCTCCTCATTGAATGCCAAGCCTCCAAAGTCTTCAATAAGGGTGTAGGAGGCATGTAAATGTGTAAGGAAAGTCAGGGGCAAGTGGGAGAATCAATGGTGGGACCCCCAAGAAAGTGAAGCATGAAAAACAGGTGTTCTGGGCTATTTTGGCAGAGTGTACCGGTATGCGTATCGGTACGCTGAGGCTACTGGAGTTTGGGGTACCGGTACGCGTACTGGTACACTTCTACTCCGGACTAGTTTTAGTAGAATCAGCAAACCCTTTGATCCAACCGTCCGATTGAGCTGCAATTTTGACACAATATATAAGACATCCAGATCTACAACGTTCAGGTTTTGAACCTTTTTAGATTCAAAGTGGATCATGGTCAAAAAGGAGGAAAACCGAGGTACTGCTACAAAATGGTGTGGCTGTTGATGCCTATATTACCAAACACCAATACCTCCTTGATTTCTTTCACTTTCAAGCCTCCAAATTCTCGTGTAATGTGTCCATATCTTCACCACTCCTCCACACCNAGGAGGCTTACTTCAGTTCCAATCTTGATTGCTCTGTAGAGAGGACAGAGATACACAGTCTACTGTGATGCCTCAAAGGATTAATTTGGATGTGTTTTGATGCAGTCTGAGAGGGTGGTAGCTTATGGTTCACGGTAGTTGAAGAGTCATGAGCAAAACTACCCTACACNGCAAGGTTCTAAAATCCATCATTTAAGCTATAATTACCTTCAACATCGAAAATTCAACATTATTCATACTTAGATGCAAAAGTTGAGTTAAAATTCATGTAATGAGGCCGTCAAATATGCAATATTATGCGCTCATCACTTACCAAAACACCAACTACAAGATTTTACACTTTTTACTTCACCAAAAATCACCTTCACATAATTCTCTTCTTTCCCTGAAGAGACGACCTTGGAATACCCATTCCATGTAAAACACGACATTGTAAGATTCTCTCTATGCTTGGGGAGTAATTTTGCACACACACACACACACACACATATTTCATCCCACACACCCTTTTTTCCATTTCTTGCATCGAACCCGAGTGAGAGTTACACTCACCCACACATATAAGTCATACACACATTAGGGGTTCATGTGTGATAATAGGGAATACAACAGAAAACATCAAGTAACCATCAGTTGATGATTAGGGAGTCCAATATCACTAAGATGGAGTTCAGAACACGATATGGGCACTTTGAGTTTATTGTTATGCCCTTCAATTTGATGAATAACCCAATGGCATTCATACATTTTATGCGCAGGGTGTTCCAACCCTATCTTGATCAATTTATCATGGTCATTGTTGATGACATCCTGATCTACTCCAAGTCTGAGGAGGAGCATGAGGGTCACTTGAGGACTTTTCTCCAAAACTTGAGAGACCATTAGTTATACTTCAAGTTGAGCAAGTGTGAATTTTGGCTGACGGAGGTGAAAGTTTTGGGACACGTGGGGTCTGCTTTGGGTGTGTTAGTGGACCTAGAGAAGGTCAAAGTAGTATTCGATTAGGAGAGACCAAACTCAGTCTTTGAGATATGCAGTTTCTTAGGATTGGTAGGATATTGTCGGAGGTTCATTAAGGACTTATCAAGAGCCGCCGCACCTATGACTAGGTTGACTAGGAAAGATGTCAAGTTTTAGTGGGATAACTTGTATAAGAGGGCATTCCAAGAGTTGAAGAGGAGGCTTACTTCAGTTCCAATCTTGATTGCTCTGTAGAGAGGACAGAGATACACAATCTATTGTGATGCCTCAAAGGATTAATTTGGATGTGTTTTGATGCAGTCTGAGAGGGTGGTAGCTTATGGTTCACGGTAGTTGAAGAGTCATGAGCAAAACTACCCTACACACAACATATAGCCAATGGTTGTTGTCTTTGCCTTGAAGGCATGGCACCACTATTTATATGGAGAGCAATTTCAGGTGTTTTTAGATTATAAGAGTCTAAAGTACATCTTTACACAGCAGGACCTCAACATGAGGTAACGCAAATGAATGGAGTACTTGGAGGACTATGACTTCACTTTGCATTACCACCCTGGTTAGGCAAATGTAGTGGCTGATGCACTCAGTCAGAAGCCACAACGAGTTTTGGCTAGTATAGCTTCCCGGGAGCGACGGATGCTCCAAACTGTGGGACAGTTCGGGCTACACTACAGGGATTAGGCTCAGGGCATTTTAGGAAGTATGACGGCTACCCCTTCCCTATTGAGCAGAGTGATTGAGTCCTAGGGGCAAGACACAAAGATATTGTCCATTAGGGACCGGGTGCGGTTAGATATAGGTGATAAGGGCTGGGCCATTCACGCCGATGGCAGTCTTCAATACAAGGGAAGGATTGTGGTTCCTCAATCTCCGGATCTAAGATAGGAGATCCTTAGGGAGTTTTCATTGCTCCCGTTTTGTTGTGCATCCACGTGGCACAAAGATGTATCATGATCTTGGCCACTAGTATTATTGGAGCAGAATGAAAAAAAATGTTGGAGACTTTGTCNTAATAGGGAATACAACAGAAAACATCAAGTAACCATCAGTTGATGATTAGGGAGTCCAATATCACTAAGATGGAGTTCAGAACACGATATGGGCACTTTGAGTTTATTGTTATGCCCTTCAATTTGATGAATAACCCAATGGCATTCATAGATTTTATGCGCAGGGTGTTCCAACCCTATCTTGATCAATTTATCATGGTCATTGTTGATGACATCCTGATCTACACCAAGTCTGAGGAGGAGCATGAGGGTCACTTGAGGACTTTTCTCCAAACCTTGAGAGACCATTAGTTATACTTCAAGTTGAGCAAGTGTGAATTTTGGCTGACGGAGGTGAAAGTTTTGGGACACGTGGGGTCTGCTTTGGGTGTGTTAGTGGACCTAGAGAAGGTCAAAGTAGTATTCGATTAGGAGAGACCAAACTCAGTCTTTGAGATATGTAGTTTCTTAGGATTGGTAGGATATTGTCGGAGGTTCATTAAGGACTTATCAAGAGCCGCCGCACCTATGACTAGGTTGACTAGGAAAGATGTCAAGTTTTAGTGGGATAACTTGTATAAGAGGGCATTCCAAGAGTTGAAGAGGAGGCTTACTTCAGTTCCAATCTTGATTGCTCTGTAGAGAGGACAGAGATACACAATCTATTGTGATGCCTCAAAGGATTAATTTGGATGTGTTTTGATGCAGTCTGAGAGGGTGGTAGCTTATGGTTCACGGTAGTTGAAGATTCATGAGCAAAACTACCCTACACACAACATATAGCCAATGGTTGTTGTCTTTGCCTTGAAGGCATGGCACCACTATTTATATGGAGAGCAATTTCAGGTGTTTTTAGATTATAAGAGTCTAAAGTACATCTTTACACAGCAGGACCTCAACATGAGGTAACGCAAATGAATGGAGTACTTGGAGGACTATGACTTCACTTTGCATTACCACCCTGGTTAGGCAAATGTAGTGGCTGATGCACTCAGTCAGAAGCCACAGCGAGTTTTGGCTAGTATAGCTTCCCGGGAGCGACGGATGCTCCAAACTGTGGGACAGTTCGGGCTACACTACAGGGATTAGGCTCAGGGCATTTTAGGAAGTATGACGGCTACCCCTTCCCTATTGAGCAGAGTGATTGAGTCCTAGGGGCAAGACACAAAGATATTGTCCATTAGGGACCGGGTGCGGTTAGATATAGGTGATAAGGGCTGGGCCATTCACGCCGATGGCAGTCTTCAATACAAGGGAAGGATTGTGGTTCCTCAATCTCCGGATCTAAGATAGGAGATCCTTAGGGAGTTTTCATTGCTCCCGTTTTGTTGTGCATCCACGTGGCACAAAGATGTATCATGATCTTGGCCACTAGTATTATTGGAGCAGAATGAAAAAAAATGTTGGAGACTTTGTTAATAGATGTCTCACATGTCAACAAGTCAATGCCAAGCACCAAAAATAGGCAGGTTTACTCCAGCCTTTAGAGGTGACTGAGTGGAAGTAGGAACATGTCACTATGAATTTTGTAACCCACTTACCACGGACTTTGCATGGGCACGACGTAGTATAGGTAATGCAAATGTAATGCATAGTTGCAATTCATATGATCATGTTCATCATATCATAATGCATATAATAAATATATCCATTTTCAATAAATATTCCCAAGCATTTCATATATGATTTTAATCCAAATAACACAATTGAAGCCTAAGCATTTTATCAAGACACTTATTGGACACAAAATGTAAACACATATCATACACAAACAAACCATTTCATCAAACTCAAACATCTTACTACCGGTAGGTCGTGCCTCTCCTATCGGTAGGTTCATATTTTTTAAACCAAACCCAAATCAAGCGAAAAAAAAAGGGTTTTAACATGTTCTTACACTCATTTTTGATACCCTAGATACACTAGNAGGTCGTGCCTCTCCTATCGGTAGGTTCATATTTTTTAAACCAAACCCAAATCAAGCAAAAAATAGGGTTTTAACATGTTCTTACACTCATTTTTGATACCCTAGATACACTACGGTAAGCTTACAAATGAGATTATGTCTCTATAGCCTTACCCATTTTATATCACAACCCTAGGTTGGAAGTAAACCTAGAGAAGATGGAACCTTACCTCTTGTAGTGTGCGTATAAGGTAGAACAACTCCTCACGCTACCAAACAATGTTTTGTTCCACCTCTAGCCAAAACTATATTTTTTTCCATGTGTCCTAATTGAGCGTAGATGTTACCCACACATACCCATCACCATTGTGAGCAACTTTAGTCCTTGCTTCGAGGCGAGTTGTCACTCAGATCTTGCTAGATCGAAGAGAGAAAATATGAAGAAGATAGCTTTTCTTTTCTTTTCCTTTTTCTTTTTCTTTTTCTATCTTCCCTATCTCTCCCTCTCTCTCGGATGATTTGCGTGGAGGAAAGGCTTGGAAGACTCAAATCTCCCACTTTAAGTCCCTATTTATACTTGGCTCATATCGAGCCACGTATCACNGAGAAAATATGAAGAAGATAGCTTTTCTTTTCTTTTCCTTTTTCTTTTTCTTTTTCTTTTTCTATCTTCCCTATCTCTCTCTCTCTCTCGGATGATTTGCGTGGAGGAAAGGCTTGGAAGACTCAAATCTCCCACTTTAAGTCCCCATTTATACTTGGCTCATATCGAGCCACGTATCATTTTCCCATTGGTCAAATTTTATCCCAACCAATTACATTTTTCCACATGTCATGTTTAACATAATTTTGTAAGATTTATTTAAAATTATATTATGGGTTCCGCGATTAAAATCTGATCGCAACATTCCAATCGCACGATACCCGATGCATTGTAAAACTCAAAAATTCAACTATGTTAAAATTTGATGAAACTTGACTAGTTAGCTACATTTTGCAAGACGAATTTAATGGTGAGGTTTGTTTTATCATATGAGTTATAGAAAAAAATTAGGTTTATAAACCAAGCTTTAAAGGCTAATTATTGTTTTACCCTTTTTAATTAAGTTTTTATTTTCTTGGTTTCATTTANCTAGTTAGCTACATTTTGCAAGACGAATTTAATGGTGAGGTTTGTTTTATCATATGAGTTATAGAAAAAAATTAGGTTTATAAACCGAGCTTTAAAGGCTAATTATTGTTTTACCCTTTTTAATTAAGTTTTTATTTTCTTGGTTTCATTTACTCTCTCTCTCTCTCTCTGCCTCATCTGTAAATGAAAAAAAGTGGAATCTATTGAAGCTAATCCCATAGGAACTAGAATCTATTGAAGTTCTTGAATAAATTTCTAATTTGTGTAATTGGTCTGTACACAGAGTTGTCACGGAAGATGATTCTCTCCAACAGCAATGCAAAGGTCAATGCTCTCTCTTTCTCTTTCTCTCTCTCTTGATATATGTGGATATGTGNTCTAATTTGTGTAATTGGTCTGTACACAGAGTTGTCACGGAAGATGATTCTCTCCAAAAGCAATGCAAAGGTCAATGCTCTCTCTTTCTCTTTCTCTCTCTCTTGATATTTGTGGATANGAATAAATTTCTAATTTGTGTAATTGGTCTGTACACAGAGTTGTCACGGAAGATGATTCTCTCCAACAGCAATGCAAAGGTCAATGCTCTCTCTTTCTCTTTCTCTCTCTCTTGATATATGTGGATATGTGTGTGTGTGTGTGTGTGTGAGTGCAATTTTGTTAATACAGACAGATTGTTTTCAAGGAAAGCACTAAATTGAAACGATAATACTCTAAATTTAGGTTTTTCCTAACTGAAAAGCTAATTCCTTCAAGGCATGGAACCGGTTGTTGCCTCAGTCATTGATACCGCAGAGAAGAATGATCTTATCACTCACTTTACTTTGGTTAACAGGGATTGTTCTTTGTTTTGTCTTGGGGAAGATATTTACAAATTAAAGACATGCCTTTAGAAATTAAGATATTTTATGAGACCTTCATTAAATTTTTTGTATTCATATAATGGCTTTAGATTGGNTCTTGGGGAAGATATTTACAAATTAAAGACATGCCTTTAGAAATTAAGATATTTTATAAGACCTTCATTAAATTTTTTGTATTCATATAATGGCTTTTAGATTGACAAAATTTCTAGCATTAACCGTGTGATTTTTTTTGGTTAGATTCATTCTAGTTTAAAGTTTACTAACTCGATATATTAACATGCTTGGTTGTAATTCAATTGATTTATTTTGATTTCATTGAAAATTTGTATTGCATTTGGAGAATTATTATATTTAGTTTTAGAGATACATTGTTATGTTTAAATCAAGGCTTTGTTAATATATCAAGATAGAGAGGAATAGATATGCTTATTAAAGCAAGGCTTTTTTTTTTTGAGAAAATGTTCAAAATTTTAGCATCTTTCTAGGATTAGATGAAAGAACGGATATGTTCATTTAACGGTTGTTCTAGGTCAACAAATCAGAATAGGCAATAGTAGTAAAAGTTTCAAGCATCGAACTAGTTTATGCACTTTTTCCTTCTTCATGTTAACTTGTTGCTCACATTTTAGGATTTCGTATTGTCTGAGATATGGCACTTACAGGGTTTATTGGAATGCTTTAGTCACTCATTTACAAAGAATTTACATTCTATTGACTCAGTGAAAGCTTATCTTTCATATGCACTATTGCGAGCCTTAGTTTCTCAAGCTCTTGCTATACTTCAGTTTTGGTTAGATGCTTTCACTTTGGTGGGATGGAACTCCTTCCTTGTTAGAGTGAGTGACCCATCGCAATGGGTCACTTCATTCACTTAAGAGATAGTTAACAAAATAAAAGTAAAGATATAACAAGATATATTGATTGGGGTTTTGTATCTTATGTTAGGAGAATTTGCTACGTGAATCTTGATTCTACATTCCTATTTTGCAGTATGCAATAGGAATATTCTCAGTGCTTTTTTGCGGTTCGGGGAATGTTTGAAAGTATGAGTAATAAGATTTTTAGGTTTTTTCTGATTTTGTTTTCTCTGCTAGGGTGAAATTGGTGTTCTCTTTCCCTTGATTGTGCTTTGACCAAAAGTTAAGTGTTCTTCAGTATGATGTATTTTCCTAATGATTGTAATGTTTCATTATATTATTATACTACCATTGATTTGTTGAGTTGATTTCCATAGATTAAACGTCAAAAAATGGATAAAGGTACTGGTCCACTTAATTATATTTACCAAAGCTTCGAAGGCTTTTAAGTTCTTATGTAACACTTTAATGTGCTAGTGGTTTATATTTTCTCAGTAATCTAGCTGGAAATCAATCTTTCAGGATACTAGAGAAAGTCTGCAAGGAGTCTCAGATGCTTGTTCACCTACATGTCAACTATGATTGTAATATTGAGGCACCAAACTTGTTTGAATGTGTGGTAAAACTATTATTTTCAATATACTTTTCTAAAGATATATTCAATATCTACTAAGGTCCTCTGATCTAGTAAGCTTGACAACACTCTTTGAAGAAAGCTATTAAGGTACATATTACGNATTTTCAATATACTTTTCTAAAGATATATTCAATATCTACTAAGGTCCTCTGATCTAATAAGCTTGACAACACTCTTTGAAGAAAGCTATTAAGGTACATATTACGTCCCATTTTCTTGTATTCATTCTAATATGTGTGTGGGCTCGTCAATTTGAATTGAGGATTGGTTGTGGTCGATTGTAATTTATTGGTAATTTTTTATTTTTCGAAACATATTCATTTTCTTGGAGACGTTTGATGCTCTCTATCGCTTGCTAATTGTGTTCATTTGTTTAAAAAAATGGGTTCTTTTTCTTGGATACTTTATGATGTTTTTAATGTGTATTTCAGTTTTTTAGATTATATTTTAAGCTTTTTTTTTTGCCTGAAGGTTCATAATTGTGAATTGTATTGTGTTAATTGTTTTCATAATATTGAGAGTTTTGGTCTGAATATGATTTGTTGTATTAATCAATTATTAGGGGGAGTTTGGGTATCGAAACAAAATGAGATACATTTCATTTATCATTATCGAGTTATGGTGGCAATGTATGGTTGTTTGTGTTGTCATTTAACCATTATATCCATACATCTCCATTAATATGAGTTTTTCTTAATAGATGTATGGTGGTTGTATTCATGCAAGGTGGTGTTTTTTTATATAGAGGTTTGATTATATAAGTTGTATGATGTAGGGCTGATTGTGAATTGTGAAAATTATTTTGGTATGTAATTTAGTTTGATAAAGCTGATTTGGGATGTTATTGTTCTATATCCATTTGACGTCATGTTTTCTTCACCTGGGGTTCCATTCAACTCTTTTGAGGTTGGATTAAATAATGTAGAATGTTATTTTGTGACGTTATTGTAGATTATCGACAAATAGTGGATGTGCATTGGAAGAGTATTTCTTTTGTTTAATAATGTATTGATACTTTCAATTGGAATTTTGTTTAATTATGAAAACCTTGACTACCATGTACTTGTAAGATTTTTTCTCTTTTTATGAATAGTGATATTTTTGTTGTAAATATGTATGTTTTTCCAGAGAAAATATTATTGTAAATGAAATTTATTTTCTTATTTAAAAAAAAAAGAGTATTTACTTCGGCAAAATGCTGAGGCAAATAGTTTTTTTTTTTTTGTGTCTAAAAAGAGTATTTGGTTCAGGAAATGCCAAAGAAAAAATTTATTATTTGCGTCGGTACTTTTCCAAAGCAAATATCCTATTTTTTNAAACAAAAAGAGTATTTACTTCGGCAAAATGCTGAGGCAAATAGTTTTTTTTTTTTTTGTGTCTAAAAAGAGTATTTGGTTCGGGAAATGCCAAAGAAAAAATTTATTATTTGCGTCGGTACTTTTCCAAAGCAAATATCCTATTTTTTGTTTCATCTCCCCCATGCTGAAGCAAATGCTTTTTTTTTTTTTTTTTGCTTCTGCTATTTGCCGAAGCTTGTACGTTTTTGATTTTGCAATTAGCCAAAGCTAATTTTTTTCATCAGGATTTTTTGACTACACCCCCTTTTGCCGAAGCGAAAGCTCTCTTTTCTTGTAGTGGTGGTTGGAACCTTTAGGTTGTTGATTGCTAATTTCTTTGAGTGACATAATGGCCTACAAGGAGTAGTCGAGCAATATGGACATAGCTTAATCGGTGTCCCTGATGGTTGAGCAATCAGTTTGTTGAGGCTCAGATGTATGAATTCTTACCTATCTTACTTTTAGTACTTTTGGTCCATTGAACTTCTCATTGTGAAGTAGTCCGAATCACCCCACTTTGGACATATGGATCAATCCTAGCGGCCACAAGAGCTGCTTAGGAGACTTTTTGTACAGGACTATATGGGAGTTTTATGAGAGTTATTCATTGCTGGCATGTACTTATCGCACTCAATTTTTTTCTCGTTGACTTTTTCTTTTTATTGACTTTTGCACTTGCTTGTTAATTTTAACATGTCCTTTGTTTTACTTACATGTATATTCTTGTTAGTTGGTTTATATTTATAACATCTTATTATACAATGATTTTATGTTGTGTTTTTGATATGATATGTCATTTAATTGACACTTTGCGACAAAATAGGAAATAATATTTTGGGATGACTTGATTTTGTACCATACTTGTTATGATATGTCATTGGTATGTAACTTTGTGACAAAAGAGGAAAAATATTTTGGGTACATATGGGAGAATTCAGGAAGATTTTCTCTTGACTAGCTTGAGTTTGTTGCATGTGATTCAGGGGGAATATATACACAAACTTGACATGAAACCACCAATTTTACATTTTCTTATTTTACACTTGTTATTTTACTTGTGAACACCAACTAAGGGGGAGAATTTGATGTGCATTGTCATTTCTATATATATAGGTTCTCAAGCATATTGGACAAAGTTGTTCTTATATATTTTACATATTTCTACTTGCATGACGTTTCCATGAGTATGCCCTATGCTTCTCTTGGTGTAGTACCCTACCAAAATAGCCTTGCGAGGTGAGGAGGTGCTACAGCTTCATGTGTTGCATGCCACATTGACTAAGAAGGGGGAGTGACTGGCTATATATGTGGTGTGCCCAACCTTAATTATCAATAGGCTTTTTATGGGGGAAAACCCTAGAGAAACAAAATCGTGAGGATGTATGTTGCTTGACCCCAAAAGGTCCACCCAAGTGTAGGTGGTGAAGTGTAGTAATACTCACAGTAAGACCGAGGTCGATCCACAAGGAATTTGTTTGGAATTAGGAAGGTAAAGAGAAAGAATGATTAAAGAGAATTTGAATGTCAGTAATTCGAATAGATTTAAAGTAATTGCTATGAAAGAAAGCTATTCTCTAGCTTCAAGATCAGGTATCATTCAAGTAAATCAAATATTATACATTTGCAATTATAATAAGTTTATCCTAGTTAGCTTCCAACGTCAATGTAATTAACTAGAAAATATATCTTTGAAAACCAAAGGTTGATTGAAAAGAAAATAAAAATTTAAGAACTAGTATTGTAAACTCACAGGAAATTAGAAGTATTAATCATATCAAGAATTCAATATTGTTATTCATCAAATAAGTTTACAGAGCAAATTACTTTAATAAAATCATTCATTCAATTGAAAAAATATTCAAAAAGATAAATCATTCAAGAACAAGGAAATTATAATTGCAGTCATAAAATATTCAAGATACATTCATGAAAACCATACCCTAACTAGAGAATAGGAAGAGGATTACTCACAAGCCATGAGCAAGATCTTCCCAAAATAATAAAAAGGTTCCAAGAGAGTTTGGGAAGAGNTACCCTAACTAGAGAATAGGAAGAGGATTACTCACAAGCCATGAGCAAGATCTTCCCAAAATAATAAAAAGGTTCCAAGAGAGTCTGGGAAGAGAGATCCCCCACAACATAAGAAAGGTTGTATATATATACTAGAAGGTCTAGGGTTGGTTTGAGAGTAATCCCTTTCCAAAAGGAGTCTTCTAAAGTCAAATCCCATGCATCAAGTCCATGGAGGAGCATTTCAACAGCCAAATCGCATACCAACTGTCAGAAGCTACGGGACCAAACCTCATAGGCACGTCTGGACTGTAAAATTACATCCAAACCATTCAAACTTGCCGGAAAAATCATCATAGGCGCATCTGGACATGGCTGGTGCGTCCTAACACGCATACCAAAATTGCCCAAACTTCAAGCTTAGTTTTTGCATAGTTAGAGGTTGATTCTGTGACACCCCAAAAATTCGGAGGTCCGTTGATCACCCATCAACCCGCAGAATACCCATGGATACCGAGTAACTCGATATCGCGTTATAATGTCCCATTTACCGGGATCCATAATTTAACAAAATTTGGTCAGAGTTTCCTTTGTACGGAGAGCTCTACCCAAAATCCAATTTGTGCAATATACATTCATATGACCCATTCGAGGCCCAATATAGAACAATGACCGCACCGGGTCCATTTATGAGTAAACATTGACCACATCAGGTCCATTTATCCATTCTCATATAAAAACATGCAAGGTTATATTAAACNGTTTTTTTTTTTTTTTTTGCTTCAGCTATTTGCCGAAGCTTGTACGTTTTTGATTTTGCAATTAGCCAAAGCTAATTTTTTTCATCAGGATTTTTTGACTACACCCCCTTTTGCCGAAGCGAAAGCTCTCTTTTCTTGTAGTGGTGGTTGGAACCTTTAGGTTGTTGATTGCTAATTTCTTTGAGTGACATAATGGCCTACAAGGAGTAGTCGAGCAATATGGACATAGCTTAATCGGTGTCCCTGATGGTCGAGCAATCAGTTTGTTGAGGCTCAGATGTATGAATTCTTACCTATCTTACTTTTAGTACTTTTGGTCCATTGAACTTCTCATTGTGAAGTAGTCCGAATCACCCCACTTTGGACATATGGATCAAGCCTAGCGGCCACAAGAGCTGCTTAGGAGACTTTTTGTACAGGACTATATGGGAGTTTTATGAGAGTTATTCATTGCTGGCATGTACTTATCGCACTCAATTTTTTTCTCGTTGACTTTTTCTTTTTATTGACTTTTGCACTTGCTTGTTAATTTTAACATGTCCTTTGTTTTACTTACATGTATATTCTTGTTAGTTGGTTTATATTTATAACATCTTATTATACAATGATTTTATGTTGTGTTTTTGATATGATATGTCATTTAATTGACACTTTGCGACAAAATAGGAAATAATATTTTGGGATGACTTGATTTTGTACCATACTTGTTATGATATGTCATTGGTATGTAACTTTGTGACAAAAGAGGAAAAATATTTTGGGTACATATGGGAGAATTCAGGAAGATTTTCTCTTGACTAGCTTGAGTTTGTTGCATGTGATTCAGGGGGAATATATACACAAACTTGACATGAAACCACCAATTTTACATTTTCTTATTTTACACTTGTTATTTTACTTGTGAACACCAACTAAGGGGGAGAATTTGATGTGCATTGTCATTTCTATATATATAGGTTCTCAAGCATATTGGACAAAGTTGTTCTTATATATTTTACATATTTCTACTTGCATGACGTTTCCATGAGTATGCCCTATGCTTCTCTTGGTGTAGTACCCTACCAAAATAGCCTTGCGAGGTGAGGAGGTGCTACAGCTTCATGTGTTGCATACCACATTGACTAAGAAGGGGGAGTGACTGGCTATATATGTGGTGTGCCCAACCTTAATTATCAATAGGCTTTTTATGGGGGAAAACCCTAGAGAAACAAAATCGTGAGGATGTATGTTGCTTGACCCCAAAAGGTCCACCCAAGTGTAGGTGGTGAAGTGTAGTAATACTCACAGTAAGACCGAGGTCGATCCACAAGGAATTTGTTTGGAATTAGGAAGGTAAAGAGAAAGAATGATTAAAGAGAATTTGAATGTCAGTAATTCGAATAGATTTAAAGTAAATTGCTATGAAAGAAAGCTATTCTCTAGCTTCAAGATCAGGTATCATTCAAGTAAATCAAATATTATACTTATGCAATTATAATAAGTTTATCCTAGTTAGCTTCCAACGTCAATGTAATTAACTAGAAAATATATCTTTGAAAACCAAAGGTTGATTGAAAAGAAAATAAAAATTTAAGAACTAGTATTGTAAACTCACAGGAAATTAGAAGTATTAATCATATCAAGAATTCAATATTGTTATTCATCAAATAAGTTTACAGAGCAAATTACTTTAATAAAATCATTCATTCAATTGAAAAAATATTCAAAAAGATAAATCGTTCAAGAACAAGGAAATTATAATTGCAGTCATAAAATATTCAAGATACATTCATGAAAACCATACCCTAACTAGAGAATAGGAAGAGGATTACTCACAAGCCATGAGCAAGATCTTCCCAAAATAATAAAAAGGTTCCAAGAGAGTCTGGGAAGAGAGATCCCCCACAACATAAGAAAGGTTGTATATATATACTAGAAGGTCTAGGGTTGGTTTGAGAGTAATCCCTTTCCAAAAGGAGTCTTCTAAAGTCAAATCCCATGCATCAAGTCCATGGAGGAGCATTTCAACAGCCAAATCGCATACCAACTGTCAGAAGCTACGGGACCAAACCTCATAGGCACGTCTGGACTGTAAAATTACATCCAAACCATTCAAACTTGCCGGAAAAATCATCATAGGCGCATCTGGACATGGCTGGTGCGTCCTAACACGCATACCAAAATTGCCCAAACTTCAAGCTTAGTTTTTGCATAGTTAGAGGTTGATTCTGTGACACCCCAAAAATTCGGAGGTCCGTTGATCACCCATCAACCCGCAGAATACCCATGGATACCGAGTAACTCGATATCGCGTTATAATGTCCCATTTACCGGGATCCATAATTTAACAAAATTTGGTCAGAGTTTCCTTTGTACGGAGAGCTCTACCCAAAATCCAATTTGTGCAATATACATTCATATGACCCATTCGAGGCCCAATATAGAACAATGACCGCACCGGGTCCATTTATGAGTAAACATTGACCACACCAGGTCCATTTATCCATTCTCATATAAAAACATGCAAGGTTATATTAAACAGAGTGCATATAAGTTCAATTACAATTCTCTTACATAAAATTACAATCCTGTGTCTTTATTTGGGTAGTGGACTTTTGGTGTTGCATCGCCGACTCCACACATCGATACACTTTTTTGGACTTGCACCATAGGAAGTGTATAAACCAGTGGTCGGGCCTTGCACCCGAGGGGGGATCTATCCCTTCTTGCTATACCCGACACAAGTTTTTTATGTATGCAACTGTGCGACTGAGTAGGATATTCAACCCCACTTTCCCAAACCCACCCATCAAAACACCAAGTATGGTGATTGATCTAATTATGCACCCACACCCATGAAATGCGATGTGTTCTCCATGTATATGCAATGTAATGAACCATTGCACTACCAACATGCCCAAGATAATGAATGCCCATTGAGCAATTTAAACCACATGTCTACATGTTCCATGACAATTCATATCATAAGCATATAAATTCCATAAATCATTACAATGTCAATATTTCAATGAGCACATATTAACATTTATTTCCAACACATTTCATCATGTATCATAGACAATTATATCATATGCATATAACCTCCAAAAACTTATCACAATGTCAATATATTAATACACCTATATCAACATTTTATCTAACAGCAACAACCAAGCATGTCATTACATAATCAAGCAATAACACCCTTAATCCTCAAGGCATAATGTAAACATATAGTATGCCCATAAAACTTCCCACATAATAGCCCCTAAACAAGCCATATAACGTCCCCAAAACAAGTCATAAAACAGCCCCTAAACAAGCCATAAAATAGCCCACAATTTTAACCCAAAACAGTCCCTAAAACAGTCCACAATTTCAACCCAAAATAGCCACAATTTTAGCCCCTTAACAGCCCACAATTTCAGCCCCTTAACAGCCACAAAACAGGCTTATAACAGTGCACAAAATAGCCCCATAGCAATGCACAAAACAGTCCAATATACAGTCCATAAAATCAGTCCAAAACAGTCCATAAAATCAGTCCAAAACAATCCATAAAATCAGTCCATAACAGCCCCCTTTTTTTATCTACACCAAAGGGTAGGAATTAAACCAAAGTAGGAAGAACTCTACCTCTTGGAACGTAGTAGAAATGGTAGGAAGCCTCAAGAACACCTCCTAAGCCCAAAATCTTGATTTCTCCAAAATCCACTCTTTGGATCTTTGGTTAAAACAGTTCTTTTTGGTACGTACGTGTAACCCTCATCAAGGAGATGAACTTTAACTCTTGCCTCAACGAATTCCGACTGACAGAACTCCGGAAATCGAAGGAGAAAGCTTGAAGATTGATTTTTTTCTTCTTCTCTTGTCTTGCTTCTCTCCCAAATGTGTGAGGCTGAACAAATGGAGATATTTTCTCCAAAAATCTGATTTAAGTCATTATTTATAATTTTAAAGACTTGGTTCACATCGAGCCACAGACCCCCTACTTGTTCGGGTCCGCTTTTGTCTCGAAACGATTTATTTCATCCCGGTTTAAGTTCAAATTAATTCTATATAAAATTTAATCCAATTATAAAGAATTTTTATAAAATTCGTTTATGGGGATGTTCGTGAGGTCATTCGCCACCCAACTGCCATGAACTACATGCAGAAATCCGACTATCTCGAAATTCGACAAAATTTGGAAGAGTAATTGAATTTCATAATACGAATCCAACGACGAAGTCCGTTGTGTCATACGAGCTCTATAGAATACGTACTTTAATTCCACATTATAAGTGACAAATGACCATTTTGCCCTTGTTGGAAATTTTTCAAATTTTTCTAAATTTTACAGAGTCACGACATTTTGATTAAATAAACTTTTGAAGCTCTTGAATTCTAATTTCTAATGCCACAAAAATCAAGTCAATTGGACATCAGGAAAAAAATTTATATCCAAAATATTGAAGAAGTATCAAAATCTTTCATTTTCGAATTATCACCAATGTGTATTTATACTTCAGAATGTCTCCAACTTATTTCCTTCATCAAATCTTCCCATTTAAGCTAAATGCTTGTTCCTTTTTTTTTCTCAACTTGGATCACTTTATTATCCACATAAATCATCCGAATTACCTACAAAATGAGAGAATGAACTTGAAGAAGTATCAAGATAGAATATCCGATAATCTAACATTTATAATCTCAAAGAATATGAAATTAACCCATCCTTAAATATAATAAAATAGCACTTTTGATGGTTAATCATATGGGCACACAAAGTGGACAATATCTTGCCAATTTGAGTGGGTCATTAGAAGTGGTATCAAAACTGACTCTCCTATAGCCAGCAGGGCAACGAACCCTCCATGGGGCTCACAAGGACAAGTGGCCTCGAGGGGGGTTTGAGTGTAGTAGCCTACCAAAAAGGCCTTGTAAGGTTAGGATGTGCTAGAATTCATGTGTTGCATCCAACATCAACTCGGGAAGGGGAGTGATTGGGCATATATGTGGTGTGATCACGCTTAATTATCAAGAGGCCTTCTCTAGAGCAAAGCCTCATAGAACAATAAAATCCCACTTGTTCATCTTAATATAGTGACATAATTATTTTGTATTTCTTATATATGTGATGACGTAAGAATGAATTAAGAATGGATAAACTATGCATGCATTAATTATAAAAAAACAAAGATATCTTGAGAAGCTTGAAGTTTCGGGATGGTCACACATAGGAGAAATGGATTTAGTTAAGTTTTAAATATATTTAGAGTGAAATAACTAGGTCAAAAAAAGAGTCAAAAGTTAGGGACAGAGGGTTACCTTCATCGAAACGATGAAGTGTCGTTCGACTTGTGTTGTTGACAATAAAGGTTCCGTTCAAACGCATGATAGTCGTTTGAATGCAAGTGTTGGTTGAATATTTCTAGAGAACTTTCACTATTCAAACACATGGTGTCCGTCCGAATGCAAGTGTTGATATTTCTAATTTTGTTCGAATGCACACTAGTCGTTCGGACTCAACCTTTGAGTTTTAGCCCGATCAGTTTTAGCATTTTTTTTTCTCTAATTTTGGGCCATATAAATACCCTATGGATGTGTTTAAGCTATTTTTATTATTACTTCAACCCTAGAAATCTAGAGGGAGTTTGGGAGAAGAAAGAGGGACATAGTTTGATGGATTAACGCGGAAAATTGCAACAAAAGTCAATGGAAATTAAGTTAGGGGATCCTTTTTGAGTTCATTTATTGAGACTTAGGGTATAACTATGCATGTTTTGAATCTTGTAGATTATTATATGCTAAATAATATTTCGTTCTTTGTTCCTTTTTTATTAATAGGTTGTTTTAAATAAGATACATGTTTTGCGTTCAAGAAATGTTGTTCTTGAATTTTTGAAATCGTAGTTTTTCCTAAATACATATCTATTGTGAAAGACATATTTATTCTTGATTTCTAAATTTTCTATTATCGATTAAATTAATATTTCAATCAACTAATTGTTCTTCCTCCAATAAATTATGACTTGTGGAAAAACCTTAGAATTTTGATATCAAAATTGTAAAGGTTTTCTTGATATGATCTCTTACATATTTTAATTCCTTTATTACTATGGTATATTGAGAATTGTGAAATTGTGATACTTGAGTTTTAATGGAAATTGTGATTGGTTAAGATTGTAGTTGTTAAGAAAATTTTGGTTTTATCTCTTGTATGGTTTGGGTGTGATGGACTTGAATTACCTTCGAGAGCTGTCGTAAAGTGTTAGAGCTTAGTCTATCCCAATGGGGGTAAGATGGTTGTCTAACACTTGTAGTGAATTGTTGTTTGTGAGAGAAATCACTATTGTTCACGTAAGTTCGAGGCGGAGGGATGATATACCTTTCCTGATAAAGATTCGTCAATGTTGTGTGAGATAATGTATGCCCTTCCTAATGTGGTTTGTGATGTGAGTTGCAGGGAATGATTGAGGTTGTGTGTTTGTGGTGAGTAGAATCATCATGTAGATTCCTGAGAAGCAACCAACATACATGAAAATATGGGATGATACTACTGGGTTATTAATTGATTATTTTACTTTTGGCATGTTTATTCCTATCATTGATTTATTGTATTGTTTATAATTAAGATCGTTATAACTGTCATTGTTTTACTTTCAAAACGGTATATATGTTATTTTTCAAAAGAGACTAGCCTTCTTTTTATTATTTCAAAACCTTGTTTAGATATGAGAGGGATTTCCTACAGGCTTTTGCTCACCCCCTACAACCACATTTACAGATTTTGACAAAGAAGAGGATGTCGAACTAGATGAGCAGGTTAACCTCGAGACTGGAGAAGGTTAGTATTTGGATCCTTACATGGAAGCTTAGAGATGTTTATTTTAGTTTGCATTATTTTATTTGGGAGATTTCTATGAAATAAGGTTTCAGTTAGGTTTAATTATTCTGTTACTAGACACTATTTGGTTTTGAATTGTAAGTTGGATAAGTTACAATGTTTTATTGACCTTAGTATTTATTCATTATCATATGGATGAATGGATGATTATTTTAATGGTTAATTTTAGTTGCTCTCGTGGTTGAATGGTTTGTAAATAGTAATGCCTTCGAGGGTAGATTTTGGGGCATTATTAGAACAAAATTGTGAGGATGTATAGGCACCCAAAGTGGACAATATCTTGATAGTTTAGGTATATCATTACACTTGGTGATTACAATATTTGTGATTATGTTATGGCTTTCTTACATATTATGGTTTTCATGAGTTATTGGTTTTAGTGGTGATATGTAGGAGAATGATCATCAAAGCTACATCCAAATGTAGCTCTTGTACTTAGAGATTTGTAACTTATGAATTAGTGTTGGGAATTGTTTACAATTCATTTTGTTCAATGGTTTATGGGTTTTAAGTCAACATTCAACCCCTTATCTAGGTTTTCACATTCCAATCATGGTCTTTTAAGATATGACAGATGTATAAATGAGTGAGTGGTACCGAGATCAAATAATATGTGTGCCCAAGAATTATAAAGTAAAACAATACCTTCAACCTCACCATTATCAAGATCCTCCTCTAGTTGGGTCATCGCAAAGACTCGACCTTTATTGTTATCAGCTGGTACAATTGCACCTGAGTTCTCTTGCGATTTCTGTTTCTGAGGCAGGGGTTGGTTTACGTTCTACTGTCTCACAGCTTGGTTGTTATTTGGTGGAAAAGATGGATAGTTATTCCTAAAATGCCCAAAATCTGCACAAGCAAAGAATTGATGCGGGTCTTCAACTACCCTATTCTGAATACCCCTAGTCCCTCTATGTATCACTTCACTACTACTGCCCATTCTCAGTGGGCCCCTATAGCAAATGTTTAACTTTGTCGAGTCTCCTCTGTGTCTCTCTCCACCAAGTTAGCTCATTCAACTAGATCCTTATACTCCTGGATCTTAAGTGCAACCAAATTCTCAAGAATAGCAGGCCTCAACCCCCACTTAAAACTTTTTGGCCCTTCTTTCATTTGTAGACACAAAGTTTATCACATAACGTTACAGCTTGTCAAATTTCACTTCACGCTCAGTTATTGTCATATTCCCTTGCTTCAAAGCCAATAAGGTTGCACTCATTCTATCCTTCAAGAAAGTATTTATCTTGGAAGATCTGATCAAATACCTCGTAGGTCATCATATCCACTACATGCATCCATTTCACTAAGTCCTACCAGTGATCCGTTTCTCATTTGAACAGATAGGTAACAAGCCCAACTCTGAGATCCACAGCGATCCCTATGCAATCACACATCTTCCTAACTCTTCTAATCCATTTATCTGCCTCCGTTGGATTAGAACTTCCTTCAAAAGTGGGTTGTCATTACCATAAGAATTCTCTTAACACATTCATCCTCCTAAACTCCTGGTTATGTGTTGGGTCTACTACCATTAGCTATGAACCCAATCCTGATTGTTCCCATTTTGGTTCTGTAAAAAGTGGCAAGCTCTCTCAAACATTGATAGATGTCATGAGTAACATCTTGTGATGGCGGTGGGGGCTTAGTGGGGGTGTCCACAGCTACCATCCATTCTACATACCAAACATAGTTTACTTTCCTTGCACCACCATCAATATCAATTTATACTTAATGCATTAACGTATAATTCCTATTCGGCCCAAGCCTACTTTCTTGCGACCTAGCCTAATACTCTAATGGTATTCCAAAACATATAGCTCCTATGTAAGACCTAAAGTCTAGACTTTGATACCAATCGTGTAACTCCCCAAAATCCACCCTGGAAAGCGTTAGGTCAATTATGAGAGCAACTAAAAATAACCATTTAAATACTAAACCATTCATCCTTTCGGTAAGGAATAAATACTAAAATCAATAAAACAATGTAACTTTTCCAACTTAGAACTCAAAACTAAAATGAATCTAGTAGTGGTATAATTAAATCAAACTAAAACTTTATTTCAAAAAAGTCTCTCAAACTCTAGCCAATAAGGAAACATTTCTACTCCTCTAAGACGGGGTCCACATCTTAATTATCCACCGCCTCGTAGTCAACCTGTTCATCCACATCGACATTCTCTTATATACCAAGATCTGTAAATGTGTTATTTTAGGGGGTGTGAAAAATTCTGTATAAAATCCCTCTCAAGTCCATACAAGGTTTTAAAACAATATTGAAGTGGTCGGTATATTCTGATCATCAACTGACAATTAAACTTGGACATGTGGTAGGTTGCACATGTTGAAGAAAGTTATTTAGAATAACTCTACTAGCTAGGTTATTCGAACCGAGCTAAAGTTGGCCCGACCAAGTAAAGGATAAGATCTGATCGAGCAGATAGCTAGGCTATCCCAGCTGAGCTAAAATTGGTCTGACCGAGCATAAGATAAAATTTGACTGAGCAGATAACTAGGTTATTCTGGCTTAGCTAAACTTAATCGGACTGAGTACAAGATAAGATTTNAATCAAGCAATAACACCCTTAATCCTCAAGGCATAATGTAAACATATAATATGCCCATAAAACATCCCACATAATAGCCCCTAAACAAGCCACATAACGTCCCCAAAACAAGCCATAAAACAGCCCCTAAACAAGCCATAAAATAGCCCACAATTTTAACCCAAAACAGTCCCTAAAATAGTCCACAATTTCAACCCAAAATAGCCACAATTTTAGCCCCTTAACAGCCCACAATTTCAGCCTCTTAACAGCCACAAAATAGTCTCATAACAGTGCACAAAATAGCCCCATAGCAATGCACAAAACAATCCAATATATNATTTTAGCCCCTTAACAGCCCACAATTTCAGCCCCTTAACAGCCACAAAACAGGCTTATAACAGTGCACAAAATAGCCCCATAGCAATGCACAAAACAGTCCAATATACAGTCCATAAAATCAGTCCAAAACAGTCCATAAAATCAGTCCAAAACAATCCATAAAATCAGTCCATAACAGCCCCCTTTTTTTATCTACACCAAAGGGTAGGAATTAAACCAAAGTAGGAAGAACTCTACCTCTTGGAACGTAGTAGAAATGGTAGGAAGCCTCAAGAACACCTCCTAAGCCCAAAACCTTGATTTCTCCAAAATCCACTCTTTGGATCTTTGGTTAAAACAGTTCTTTTTGGTACGTACGTGTAACCCTCATCAAGGAGATGAACTTTAACTCTTGCCTCAACGAATTCCGACTGACAGAACTCCGGAAATCGAAGGAGAAAGCTTGAAGATTGATTTTTTTCTTCTTCTCTTGTCTTGCTTCTCTCCCAAATGTGTGAGGCTGAACAAATGGAGATATTTTCTCCAAAAATCTGATTTAAGTCATTATTTATAATTTTAAAGACTTGGTTCACATCGAGCCACAGACCCCCTACTTGTTCGGGTCCGCTTTTGTCTCGAAACGATTTATTTCATCCCGGTTTAAGTTCAAATTAATTCTATATAAAATTTAATCCAATTATAAAGAATTTTTATAAAATTCGTTTATGGGGATGTTCGTGAGGTCATTCGCCACCCAACTGCCATGAACTACATGCAGAAATCCGACTATCTCGAAATTCGACAAAATTTGGAAGAGTAATTGAATTTCATAATACGAATCCAACGACGAAGTCCGTTGTGTCATACGAGCTCTATAGAATACGTACTTTAATTCCACATTATAAGTGACAAATGACCATTTTGCCCTTGTTGGAAATTTTTCAAATTTTTCTAAATTTTACAGAGTCACGACATTTTGATTAAATAAACTTTTGAAGCTCTTGAATTCTAATTTCTAATGCCACAAAAATCAAGTCAATTGGACATCAGGAAAAAAATTTATATCCAAAATATTGAAGAAGTATCAAAATCTTTCATTTTCGAATTATCACCAATGTGTATTTATACTTCAGAATGTCTCCAACTTATTTCCTTCATCAAATCTTCCCATTTAAGCTAAATGCTTGTTCCTTTTTTTTCTCAACTTGGATCACTTTATTATCCACATAAATCATCCGAATTACCTATAAAATGAGAGAATGAACTTGAAGAAGTATCAAGATAGAATATCCGATAATCTAACATTTATAATCTCAAAGAATATGAAATTAACCCATCCTTAAATATAATAAAATAGCACTTTTGATGGTTAATCATATGGGCACACAAAGTGGACAATATCTTGCCAATTTGAGTGGGTCATTAGAAGTGGTATCAAAACTGACTCTCCTATAGCCAGCAGGGCAACGAACCCTCCATGGGGCTCACAAGGACAAGTGGCCTCGAGGGGGGTTTGAGTGTAGTAGCCTACCAAAAAGGCCTTGTAAGGTGAGGATGTGCTAGAATTCATGTGTTGCATCCAACATCAACTCGGGAAGGGGAGTGATTGGGCATATATGTGGTGTGATCACGCTTAATTATCAAGAGGCCTTCTCTAGGGCAAAGCCTCATAGAACAATAAAATCCCACTTGTTCATCTTAATATAGTGACATAATTATTTTGTATTTCTTATATATGTGATGACGTAAGAATGAATTAAGAATGGATAAACTATGCATGCATTAATTATAAAAAAACAAAGATATCTTGAGAAGCTTGAAGTTTCGGGATGGTCACACATAGGAGAAATGGATTTAGTTAAGTTTTAAATATATTTAGAGTGAAATAACTAGGTCAAAAACAGAGTCAAAAGTTAGGGACAGAGGGTTACCTTCATCGAAACGATGAAGTGTCGTTCGACTTGTGTTGTTGACAATAAAGGTTCCGTTCAAACGCATGATAGTCGTTTGAATGCAAGTGTTGGTTGAATATTTCTAGAGAACTTTCACTGTTCAAACACATGGTGTCCGTCCGAATGCAAGTGTTGATATTTCTAATTTTGTTCGAATGCACACTAGTCGTTCGGACTCGCCTTTTGAGTTTTAGCCCGATCAGTTTTAGCATTTTTTTTCTCTAATTTTGGGCCATATAAATACCCTATGGATGTGTTTAAGCTATTTTTATTATTACTTCAACCCTAGAAATCTAGAGGGAGTTTGGGAGAAGAAAGAGGGACATAGTTTGATGGATTAACGCGGAAAATTGCAACAAAAGTCAATGGAAATTAAGTTAGGGGATCCTTTTTGAGTTCATTTATTGAGACTTAGGGTATAACTATGCATGTTTTGAATCTTGTAGATTATTATATGCTAAATAATATTTCGTTCTTTGTTCCTTTTTTATTAATAGGTTGTTTTAAATAAGATACATGTTTTGCGTTCAAGAAATGTTGTTCTTGAATTTTTGAAATCGTAGTTTTTCCTAAATACATATCTATTGTGAAAGACATATTTATTCTTGATTTCTAAATTTTCTATTATCGATTAAATTAATATTTCAATCAACTAATTGTTCTTCCTCCAATAAATTATGACTTGTGGAAAAACCTTAGAATTTTGATATCAAAATTGTAAAGGTTTTCTTGATATGATCTCTTACATATTTTAATTCCTTTATTACTATGGTATATTGAGAATTGTGAAATTGTGATACTTGAGTTTTAATGGAAATTGTGATTGGTTAAGATTGTAGTTGTTAAGAAAATTTTGGTTTATCTCTTGTATGGTTTGGGTGTGATGGACTTGAATTACCTTTGAGAGCTGCCGTAAAGTGTTAGAGGTTAGTCTATCCCAATGGGGGTAAGATGGTTGCCTAACACTTGTAGTGAATTGTTGTTTGTGAGAGAAATCACTATTGTTCACGTAAGTTCGAGGCGGAGGGATGATATACCTTTCCTGATAAAGATTCTTCAATGTTGTGTGAGATAATGTATGCCCTTCCTAATGTGGTTTGTGATGTGAGTTGCAGGGAATGATTGAGGTTGTGTGTTTGTGGTGAGTAGAATCATCATGTAGATTCCTGAGAAGCAACCAACATACATGAAAATATGGGATGATACTACTGGGTTATTAATTGATTATTTTACTTTTGGCATGTTTATTCCTATCATTGATTTATTGTATTGTTTATAATTAAGATCGTTATAACTGTCATTGTTTTACTTTCAAAACGGTATATATGTTATTTTTCAAAAGAGACTAGCCTTCTTTTTATTATTTCAAAACCTTGTTTAGATATGAGAGGGATTTCCTACAGGCTTTTGCTCACCCCCTACAACCACATTTACAGATTTTGACAAAGAAGAGGATGTCGAACTAGATGAGCAGGTTAACCTCGAGACTGGAGAAGGTTAGTATTTGGATCCTTACATGGAAGCTTAGAGATGTTTATTTTAGTTTGCATTATTTTATTTGGGAGATTTCTATGAAATAAGGTTTCAGTTAGGTTTAATTATTCTGTTACTAGACACTATTTGGTTTTGAATTGTAAGTTGGATAAGTTACAATGTTTTATTGACCTTAGTATTTATTCATTATCATATGGATGAATGGATGATTATTTTAATGGTTAATTTTAGTTGCTCTCGTGGTTGAATGGTTTGTAAATAGTAATGCCTTCGAGGGTGGATTTTGGGGCATTATTAGAACAAAATTGTGAGGATGTATAGGCACCCAAAGTGGACAATATCTTGATAGTTTAGGTATATCATTACACTTGGTGATTACAATATTTGTGATTATGTTATGGCTTTCTTACATATTATGGTTTTCATGAGTTATTGGTTTTAGTGGTGATATGTAGGAGAATGATCATCAAAGCTACATCCAAATGTAGCTCTTGTACTTAGAGATTTGTAACTTATGAATTAGTGTTGGGAATTGTTTACAATTCATTTTGTTCAATGGTTTATGGGTTTTAAGTCAACATTCAACCCCTTATCTAGGTTTTCACATTCCAATCATGGTCTTTTAAGATATGACAGATGTATAAATGAGTGAGTGGTACCGAGATCAAATAATATGTGTGCCCAAGAATTATAAAGTAAAACAATACCTTCAACCTCACCATTATCAAGATCCTCCTCTAGTTGGGTCATCGCAAAGACTCGACCTTTATTGTTATCAGCTGGTACAATTGCACCTGAGTTCTCTTGCGATTTCTGTTTCTGAGGCAGGGGTTGGTTTACGTTCTACTGTCTCACAGCTTGGTTGTTATTTGGTGGAAAAGATGGATAGTTATTCCTAAAATGCCCAAAATCTGCACAAGCAAAGAATTGATGCGGGTCTTCAACTACCCTATTCTGAATACCCCTAGTCCCTCTATGTATCACTTCACTACTACTGCCCATTCTCAGTGGGCCCCTATAGCAAATGTTTAACTTTGTCGAGTCTCCTCTGTGTCTCTCTCCACCAAGTTAGCTCATTCAACTAGATCCTTATACTCCTGGATCTTAAGTGCAACCAAATTCTCAAGAATAGCAGGCCTCAACCCCCACTTAAAACTTTTTGGCCCTTCTTTCATTTGTAGACACAAAGTTTATCACATAACGGTACAGCTTGTCAAATTTCACTTCACGCTCAGTTATTGTCATATTCCCTTGCTTCAAAGCCAATAAGGTTGCACTCATCCTATCCTTCAAGAAAGTATTTATCTTGGAAGATCTGATCAAATACCTCGTAGGTCATCATATCCACTACATGCATCCATTTCACTAAGTCCTACCAGTGATCCGTTTCTCATTTGAACAGATAGGTAACAAGCCCAACTCTGAGATCCACAGCGATCCCTATGCAATCACACATCTTCCTAACTCTTCTAATCCATTTATCTGCCTCCGTTGGATTAGAACTTCCTTCAAAAGTGGGTTGTCATTACCATAAGAATTCTCTTAACACATTCATCCTCCTAAACTCCTGGTTATGTGTTGGGTCTACTACCATTAGCTATGAACCCAATCCTAATTGTTCCCATTTTGGTTCCATAAAAAGTGGCAAGCTCTCTCAAACACTGATAGATGTCATGAGTAACATCTTGTGATGGCGGTGGGGGCTTAGTGGGGGTGTCCACATCTACCATCCATTCTACATACCAAACATAGTTTACTTTCCTTGCACCACCATCAATATCAATTTATACTTAATGCATTAACGTATAATTCCTATTCGGCCCAAGCCTACTTTCTTGCGACCTAGCCTAATACTCTAATGGTATTCCAAAACATATAGCTTCTATGTAAGACCTAAAGTCTAGACTTTGATACCAATCGTGTAACTCCCCAAAATCCACCCTGGAAAGCGTTAGGTCAATTATGAGAGCAACTAAAAATAACCATTTAAATACTAAACCATTCATCCTTTCGATAAGGAATAAATACTAAAATCAATAAAACAATGTAACTTTTCCAACTTAGAACTCAAAACTAAAATGAATCTAGTAGTGGTATAATTAAATCAAACTAAAACTTTATTTCAAAAAAGTCTCTCAAACTCTAGCCAATAAGGAAACATTTCTACTCCTCTAAGACGGGGTCCACATCTTAATTCTCCTCCACTTCGTAGTCAACCTGTTCATCCACATCGACATTCTCTTATATACCAAGATCTGTAAATGTGTTATTTTAGGGGGTGTGAAAAATTCTGTATAAAATCCCTCTCAAGTCCATACAAGGTTTTAAAACAATATTGAAGTGGTCGGTATATTCTGATCATCATCTGACAATTAAACTTGGNAGATCCTTATACTCCTGGATCTTAAGTGCAACCAAATTCTCAAGAATAGCAGGCCTCAACCCCCACTTAAAACTTTTTGGCCCTTCTTTCATTTGTAGACACAAAGTTTATCACATAACGTTACAGCTTGTCAAATTTCACTTCACGCTCAGTTATTGTCATATTCCCTTGCTTCAAAGCCAATAAGGTTGCACTCATTCTATCCTTCAAGAAAGTATTTATCTTGGAAGATCTGATCAAATACCTCGTAGGTCATCATATCCACTACATGCATCCATTTCACTAAGTCCTACCAGTGATCCGTTTCTCATTTGAACAGATAGGTAACAAGCCCAACTCTGAGATCCACAGCGATCCCTATGCAATCACACATCTTCCTAACTCTTCTAATCCATTTATCTGCCTCCGTTGGATTAGAACTTCCTTCAAAAGTGGGTTGTCATTACCATAAGAATTCTCTTAACACATTCATCCTCCTAAACTCCTGGTTATGTGTTGGGTCTACTACCATTAGCTATGAACCCAATCCTGATTGTTCCCATTTTGGTTCTGTAAAAAGTGGCAAGCTCTCTCAAACACTGATAGATGTCATGAGTAACATCTTGTGATGGCGGTGGGGGCTTAGTGGGGGTGTCCACAGCTACCATCCATTCTACATACCAAACATAGTTTACTTTCCTTGCACCACCATCAATATCAATTTATACTTAATGCATTAACGTATAATTCCTATTCGGCCCAAGCCTACTTTCTTGCGACCTAGCCTAATACTCTAATGGTATTCCAAAACATATAGCTCCTATGTAAGACCTAAAGTCTAGACTTTGATACCAATCGTGTAACTCCCCAAAATCCACCCTGGAAAGCGTTAGGTCAATTATGAGAGCAACTAAAAATAACCATTTAAATACTAAACCATTCATCCTTTCGATAAGGAATAAATACTAAAATCAATAAAACAATGTAACTTTTCCAACTTAGAACTCAAAACTAAAATGAATCTAGTAGTGGTATAATTAAATCAAACTAAAACTTTATTTCAAAAAAGTCTCTCAAACTCTAGCCAATAAGGAAACATTTCTACTCCTCTAAGACGGGGTCCACATCTTAATTATCCACCGCCTCGTAGTCAACCTGTTCATCCACATCGACATTCTCTTATATACCAAGATCTGTAAATGTGTTATTTTAGGGGGTGTGAAAAATTCTGTATAAAATCCCTCTCAAGTCCATACAAGGTTTTAAAACAATATTGAAGTGGTCGGTATATTCTGATCATCAACTGACAATTAAACTTGGACATGTGGTAGGTTGCACATGTTGAAGAAAGTTATTTAGAATAACTCTACTAGCTAGGTTATTCGAACCGAGCTAAAGTTGGCCCGACCAAGTAAAGGATAAGATCTGATCGAGCAGATAGCTAGGCTATCCCAGCTGAGCTAAAATTGGTCTGACCGAGCATAAGATAAAATTTGACTGAGCAGATAACTAGGTTATTCTGGCTTAGCTAAACTTAATCGGACTGAGTACAAGATAAGATTTATTCAAGCAAATAACTAGGTTATCCCAAAAAATCAGAGGCGGTGATAGGCGACCAATGAGGAAATTGCCTAAACCATAGGAACACATAATTAACATGTGACCTAAATCAACTAATGGGAAAGGAAACCCTATAAGAGTCAAACATGAATTAAGAAAATACTAATTGAAATTTAGGTTTGCCACCATATTCCAACGAGGATGGTAGTCCTGAATAATCAGGGACAGACTCCCTATAAATACCAATAAAATTGAAGTTTAAGGTACGCAAATTTTCTCTGATGAATTGAATACACTCTCTCGTGTCATTACTGACTTAAAGCATCAAAAATTAAGGGTGTGTTTGCTTGGTGTTTTTTGTTTTTGGTTTCATTTTTAACAAAAAAAATAAAAACAAAAATGCATATGGATTTGTATTTTTGTTTTATATAAGATCAGTTGTTTTGAAGATAATACCCAAAAATAAGAAAAAAAAATGTTTCAAGAAACAAAGTAAACAAAAACAAACGCGTGAAGCTTGGGGGAGTTAACGAGATCCAGGCTTGACACGTTTTCCCCAACGTTTGAAGCCACCGGCTAAACTTGCTAACTATTCAGATATCATTGAAATGTTTAAACAAGTGACGATAAATATTATGCTCCTAGATGCCATCAAGCAAATACCGTCATGTGCAAATATTTTGAAAATCTTATGCACCGTGAAGAGGAAANGGTAGGAAGCCTCAAGAACACCTCCTAAGCCCAAAACCTTGATTTCTCCAAAATCCACTCTTTGGATCTTTGGTTAAAACAGTTCTTTTTGGTACGTACGCGTAACCCTCATCAAGGAGATGAACTTTAACTCTTGCCTCAACGAATTTCGACCGACAGAACTCCGAAAATCGAAGGAGAAAGCTTGAAGATTGATTTTTTTTTCTTCTTCTCTTGTCTCGCTTCTCTCCCAAACGTGTGAGGCTAAACAAATGGAGATATTTTCTCCAAAAATCTGATTTAAGTCATTATTTATAATTTTAAAGACTTGGCTCACATCGAGCCACACACCCCCTACTTGTTCGGGTCCGCTTTTGCCTCGAAACGATTTATTTCATCCCGGTTTAAGTTCAAATTAATTCTATATAAAATTTAATCCAATTATAAAGAATTTTTGTAAAATTCATTTATGGGGATGTTCGTGAGATCATCCGCCACCCAACTGCCTTGAACTACATGCAGAAATCCGACTATCTCGAAATTCGATGAAATTTGGAAGAGTAATTGAATTTCGTAATACGAATCCAACGACGAAGTCCGTTGTGTCATACGAGCTCTATAGAATACATACTTTAATTCCACATTATAAGTGACAAATGACCATTTTGCCCTTGTTGGAAAATTTTCAAATTTTTCTGGGTTTTACAGAGTCACAACATTTTGATTAAATAAACTTTTGAAGCTCTTGAATTCTAATTTCTAATGCCACAAAAATCAGGTCAATCGGACATCAGGGAAAAAATTTATATCCAAAATATTGAAGAAGTATCAAAATCTTTCATTTTCGAATTATCACCAATGTGTATTTATACTTCAGAATGTCTCCAACTTATTTCCTTCATCAAATCTTCCCATTTAAGCTAAATGCTTGTTCCTTTTTTTTCTCAACTTGGATCACTTTATTATCCACATAAATCATCCGAATTACCTATAAAATGAGAGAATGAACTTGAAGAAGTATCAAGATAGAATATCCGATAATCTAACATTTATAATCTCAAAGAATATGAAATTAACCCATCCTTAAATATAATAAAATAGCACTTTTGATGGTTAATCATATGGGCACACAAAGTGGACAATATCTTGACAATTGAGGTGGGTCATTAGAAGTGGTATCAGAACCGACTCTCCTATAGCCAGCAGGGCAACGAACCCTCCATGGGCCTAACAAGGACAAGTGGCCTCGAGGACGGTTTGAGTGTAGTAGCCTACCAAAAAGGCCTTGTAAGGTGAGGATGTGCTAGAATTCATGTGTTGCATCCAACATCAACTCGGGAAGGGGAGTGATTGGGCATATATGTGGTGTGATCACGCTTAATTATCAAGAGGCCTTCTCTAGAGCAAAGCCTCATAGAACAATAAAATCCCACTTGTTCATCTTAATATAGTGACATAATTATTTTGTATTTCTTATATATGTGATGACGTAAGAATGAATTAAGAATGGATAAACTATGCATGCATTAATTATAAAAAAACAAAGATATCTTGAGAAGCTTGAAGTTTCGGGATGGTCACACATAGGAGAAATGGATTTAGTTAAGTTTTAAATATATTTAGAGTGAAATAACTAGGTCAAAAACAGAGTCAAAAGTTAGGGACAGAGGGTTACCTTCATCGAAACGATGAAGTGTCGTTCGACTTGTGTTGTTGACAATAAAGGTTCTGTTCAAACGCATGATAGCCGTTTGAATGCAAGTGTTGGTTGAATATTTCTAGAGAACTTTCACTATTCAAACACATGGTGTCCGTCCGAATGCAAGTGTTGATATTTCTAATTTTGTTCGAATGCACACTAGTCGTTCGGACTCAACCTTTGAGTTTTAGCCCGATCAGTTTTAGCATTTTTTTTTCTCTAATTTTGGGCCATATAAATACCCTATGGATGGGTTTAAGCTATTTTCATTATTACTTCAACCCTAGAAATCTAGAGGGAGTTTGGGAGAAGAAAGAGGGACATAGTTTGATGGATTAACGCGAAAAATTGCAACAAAAGTCAATGGGAATTAAGTTAGGGGATTCTTTTTGAGTTCATTTATTGAGACTTAGGGTATAACTATGCATGTTTTGAATCTTGTAGATTATTATATGCTAAATAATATTTCGTTCTTTGTTCCTTTTTTATTAATAGGTTGTTTTAAATAAGATACATGTTTTGCGTTCAAGAAATGTTGTTCTTGAATTTTTGAAATCGTAGTTTTTCCTAAATACATATCTATTGTGAAAGACATATTTATTCTTGATTTCTAAATTTTCTATTATCGATTAAATTAATATTTCAATCAACTAATTGTTCTTCCTCCAATAAATTATGACTTGTGGAAAAACCTTAGAATTTTGATATCAAAATTGTAAAGGTTTTCTTGATATGATCTCCTACATATTTTAATTCCTTTATTACTATGGTATATTGAGAATTGTGAAATTGTGATACTTGAGTTTTAATGGAAATTGTGATTGGTTAAGATTGTAGTTGTTAAGAAAATTTTGGTTTTATCTCTTGTATGGTTTGGGTGTGATGGACTTGAATTACCTTCGAGAGCTGTCGTAAAGTGTTAGAGCTTAGTCTATCCCAATGGGGGTAAGATGGTTGTCTAACACTTGTAGTGAATTGTTGTTTGTGAGAGAAATCACTATTGTTCACGTAAGTTCGAGGCGGAGGGATGATATACCTTTCCTGATAAAGATTCTTCAATGTTGTGTGAGATAATGTATGCCCTTCCTAATGTGGTTTGTGATGTGAGTTGCAGGGAATGATTGAGGTTGTGTGTTTGTGGTGAGTAGAATCATCATGTAGATTCCTGAGAAGCAACCAACATACATGAAAATATGGGATGATACTACTGGGTTATTAATTGATTATTTTACTTTTGGCATGTTTATTCCTATCATTGATTTATTGTATTGTTTATAATTAAGATCGTTATAACTGTCATTGTTTTACTTTCAAAACGGTATATATGTTATTTTTCAAAAGAGACTAGCCTTCTTTTTATTATTTCAAAACCTTGTTTAGATATGAGAGGGATTTCCTACAGGCTTTTGCTCACCCCCTACAACCACATTTACAGATTTTGACAAAGAAGAGGATGTCGAACTAGATGAGCAGGTTAACCTCGAGACTGGAGAAGGTTAGTATTTGGATCCTTACATGGAAGCTTAGAGATGTTTATTTTAGTTTGCATTATTTTATTTGGGAGATTTCTATGAAATAAGGTTTCAGTTAGGTTTAATTATTCTGTTACTAGACACTATTTGGTTTTAAATTGTAAGTTGGATAAGTTACAATGTTTTATTAACCTTAGTATTTATTCATTATCATATGGATGAATGGATGATTATTTTAATGGTTAATTTTAGTTGCTCTCGTGGTTGAATGGTTTGTAAATAGTAATGCCTTCGAGGGTGGATTTTGGGGCATTATTAGAACAAAATTGTGAGGATGTATAGGCACCCAAAGTGGACAATATCTTGATAGTTTAGGTATATCATTACACTTGGTGATTACAATATTTGTGATTATGTTATGGCTTTCTTACATATTATGGTTTTCATGAGTTATTGGTTTTAGTGGTGATATGTAGGAGAATGATCATCAAAGCTACATCCAAATGTAGCTCTTGTACTTAGAGATTTGTAACTTATGAATTAGTGTTGGGAATTGTTTACAATTCATTTTGTTCAATGGTTTATGGGTTTTAAGTCAACATTCAACCCCTTATCTAGGTTTTCACATTCCAATCATGGTCTTTTAAGATATGACAGATGTATAAATGAGTGAGTGGTACCGAGATCAAATAATATGTGTGCCCAAGAATTATAAAGTAAAACAATACCTTCAACCTCACCATTATCAAGATCCTCCTCTAGTTGGGTCATCGCAAAGACTCGACCTTTATTGTTATCAGCTGGTACAATTGCACCTGAGTTCTCTTGCGATTTCTGTTTCTGAGGCAGGGGTTGGTTTACGTTCTACTGTCTCACAGCTTGGTTGTTATTTGGTGGAAAAGATGGATAGTTATTCCTAAAATGCCCAAAATCTGCACAAGCAAAGAATTGATGCGGGTCTTCAACTACCCTATTCTGAATACCCCTAGTCCCTCTATGTATCACTTCACTACTACTGCCCATTCTCAGTGGGCCCCTATAGCAAATGTTTAACTTTGTCGAGTCTCCTCTGTGTCTCTCTCCACCAAGTTAGCTCATTCAACTAGATCCTTATACTCCTGGATCTTAAGTGCAACCAAATTCTCAAGAATAGCAGGCCTCAACCCCCACTTAAAACTTTTTGGCCCTTCTTTCATTTGTAGACACAAAGTTTATCACATAACGGTACAGCTTGTCAAATTTCACTTCACGCTCAGTTATTGTCATATTCCCTTGCTTCAAAGCCAATAAGGTTGCACTCATCCTATCCTTCAAGAAAGTATTTATCTTGGAAGATCTGATCAAATACCTCGTAGGTCATCATATCCACTACATGCATCCATTTCACTAAGTCCTACCAGTGATCCGTTTCTCATTTGAACAGATAGGTAACAAGCCCAACTCTGAGATCCACAGCGATCCCTATGCAATCACACATCTTCCTAACTCTTCTAATCCATTTATCTGCCTCCGTTGGATTAGAACTTCCTTCAAAAGTGGGTTGTCATTACCATAAGAATTCTCTTAACACATTCATCCTCCTAAACTCCTGGTTATGTGTTGGGTCTACTACCATTAGCTATGAACCCAATCCTAATTGTTCCCATTTTGGTTCCATAAAAAGTGGCAAGCTCTCTCAAACACTGATAGATGTCATGAGTAACATCTTGTGATGGCGGTGGGGGCTTAGTGGGGGTGTCCACATCTACCATCCATTCTACATACCAAACATAGTTTACTTTCCTTGCACCACCATCAATATCAATTTATACTTAATGCATTAACGTATAATTCCTATTCGGCCCAAGCCTACTTTCTTGCGACCTAGCCTAATACTCTAATGGTATTCCAAAACATATAGCTTCTATGTAAGACCTAAAGTCTAGACTTTGATACCAATCGTGTAACTCCCCAAAATCCACCCTGGAAAGCGTTAGGTCAATTATGAGAGCAACTAAAAATAACCATTTAAATACTAAACCATTCATCCTTTCGATAAGGAATAAATACTAAAATCAATAAAACAATGTAACTTTTCCAACTTAGAACTCAAAACTAAAATGAATCTAGTAGTGGTATAATTAAATCAAACTAAAACTTTATTTCAAAAAAGTCTCTCAAACTCTAGCCAATAAGGAAACATTTCTACTCCTCTAAGACGGGGTCCACATCTTAATTATCCACCGCCTCGTAGTCAACCTGTTCATCCACATCGACATTCTCTTATATACCAAGATCTGTAAATGTGTTATTTTAGGGGGTGTGAAAAATTCTGTATAAAATCCCTCTCAAGTCCATACAAGGTTTTAAAACAATATTGAAGTGGTCGGTATATTCTGATCATCAACTGACAATTAAACTTGGACATGTGGTAGGTTGCACATGTTGAAGAAAGTTATTTAGAATAACTCTACTAGCTAGGTTATTCGAACCGAGCTAAAGTTGGCCCGACCAAGTAAAGGATAAGATCTGATCGAGCAGATAGCTAGGCTATCCCAGCTGAGCTAAAATTGGTCTGACCGAGCATAAGATAAAATTTGACTGAGCAGATAACTAGGTTATTCTGGCTTAGCTAAACTTAATCGGACTGAGTACAAGATAAGATTTATTCAAGCAAATAACTAGGTTATCCCAAAAAATCAGAGGCGGTGATAGGCGACCAATGAGGAAATTGCCTAAACCATAGGAACACATAATTAACATGTGACCTAAATCAACTAATGGGAAAGGAAACCCTATAAGAGTCAAACATGAATTAAGAAAATACTAATTGAAATTTAGGTTTGCCACCATATTCCAACGAGGATGGTAGTCCTGAATAATCAGGGACAGACTCCCTATAAATACCAATAAAATTGAAGTTTAAGGTACGCAAATTTTCTCTGATGAATTGAATACACTCTCTCGTGTCATTACTGACTTAAAGCATCAAAAATTAAGGGTGTGTTTGCTTGGTGTTTTTTGTTTTTGGTTTCATTTTTAACAAAAAAAATAAAAACAAAAATGCATATGGATTTGTATTTTTGTTTTATATAAGATCAGTTGTTTTGAAGATAATACCCAAAAATAAGAAAAAAAAATGTTTCAAGAAACAAAGTAAACAAAAACAAACGCGTGAAGCTTGGGGGAGTTAACGAGATCCAGGCTTGACACGTTTTCCCCAACGTTTGAAGCCACCGGCTAAACTTGCTAACTATTCAGATATCATTGAAATGTTTAAACAAGTGACGATAAATATTATGCTCCTAGATGCCATCAAGCAAATACCGTCATGTGCAAATATTTTGAAAATCTTATGCACCGTGAAGAGGAAAATGAATGTGCATAAGAAGGCATTTCTCACGGAGCAAGTGAGTTCCATTTTGAGGACCAACACACCACCCAAGTTCAAAGATTCCGACAGCCCTACCATTGCCATAGCCATAGGGAATTGTCGTGTGGAGTAAGCACTACTAAACTTGGGAGCAAGTGTCAACCTCCTACCACCAAGGGGAGCAGTTGGGGATGTTTTAGTTCAAATAAACAATTTCTATTTTCCCTTTGATTTTATTGTACTTAATACTCATTTGGTTGCTAATCCTATTTCACATATTCCTGTCATACTAGGTAGGTCTTTCCTTGCTACATCTAATGCTATGATAAATTGCAGGAACGGTGTAATGAAGATTGCCTTAGGGAACATGACGATGGATCTTAATGTATTCAACTTGTGCAAGCAACCAGGTGATAATGAGGAAGTGCATGAGGTCAATCAGATTGACACCTTGGTGGAGGACCATATGGTACTACTTTGCAATTCAAAGTTGGAGGAGGAAGATTTGGTTGAAGATAAGGAGTTGAAAAGTTTGCAAGGGGTAGGAAATTGGGCCCAAACATTTGAGAAGCTTCCACCACAAGAGAAAAANGTATCAAAATCTTTCATTTTCGAATTATCACCAATGTGTATTTATACTTCAGAATGTCTCCAACTTATTTCCTTCATCAAATCTTCCCATTTAAGCTAAATGCTTGTTCCTTTTTTTTCTCAACTTGGATCACTTTATTATCCACATAAATCATCCGAATTACCTATNTGAAGCCACTACCTTCTATGCTCAAGTATACATTTCTAGGGGAGCACAATACATTCCCGGTGGTGATAAGCTCTTCTTTGGAGCCGAAGCAAGAAGAAGATTTCTTGTAAGTGTTGAGNATAAATCATCCGAATTACCTATAAAATGAGAGAATGAACTTGAAGAAGTATCAAGATAGAATATCCGATAATCTAACATTTATAATCTCAAAGAATATGAAATTAACCCATCCTTAAATATAATAAAATAGCACTTTTGATGGTTAATCATATGGGCACACAAAGTGGACAATATCTTGACAATTGAGGTGGGTCATTAGAAGTGGTATCAGAACCGACTCTCCTATAGCCAGCAGGGCAACGAACCCTCCATGGGCCTAACAAGGACAAGTGGCCTCGAGGACGGTTTGAGTGTAGTAGCCTACCAAAAAGGCCTTGTAAGGTGAGGATGTGCTAGAATTCATGTGTTGCATCCAACATCAACTCGGGAAGGGGAGTGATTGGGCATATATGTGGTGTGATCACGCTTAATTATCAAGAGGCCTTCTCTAGAGCAAAGCCTCATAGAACAATAAAATCCCACTTGTTCATCTTAATATAGTGACATAATTATTTTGTATTTCTTATATATGTGATGACGTAAGAATGAATTAAGAATGGATAAACTATGCATGCATTAATTATAAAAAAACAAAGATATCTTGAGAAGCTTGAAGTTTCGGGATGGTCACACATAGGAGAAATGGATTTAGTTAAGTTTTAAATATATTTAGAGTGAAATAACTAGGTCAAAAAAAGAGTCAAAAGTTAGGGACAGAGGGTTACCTTCATCGAAACGATGAAGTGTCGTTCGACTTGTGTTGTTGACAATAAAGGTTCTGTTCAAACGCATGATAGCCGTTTGAATGCAAGTGTTGGTTGAATATTTCTAGAGAACTTTCACTATTCAAACACATGGTGTCCGTCCGAATGCAAGTGTTGATATTTCTAATTTTGTTCGAATGCACACTAGTCGTTCGGACTCAACCTTTGAGTTTTAGCCCGATCAGTTTTAGCATTTTTTTTTCTCTAATTTTGGGCCATATAAATACCCTATGGATGGGTTTAAGCTATTTTCATTATTACTTCAACCCTAGAAATCTAGAGGGAGTTTGGGAGAAGAAAGAGGGACATAGTTTGATGGATTAACGCGAAAAATTGCAACAAAAGTCAATGGGAATTAAGTTAGGGGATTCTTTTTGAGTTCATTTATTGAGACTTAGGGTATAACTATGCATGTTTTGAATCTTGTAGATTATTATATGCTAAATAATATTTCGTTCTTTGTTCCTTTTTTATTAATAGGTTGTTTTAAATAAGATACATGTTTTGCGTTCAAGAAATGTTGTTCTTGAATTTTTGAAATCGTAGTTTTTCCTAAATACATATCTATTGTGAAAGACATATTTATTCTTGATTTCTAAATTTTCTATTATCGATTAAATTAATATTTCAATCAACTAATTGTTCTTCCTCCAATAAATTATGACTTGTGGAAAAACCTTAGAATTTTGATATCAAAATTGTAAAGGTTTTCTTGATATGATCTCCTACATATTTTAATTCCTTTATTACTATGGTATATTGAGAATTGTGAAATTGTGATACTTGAGTTTTAATGGAAATTGTGATTGGTTAAGATTGTAGTTGTTAAGAAAATTTTGGTTTATCTCTTGTATGGTTTGGGTGTGATGGACTTGAATTACCTTTGAGAGCTGCCGTAAAGTGTTAGAGGTTAGTCTATCCCAATGGGGGTAAGATGGTTGTCTAACACTTGTAGTGAATTGTTGTTTGTGAGAGAAATCACTATTGTTCACGTAAGTTCGAGGCGGAGGGATGATATACCTTTCCTGATAAAGATTCGTCAATGTTGTGTGAGATAATGTATGCCCTTCCTAATGTGGTTTGTGATGTGAGTTGCAGGGAATGATTGAGGTTGTGTGTTTGTGGTGAGTAGAATCATCATGTAGATTCCTGAGAAGCAACCAACATACATGAAAATATGGGATGATACTACTGGGTTATTAATTGATTATTTTACTTTTGGCATGTTTATTCCTATCATTGATTTATTGTATTGTTTATAATTAAGATCGTTATAACTGTCATTGTTTTACTTTCAAAATGGTATATATGTTATTTTTCAAAAGAGACTAGCCTTCTTTTTATTATTTCAAAACCTTGTTTAGATATGAGAGGGATTTCCTACAGGCTTTTGCTCACCCCCTACAACCACATTTACAGATTTTGACAAAGAAGAGGATGTCGAACTAGATGAGCAGGTTAACCTCGAGACTGGAGAAGGTTAGTATTTGGATCCTTACATGGAAGCTTAGAGATGTTTATTTTAGTTTGCATTATTTTATTTGGGAGATTTCTATGAAATAAGGTTTCAGTTAGGTTTAATTATTCTGTTACTAGACACTATTTGGTTTTGAATTGTAAGTTGGATAAGTTACAATGTTTTATTGACCTTAGTATTTATTCATTATCATATGGATGAATGGATGATTATTTTAATGGTTAATTTTAGTTGCTCTCGTGGTTGAATGGTTTGTAAATAGTAATGCCTTCGAGGGTGGATTTTGGGGCATTATTAGAACAAAATTGTGAGGATGTATAGGCACCCAAAGTGGACAATATCTTGATAGTTTAGGTATATCATTACACTTGGTGATTACAATATTTGTGATTATGTTATGGCTTTCTTACATATTATGGTTTTCATGAGTTATTGGTTTTAGTGGTGATATGTAGGAGAATGATCATCAAAGCTACATCCAAATGTAGCTCTTGTACTTAGAGATTTGTAACTTATGAATTAGTGTTGGGAATTGTTTACAATTCATTTTGTTCAATGGTTTATGGGTTTTAAGTCAACATTCAACCCCTTATCTAGGTTTTCACATTCCAATCATGGTCTTTTAAGATATGACAGATGTATAAATGAGTGAGTGGTACCGAGATCAAATAATATGTGTGCCCAAGAATTATAAAGTAAAACAATACCTTCAACCTCACCATTATCAAGATCCTCCTCTAGTTGGGTCATCGCAAAGACTCGACCTTTATTGTTATCAGCTGGTACAATTGCACCTGAGTTCTCTTGCGATTTCTGTTTCTGAGGCAGGGGTTGGTTTACGTTCTACTGTCTCACAGCTTGGTTGTTATTTGGTGGAAAAGATGGATAGTTATTCCTAAAATGCCCAAAATCTGCACAAGCAAAGAATTGATGCGGGTCTTCAACTACCCTATTCTGAATACCCCTAGTCCCTCTATGTATCACTTCACTACTACTGCCCATTCTCAGTGGGCCCCTATAGCAAATGTTTAACTTTGTCGAGTCTCCTCTGTGTCTCTCTCCACCAAGTTAGCTCATTCAACTAGATCCTTATACTCCTGGATCTTAAGTGCAACCAAATTCTCAAGAATAGCAGGCCTCAACCCCCACTTAAAACTTTTTGGCCCTTCTTTCATTTGTAGACACAAAGTTTATCACATAACGTTACAGCTTGTCAAATTTCACTTCACGCTCAGTTATTGTCATATTCCCTTGCTTCAAAGCCAATAAGGTTGCACTCATTCTATCCTTCAAGAAAGTATTTATCTTGGAAGATCTGATCAAATACCTCGCAGGTCATCATATCCACTACATGCATCCATTTCACTAAGTCCTACCAGTAATCCGTTTCTCATTTGAACAGATAGGTAACTAGCCCAACTCTGAGATCCACAGCGATCCCTATGCAATCACACATCTTCCTAACTCTTCTAATCCATTTATCTGCCTCCATTGGATTATAACTTCCTTCAAAAGTGGGTTGTCATTACCATAAGAATTCTCTTAACACATTCATCCTCCTAAACTCCTGGTTATGTGTCGGGTCTACTACCATTAGCTATGAACCCAATCCTAATTGTTCCCATTTTGGTTCCATAAAAAGTGGCAAGCTCTCTCAAACACTGATAGATGTCATGAGTAACATCTTGTGATGGCGGTGGGGGCTTAGTGGGGGTGTCCACAGCTACCATCCATTCTACATACCAAACATAGTTTACTTTCCTTGCACCACCATCAATATCAATTTATACTTAATGCATTAACGTATAATTCCTATTCGGCCCAAGCCTACTTTCTTGTGACCTAGCCTAATACTCTAATGGTATTCCAAAACATATAGCTTCTATGTAAGACCTAAAGTCTAGACTTTGATACCAATCGTGTAACTCCCCAAAATCCACCCTGGAAAGCGTTAGGTCAATTATGAGAGCAACTAAAAATAACCATTTAAATACTAAACCATTCATCCTTTCGATAAGGAATAAATACTAAAATCAATAAAACAATGTAACTTTTCCAACTTAGAACTCAAAACTAAAATGAATCTAGTAGTGGTATAATTAAATCAAACTAAAACTTTATTTCAAAAAAGTCTCTCAAACTCTAGCCAATAAGGAAACATTTCTACTCCTCTAAGACGGGGTCCACATCTTAATTCTCCTCCACTTCGTAGTCAACCTGTTCATCCACATCGACATTCTCTTATATACCAAGATCTGTAAATGTGTTATTTTAGGGGGTGTGAAAAATTCTGTATAAAATCCCTCTCAAGTCCATACAAGGTTTTAAAACAATATTGAAGTGGTCGGTATATTCTGATCATCATCTGACAATTAAACTTGGACATGTGGTAGGTTGCACATGTTGAAGAAAGTTATTTAGAATAACTCTACTAGCTAGGTTATTCGAAGCGAGCTAAAGTTGGCCCGACCAAGTAAAGGATAAGATCTGATCGAGCAGATAACTAGGCTATCCCAGTTGAGCTAAAATTGGTCTGACCGAGCATAAGATAAAATTTGATTGAGCAGATAACTAGGCTATTCTGGCTGAGCTAAACTTAATCGGACTGAGTACAAGATAAGATCCATTCAAGCAAATAACTAGGTTATCCCAAAAAATCAGAGGCGGTGATAGGCGACCAATGAGGAAATTGCCTAAACCATAGGAACACATAATTAACATGTGACCTAAATCAACTAATGGGAAAGGAAACCCTATAAGAGTCAAACACGAATTAAGAAAATACTAATTGAAATTTAGGTTTGCCACCATATTCCAACGAGGATGGTAGTCCTAAATAATCAGGGACAAACTCCCTATAAATACCAATAAAACTGAAGTTTAAGGTACGCAAATTTTCTCTGATGAATTGAATACATTCTCTTATGTCATTACTGACTTAAAGCATCGAAAATTAAGGGTGTGTTTGTTTGGTGTTTTTTGTTTTTGGTTTCATTTTTTACAAAAAAAATAAAAACAAAAATGCGTCTGGATTTGTATTTTTGTTTTATATAAGATCAGTTGTTTTGAAGATAATACCCAAAAACAAGAAAAAAAAATGTTTCAAGAAACAAAGTAAACAAAAACAAATGCGTGAAGCTTGGGGGAGAGTTAACGAGATCCAGGCTTGACACCTTTTCCCCAACGTTTGAAGGCACCGGCTAAACTTGCTAACTATTCAGATATCATTGAAATGTTTAAACAAGTGACGACAAATATTCTGCTCCTAGATGCCATCAAGCAAATACCGTCATGTGCAAATATTTTGAAAGACTTATGCACCGTGAAGAGGAAAATGAATGTGCATAAAAAGGCATTTCTCACGGAGCAAGTGAGATCCATTTTGAGGACCAACACACCACCCAAGTTCAAAGATTCCGACAGCCCTACCATTGCCATAGCCATAGGGAATTGTCGTGTGGAGTAAGCACTACTAAACTTGGGAGCAAGTGTCAACCTCCTACCACCAAGGGGAGCAGTTGGGGATGTTTTAGTTCAAATAAACAATTTCTATTTTCCCTTTGATTTTATTGTACTTAATACTCATTTGGTTGCTAATCCTATTTCACATATTCCTGTCATACTAGGTAGGTCTTTCCTTGCTACATCTAATGCTATGATAAATTGCAGGAACGGTGTAATGAAGATTGCCTTAGGGAACATGACGATGGATCTTAATGTATTCAACTTGTGCAAGCAACCAGGTGATAATGAGGAAGTGCATGAGGTCAATCAGATTGACACCTTGGTGGAGGACCATATGGTACTACTTTGCAATTCAAAGTTGGAGGAGGAAGATTTGGTTGAAGATAAGGAGTTGAAAAGTTTGCAAGGGGTAGGAAATTGGGCCCAAACATTTGAGAAGCTTCCACCACAAGAGAAAAATTTTCCATCAACCATAGAAACACCAATCTTGGAGTTGAAGCCACTACCTTCTATGCTCAAGTATACATTTCTAGGGGAGCACAATACATTCCCGGTGGTGATAAGCTCTTCTTTGGAGCCGAAGCAAGAAGAAGATTTCTTGTAAGTGTTGAGGAGGCATAAGGGAGCAATCAGTTAGACAATTGTCGATATCAAGGGGATTAGCCCCCTCATTTGCACTCACCGAATCTATTTTGAGGAAGACTCCAAACCGTTCCGACAACCACAAAGGAGGCTTAATTCTATCATGAAGGACGTGGTGAGAGATGAAGTGCTCAATGGGCATTATCTTTGCAATTTCTGATAATAAATGAGTTAGTCCCACTCAAGGAATACCAAGAAATCAGAAGCCACTGTGGTAGCAAATGAGGAAAATGAGTTGATTTTGACAAGAGTGGTCACCGGTTGGAGAGTTTGTATCAACTATCAAAAATTCAACTCATGCACAAGAAAAAAAATCACTTCCCCTTGCAATTCCTTGACCAAGTGTTGGAGAGAGCAGTCGGACATCTTTTCTATTGCTTCTTAGATGGCTACTCTGACTAACATTCAGCCTGAATAGTGGTATACACCCAAGTATAAGTGGTCAAATTATAATATAATGCTCGGTTTAAGTCCGAGGTCGAACCCACAGGGAGCTAATCTTGGAAGTCAAAATTAAGATAGTGAAATTGTTACAGTTATAGAATGTAAAGAAAATAGCTTGTGGTGTGAGCTTAGAACAATTTACAAACAACTTAATTAAAACAATGGAAATGCAATAATTAAAAGATATGAAATGTGATAATTAAAAGATAGCATTCTGTTTGGGGATTCCATATGCATTAAATTATCTAAGTTCTGAAAATGCCACCTTACAACAATTAACTACATTTTACTGGAAAGTCAACCGGTAGGTATGATGTATGTTAAATCCTATCCAACAACTGATTAGGTTAGCCATCAGGTATATTTCTATGCAACAATTAAATAAACCAAGTAAACCAGAAGGGAAACCATTCAGAAGGAATACTTGAATTACTCAATCGGCATATCAGTACCATGCAACAGTTAAACGACTATAGTAAACCAGAAGGTAATCCATTCAGAAGAAATATTACAGTTATTCAACCGGTAGGTTGATGATTCACTGATGACGAGATTCCGGTTTACACATTGAATCAAAAGCAGTAGCTATGCCGAGACTTAACCCGTCTATAACCAATCAATCGGCTATTACAGAATGCCCAATCATGTGCATCACTGTATCATGCATTAAGTACTTAACTAGTAGATAGTATGGTATTTAGCATTAGGTACCGATCAGTGTTCAAAACCATGAGCATATTATAAATCTAACCATCCATCAATATGGAAGGTATATATAACAATAAAGCATAGTTATAACATCGGTATTTCCATAACTCAAACAATATCTTATATAAAATTCATGCACCTCATTGCTACAAACAAGCAAGAAGTGCGAGACAGTTCCATTACAATACAAAATAAAACATAGACACTTCTTCCCCGAGGAATAGTTGAAACACAACCACTCTTAATACCGATTATGGCACAAAAATGGCAGAGGTTCAACCCTCCAAGTAGAAAGGTATAACAGAAATGTAGAAAATAAGAAAAGCTTCGGTTGAAGGTAAGCTGGAAAGTTGGCCGAAAGAAGTTCGGCAGGACTTCGCTATATTATTTCTAAATTTCTCTCATTCACTGACTCTCCTCCACTCTCTCTGGACTTCCCTCTAACAAATCTTCTGAATGCTGGATATGGAAAGCTGTAGGGCCTATTTATAGAAGGGTAAGGAGACTACTTGAGGCGACAGAAAAGGGACTGGCCAATCAGGTGCTTGTGTTGCATAAATCAACCAATGGGAGGGCAATGAGCTTAAGGTGGTTTAGCTAGCCGTCCGAACGCCACCACCACTGTCTGAACACCACTAAGTCTCTGGCTTTTGCATGCTAGTTCCCTAATTGCTTTGATGTTGAATTTACACTTTGATCCCCCTCAGTTTTGACTTTAACAGTTGGCTCCCTTATACTTTGTGGCATTTACGCACAAAACCCTGAAAAATAAGACAATTAACGCATTAACCCTAAATTACCCACCCTAATTGCATGTATTTTGACTGTTTTAACTCTTTCAACTAACACAATTGACTTATTAATCTGGTTCAATTACGCACTAATTAGGGTTAATCACACCACAACCTAAACATTACTAGTCCCCAGTAATAAAAACAAATAACATAACAAAATCACTTTCGTAGATGACACTATTACATTTAGCATGTGCAACAAGTCGTTAAACCCCTAGGTGATCTCTAGTGGACGAGTGTTGTCTCGTGAAGGTTTCTAGTGAAGCTATTTACAAACTTCAATGGTTAGAATAAAATAATTTATATTTTTCACAGATAAAATTAAATCACCATTTCTTTGATTTGCCAAGATACCTCTCTTCCCTAATCACTATATGAGTAACACACATTAGCTGTGACACTATTCATATATTTTCAAAAAACTTTTGTGTGTGTGCAATGATTACTTTATTTTGAAAATCACTAAAGAAATATCACCACCCTTCACTTTGCTATACAAGAATTAGCCTCAATGTCAATCCTTTCCTGGAAATCACTCAGCAAAGAACACACTCTCGTTATAATGACTATCACTCAAAAATTACATGCAATAAGAATATTGTTAACAAAGCAAATAATTTCACATGTAATATATCAAAAGAACAGTTATTTGAATAAAATTAGAATTTGGCATAATCTCATGAAGGAATATAAACACAACATTAAACACATAATCAACACTTCCCTTTTCTGATGAATAGATGGAAATAATACAAATGCATGACTTCTGGAATCAAAAAGGACTTTAGTAAGGTTATAATGTGGCCATGGGTTTAGGGTTTAAGAAATGACGTCAATGGTATTCAAAAGCTATCCTTTCTTTTGTATTATGGCACACCTCTTTCTAACTTTTCAAGACTTTCTCATACATGANCTTGTGTTGCATAAATCAACCAATGGGAGGGCAATGAGCTTAAGGTGGTTTAGCTAGCCGTCCGAACGCCACCACCACTGTCTGNTAACTTTTCAAGACTTTCTCATACATGATTTTTCCATTCTTTCATTTCTTTCTCATTTTTCACTTTCTTGGCTCTTTTCTTTCTTTCTTTTTTGGTTTCCTCCAGAGACTTTTTCTTTCTTTTTGAACAATAATCTCCATCTTCTTTTCTTTGCTCTTTTCTTCCTTTTCTTCTGCTCTTGCTTTTCTGTATCATACTGATTTAGAAGATAGTGCAAGAAAATTAGATAGCAAAGGTATGTCAAATATATTTTTCTATGGCTCGGTTAGCTAATGGGTTACATGAAAAAAAAATTAGACTTTTTAGGCTCAATCACAGCAGACTAGGGATATAATTTTGTAAAAGAAATGTCTAAGGCTCAAAATTAATTAAAGATGGCCTAAGATGACTTTTCAGAAATCATACACCTGNGTAGATGACACTATTACATTTAGCATGTGCAACAAGTCGTTAAACCCCTAGGTGATCTCTAGTGGACGAGTGTTGTCTCGTGAAGGTTTCTAGTGAAGCTATTTACAAACTTCAATGGTTAGAATAAAATAATTTATATTTTTCACAGATAAAATTAAATCACCATTTCTTTGATTTGCCAAGATACCTCTCTTCCCTAATCACTATATGAGTAACACACATTAGCTGTGACACTATTCATATATTTTCAAAAAACTTTTGTGTGTGTGCAATGATTACTTTATTTTGAAAATCACTAAAGAAATATCACCACCCTTCACTTTGCTATACAAGAATTAGCCTCAATGTCAATCCTTTCCTGGAAATCACTCAGCAAAGAACACACTCTCGTTATAATGACTATCACTCAAAAATTACATGCAATAAGAATATTGTTAACAAAGCAAATAATTTCACATGTAATATATCAAAAGAACAGTTATTTGAATAAAATTAGAATTTGGCATAATCTCATGAAGGAATATAAACACAACATTAAACACATAATCAACACTTCCCTTTTCTGATGAATAGATGGAAATAATACAAATGCATGACTTCTGGAATCAAAAAGGACTTTAGTAAGGTTATAATGTGGCCATGGGTTTAGGGTTTAAGAAATGACGTCAATGGTATTCAAAAGCTATCCTTTCTTTTGTATTATGGCACACCTCTTTCTAACTTTTCAAGACTTTCTCATACATGATTTTTCCATTCTTTCATTTCTTTCTCATTTTTCACTTTCTTGGCTCTTTTCTTTCTTTCTTTTTTGGTTTCCTCCAGAGACTTTTTCTTTCTTTTTGAACAATAATCTCCATCTTCTTTTCTTTGCTCTTTTCTTCCTTTTCTTCTGCTCTTGCTTTTCTGTATCATACTGATTTAGAAGATAGTGCAAGAAAATTAGATAGCAAAGGTATGTCAAATATATTTTTCTATGGCTCGGTTAGCTAATGGGTTACATGAAAAAAAAATTAGACTTTTTAGGCTCAATCACAGCAGACTAGGGATATAATTTTGTAAAAGAAATGTCTAAGGCTCAAAATTAATTAAAGATGGCCTAAGATGACTTTTCAGAAATCATACACCTATATAGTTCTAAATTAAAATTTTAAGAAAAATGCTAGCCATGTAATTCCATGAGTGCTAATCAAAGAAAAAAAAATGAGATTATTCAAGGAAATTTATCGCTAAATCAAAAATTCATACTTTAGTAAGTGTGAAATATCTCTCTAAGGATAGGCTCAAAATCTGCAATAGGTTTTACATCTCCACTACATATGTAAGCTTAATAAAGGAGTGTAACATTTTAAAAATTTTCTCAAAATAAAGAATTTTATGTGCTTAGAATAAGATGTTAAATGAAAATATTAGGATAGTGCACAACTGCTGTATGAAAATCCAGCACAATCGGGTTAAGGATATCCTTGCAAAACATAAGAATAATAACCTAATTTTAACGTGAATCATATGAAATACTCATCCTAACGTAACATAATTTAACCAAAACATAAACCAAACTACTTAAAAAAAAAATTCAAAACATCATTCAAAACGTAAATACTGAAATGAAAATGCAAAAATTAAAAAGTGTTCAGGAAAGTAGTAATAGAAGCGATGATCCAGTGGAATCTTTGAAAAGGTATCTGATCAGGAGTAGATGGGCCTCCACCGAAATGTCCTCTGAGTAGCCTCAATATCTTAGTCTGGTTTTGTTCATATTCATCCATGCGTTGATCAAGCTGGGTGATGTTGGTCCCAAGTTGGGTCACAGTCGTCTCTAATCCCAGCAAAATCTTTCTGTTGGACCAATTATCGACCGGTATATACAGCTGCTTCTCCTGTGGCTGAGGCTACTCTGGTGAGTGAAAATCTTTGGCTCCTTGGAATGGTTCTTCTTGTGGTGCGGATGGTATCTCTAGTTGCTCCTTGAGTTGGACTCCATTACTCTTTCTTACAGAAGTCTTGTCTAACGGTGCAAAGTGCTCCACTGTCGGCCATGAAGGATTCGTGATTACTCCCTTACTCCTGCAAAGCTCAGAAACTAACATTGCATATGGAAGTGAGGATTTCTTTGCTTTTATTGTTATCAACATCTGGTCCATGATCAAGTTAGGGAGATCGATAGTATGACCCATCCTGAAAACATATAGGAAGTAGGCTAACTTAGTGTATATCTATTTTTTTTGGGCTTGGGGTAACAGACTATTTATAGTAATCAAATTCAAAATCCAATACTTGTCCGTCCAGTCCCCTTGCTCAATGTATTTGGTCAACCTCCCTAATACATAGTTTGAGTTCCCCGTCAATTCTATCCCTATACTAATCATATTGGGCACTTGAGTGTAAGGGCATTGAGGGTTTGGATGTGTCAGGAGGGGATAGAAAAAATGCTCAATAGTGGCCGGTGTAACTTGAAAGACCACTCGCCTAACATACACACAAAGTTCCCTATGTCCGATATCTTATGCATTACTAAAAAATTCATGGACTAGATATTCAAATGCAAGAACAGCAAACTTGACAAAATTTAACCAACCACGCACAACAAGATTTTGTCTAACACCATTATTCTCAAAAACTTTGTAAACAATAGGCCATTCAGGAATAATAGTCTCAGAGAGAAAATGAGTATCATACCAGACTTGTTGCTCAATTTTTTCAAACATCACAGTATTAAAGATATTTCTTGCCTCGAGTGGCTGTAGAGGTGCTTCAGGTTGCGAAGATTGACCTCTTGTTGCCCGACTCGAAGATCCTCATTTTCTAAGTCTTGGATTCATGTTTTTCTTGATTTCTCTCTAAACTCTTGCTTTTAACAGATTTCGATAGATAAGAACCTAGAAAATGGCATGGATAAGTGTTTAATCAGAAGAAATTTGAAAGAAAACGGCTATATATAGCAGATTTTAGGAGAAATGGCAGAGAGGAGATGCTATATTTCATATTCTGCTACGAGGGAAACTAGAAACTATTATGGTTCACGACTGTTGGGTATTTAAATGGGCAAGACCGTCCAGACGGTGAGGATGTACTAGAATTTTGTCAAGCCTCTTGTAGGCTGCTGACTGTTGGGCCTTTTAAGTTTTGACTTCATTTATTTTCTTGCAGTTTAAAATATCAGATTAACTCCACAATTATACAACTAATCCACTCACATTCCTCTTAAACACTAACATATTAACCTAACATCCTAATTATTCTACCAATTGTATTTATACCAAATTGATTTCACACATTCCTTAATCAATCTGAATCCTCTAAATCAACTACACCAGTGACACGACTAATTTCACTTCTCACGTATCTTGATAACATGGGAGTGCAATAGGGTGACGTCTCAAGGTATTCCTTACTCTGTCCATACCTAATCCAATCAAGGTGATCTAATGCTCGACTTGAAATTGATTCTACACACTAATTGTATTCTCTCAAATGCATTAAACGACCACACTTCACACAACCATCAAGATGATTCGCTCGTCGGCGTTTGACAAAGTTACTTTTTTTGCACAAGAGTTTTGCTTAACTGTCGACAATTTCTAAATTTCTAATGACCCTTGCTTTTGCTATGATCAAAGAAAGTATATCTTTTGGAAAAAAGTGCATGATGCTTAGACTATACCAAAACAATTGCGCATCCATATTTTTGAAAATTTTGGATTTTTGTTCAAAATTAACTCAAAAATGACTCGTTATCCGATTCTTTAACGTCTGCCAGTCACAAAGACAAATATGGATTGATACTTTCCCCCAACGTAAATTAAACATTGTCCTCAATGTATAGAATAATGAATAAAATATAAGACAATTGTTAACAAGATCTGGAGGCGAGACACATCCATAGTGAAAACCTAATCTATAAGACAAACAACAAATGATTAGTACTATTATTTACAATCAAATACTTACAAAAACTTATTAAAGTGCATACACTGGTTCCATTAGCCGAATGGAACTCACATCTTGAACAAAATTATCATGATACGGCTTAAGCCTTTGACCATTTACTTTGAAAACATTTCTAAACAATGGATTCTCGATTTCAACTGCCCCATGCTTGAAAACTTGCTTGACAATGTAGGGGCCAGTCCATCTT
>CAUOFW020007058.1:7227-223708 GCA_963454935.2 Ilex paraguariensis | reverse complement strand
CCATGATTGAGCCTTAAATGAAAAATTCATTTCCATGCCACACAATTGACCAAGCCAGTGCAAAATGATAGAAATTCACCACACCTTGGTTGTTCTGAGAGCTAACTATGATTGATCATAAAAGAGAAGGAATTGTGGGGCGGGAACTCAAAACAAAAAAGAGATGAATAAAGTGGAATTCAAAATGTTGAATAGAAAAAAATAAAAAATACAAGAAAAGGAGAAAAAAGGGTGGAAAAAGAAAAAGAAAGAGAAAAAGAAAAGGAAAATGTTAAGGAAAAGAAAGAAAAAAGAAACAAATAGTGAAGTGATGGTGTGGACAGAAAATCCCATGAGAAGGGAGATATTTTTGAAATAAAGGTCATTCACTCGAAACAACCCTCTTTGTTATCCTCTACCCTTCATTTCACTCAACCCAAATATCACCCCCAAGGCCTCTTTACAACCTGTGAAAGTCCTAAATGATCTAGAGAAAGCATGGGGGATGCATACTATGAAAGAAAAAGAAAAGTTAACTTTGCTATGTAGTGCCCTAACATTCCTTTCATGAGATTATGTCAAGGTTGTTTCATTTGAATACATGTGCTTCATTTTTGGATTATATGTGAGCATACTTCATTTTCTACACATGATTCTATCTCACATATACACATGGAGAACATGCCCGGATAATCATTGAGCTATTCATTTTTGAGAGAAACCTTTGGTGAGTTTTGCATCAAAGCTGAATTTGGATAGCTAACTGAGTGTGGATTCCATTGAGTAAATGTTTAAATTACATATTCATTTCACACACACACATTTGCCCCATTTCTCACATCATTTCGAGGGAGAGTGACACTCCCCTATACACATAAGTCATATACACATTTGAGGGTGATGTGCAGAAATTAGGAGTCAATGAAATAAATCAAGCATTTTTGGCACCGTTGTCGGGGAACTAACCCCGGTCACCTGCGTGATTAGCTAGAATACTTACTTACCACTAAAAAAGGGGGGTATCTTATTTCTCATGTTACTTTCATTTTTCTCATTGCATGATTCCTTGTGCATTGAGGACAATGTATGGTTCAAGTTAGGGGTGAGGTGCACCATTTACATTTTTCACCACTTTTTGTGTAGAATAATGGGAAATGTGAAAATTTGAAAATTTTGGACACTTTTTGTGGAAAATATCTAATATTGAACCATATCCCCCTATTCAAAGTGTATGCGTTTAGTGATAATTTGATCTTCATTTTAAACTTTGAATACATGAGCACATTATAGAAGTTTATCCTATTGCTAAGAGCATCACATACTTGTTTGCTTTTAAACTCAACCATAAAAGCACCATGAACTTGTAATTTTGGCAATTTACGGATTGAGTTTACACTTAGTGCTTGACATGAATAGTGGAGATGAGTAAGAACCCATGCGAGCTTTAATGTCAATCCTTGTTTGGAGGGAACTTACATTTAGTCAATGAACAATTTTTCAAATTCAAATTTGTTTAGTAATCTCATTATGCTTGTTTTGGTTATGTGCATTTGGGTAGTTGATTGAATTTGTCTTGATATGTACAATGCTCCCCCATGCTTATTTAGAAATGATCTTAGGTCATCTTTGAAATGCTTTGAGCCTTAACCTTTTTCTTATGAAATTCTATCCCTAGTGCCATGTTTGAGCCTTGTTGAAAATTCGTTTCCATGCCACACAATTGACCAAGCCAGTGCAAAGTGATAAAATTTACCACACCTTGGTTGTTCTGAGAGCTGACCGTGATTGATCATAAAAGAGAAGGAATGGTGATGTGGAAACCTAGCAAAAGGGATGAATGATGCAGATTTCAAAANGGGTTTAGAATCTTCTTCTAAGTATATGCAATGAGTACATAGAAGATGACTTATTTCCTTTATATCTGCTATAGACCAATCGATAGCACTTTTATGACTCTTTATAACTTCAATCAATTTCTGTTCCTGGACTGTTGACAATTTTGAAGATATTATCACTGGATGAGTTTCATCCTCCCCAAAGAAGACATATTTCAAATCATTTGGGAGAGGTTTCAATTCTGGTTTAATAACTTCAGCACTTGGCTTTATAGACTTGGGTTCAGCAGACAATAATTTTTCAAATTTTGGACTCCATGCTTCAATAACCAACATATCTACAAACTCATCATTATATGCAGACTCTAATGCATGTGACTCCTTTTTTATACACTCTTTTTCAAACAGACTCTGAGTTAACAACTCGACATAATTTACTTCACTCGTCACCTCTTTTTCTCTGGGCTATCTTGTCATATTAAACACATTCAATCACAAGGTCATATTTCCAAATGAAAGTTTCATGATTCTACTCCTACAATTAATCAATGCATTTGATGTGGCAAGGAATGGTCGACCTAGAATGACAGGAATTTATATGGATGCATTCAGAACTAGCTGAGTGTCTAAGACAATGAAATCAATTGGAAAATAGAACTTATTGACTTGAACTAATAAATCCTCCATAATTCCTCATGGGATTTTCACAGATCGGTCTACCAATTGCAAAGTGACAATGGTGGGTTTCAATTCACCCAACCCTAACTATTTATAGCCCGAGTATGGAAGCAAATTATCACTGGCTCCTAGATCAAGCAGGGCTTGCTCAATCCAAAAATTTTCGATTATGCACNCCTAACTATTTATAGCCCGAGTATGGAAGCAAATTATCACTGGCTCCTAGATCAAGCAGGGCTTGCTCAATCCAAAAATTTTCGATTATGCACAACACTGTAGGACTTCTTGGATCTTTTTACTTAAGAGAGGCCTTGTGTTGGATGATAACACTAACCTGCTCAGTTAAAAATGCTCTTTTTTATACATTGATCTTCTTTTGACTGTGCAAAGGTCCTTCAAAAATTTGGTATAAGATGGGACTTGTTAGATCGCATCCAACAGGGCAATGTAAATCTTTACTTGCTTGAACAGTTCAAAGATCTCAGAATGATTGGTTGGAGTTTTTTTGTTTCTTGAATGCTTGAGGAAAAGGTAACAGAATAGGACACGGAGGTTCTTTTTCCTTTGGTGGTTCTGGTTCCTTTCCAATTATAAGTTCAGGATCAACTGGTTCATTAACTGGGATTGACTTAGGTTTTGGCTTAGGAATTAACATGTCTGTAATGGTTTTTTCAATCATCTTACCACTTCTTAGTGTGGTAATTGCTTGGACTTGACTTGGAGATGGTTCAAAAGACACAACATTGGTCTGGTTTTGACTCTGTGGGGGTTTTAGTTGAGATGGAAACTTTCCCTTCTCAGATGTACTCAAGGACTGGGTTAATTTGGCTAGATGACTCTTTATATCTTCAATAATTTGTGAAGTTTGAGTTTTAAAATCATTAAATGCATGGGTATGCTGAGTATTGAAATTCATTTGATTTGGTATGAACTGATTCATTGTATCCTCTAGACTACTTTTGTGTGGGGGTTGATAAGACTGCTGAGTTTGGGGTTGACCTAAAGGTAGACCTGGCTGTTGACTCACAGACTATGTGTTTTTTCAACTAAAATTCGGGTGATTCCACCACCCTGGGTTATAGGTTTCAGAATAAGGATTGGAATAAGGCTTGTTAAAATTGGAAATAGCATTGGACTATTTCATTAAGACTTCTTGGAATTCAGGAATGGTAGGACATTCCCCCATGGGATTTCCTGTCAATGCACAAATTTCACATGATTGCTCCGTGGTAGACGCTATAGACACGTCGTTCATTTTTTTCATTTCTAATGCTTTTAACTTTCAGGATAGAGTAGTCATTCTAGCCCTTAGGTCATCATCTTCTTTTAACAGATAATTCCCTCCTTGGGATGTAGATGGCTTGGATTCAATAATGTTTGGAGAGTTCGAGTCCCACATTGGGGAACTCTCATAAATTGTATCAAAGAACTCAAATGCCTCCTCCTGAATTTTGCTCATAAACTCTCCCTGGGCCATTATTTCAACAAATTGACACAATGCATATGGGAGGGTATCATAGAAAAAACCAACGAGAGTCCAACTCTCAAATGCATGATGCAAGCAAGCTTGGAGAAGATCCTTGAATCTCTCCCAACATTGATAAAAAGTTTCCCCTTCTTTTGGACTACCTGTTGTTCTCCTTGATTATAATATGTCATGCTTAATTCAAATGATGCGTGCGACGAAGATGAAGGTGATGGAGATGAAGGATTAGACGGAATTACAGACCCTACTAATGACTTAATAGATATAGACTATAAAAATACAATAGACAAAATATATACATATAATACAAACTAAATAACTTCCCCGTTCGATTTTGAAATAAACCGTAACTTCCCCGGCAACAGCACCAGAAATCTTGAGTCACATTTAGCCTGAATAGTGGTATACACCCAAGTATAAGTGGTCAAATTATAATATAATACTCAGTTTAATTCTAAGCTCAAACCCAAAGGGAGCTAATCTTGGAAATCAAAATTGAAATGGTGAAATTGTTACAGTTACATAATGTAAAGAACATAGATTGTGGTGGGAGCTTAGAACAACTTAATTAAAACTATTGAAATGCAATAATTAAAAGATATGAAATGCGATAATTAAAAGATACCCTTCTATTCGGGGATTCCATATGCATTAAATTGGCNTACAGAAAAATTCATGATTTGACATCTTAATGCATTAGTGCGATGCACAAGAAAGTTTTTTTTTAAAACTCAGTTTGCAACACTTGCCAACTCAGAATAGATTGGGCTTTTAAAGAATTTAGCCACTGTTTAGCTTTGTCCTGCAAAGAAAAAGGAAAAATTTTCAATCGGGCCATTTCAAAATTATCTTGTAAGGCTCCACATACTTCCTCAAATTCGTTAACATGCAAATATGGGTTTTCAGACTCCAAACCAGGAAACTATGGTAACAACTATATTGTCCCTGTCTTTATGTTAAAATTTGGTGCATTTGTGGGAAAAGTAAAACATTATGGGACACTAATGCATGCAGAATGCAGTTACTCCCTTAATGGTCGAACATTTTGGACTACCTGTTGTTCTCCTTGATTATAATTTGTCATGCTTAATTCAAATGATGCGTGTGACGAAGATGAAGGTGATGGAGATGAAGGATTAGATTGAATTACAGACCCTACTGATGACTTAATAGATATAGGCTATAAAAATACAATAGACAAAATATATACATATAATACAAACTAAATAACTTCCCCGTTCAATTTTGAAATAAACCGTAACTTCCCCGGCAACAGCACCAGAAATCTTGAGTCACATTTAGCCGAAATAGTGGTATACACCCAAGTATAAGTGGTCAAATTCGAATATAATACTCAGTTTAATTCTAAGCTCAAACCCAAAGGGAGCTAATCTTGGAAATCAAAATTGAAATGGTGAAATTGTTACAGTTACATAATGTAAAGAACATAGATTGTGGTGTGAGCTTAGAACAACTTAATTAAAACTATTGAAATGCAATAATTAAAAGATATGAAATGCGATAATTAAAAGATACCCTTCTTTTCGGGGATTCCATATGCATTAAATTGGCTAAGTTCTGAAAATGACACCTTTCAACAATTAACCCCCATTTTATGTAAAGTCAACCGGTAGTTATGATGTATGTTAAATCCTATCCAGCAACTGATTAGGTTAGCCAGCAGGTATATTTCTATGCAACAATTAAATAACCCAAGTAAACCAGAAAGGAAACCTTTTAGAAGGAATAACTGAATTACTCAATCGGCATATTAGTACCATGCAATAGTTAAACGACTATAGTAACCAGAAGGCAAGCCATTCAGAAGGAATACTGTAGTTATTCAACCGTCAAGTTGATGATTCACTAATGACGAGATTCCGATTTAGGCATTGAATCAAATGCATTGGCTCTGTCGAGACTTAACCTATCTATAACCAATCAATCGACTGTAACGTAATGCCCAATCATGTACATCACTGTATCATGCATGAAGTACATAAATAGTAGATAGTATGGTATATAGCATTAGGTACTGCTCAGTGTTCATAACCATGAGCATATTATAAATGTAACCATCCATCAATATGGGAGGTATATATAAGAATAAAGCATAGTTATAACATCGACATTTCCATAAGTCAAACAATATCTTTCATATGTTCACCCTTCACTGAAGGGTAAAAGTAGACTACTCACACCCCATTGCTATAGACAAGCAAGAAGTGTGAGATAGTTCCTTTACAATACAAAATAAAACATAGACAATCCTTTCTCGAGGAATAGTTGAAACACAACCACTCTTAATACTGATTATGGAACAAATGTGGCAGAAGTTCAACCCTCCAAGTAGAAAGGTATAACATAAATGTAGAAAATATGAAATGTTTCGGTTGGAGGTAAGCTGACCAAAAGAGGTTTGACAGGGCTTCGTTGTATTATTTCTAACTTTCTCTCACTCACTGACTGTTTCTGACTCTCTCTGAATATCCCTGACTCTCCTCCACTCTCTTTGGACTTACCTCTGATGAATCTTCTGAATGCTGGAGATGGAAAGCTGTAGTGCTTATTTATAGACGGCCAAGGAGACTACTTGAGGTGGCAGATGAAGGGACTGGCCAATCAGGTGCTTGTGTTGCATAAATCATCCAATAGGAGGGCAAAGAGTTTAAGGCGATTTAGCTGGCCTTCCAGACACCACCACCACCGTTTGGAGGCTACTAAGTCTCTAGTTTTTGCATGTTGGTTCCCTGATTGCTTTAATGTTGAATTTACAATTGATCCCCTTCTATTTTGACTTTGATAGTTGGCTCCCCTATACTTTGTAGCATTTACGCACAAAACCCTAAAAAATAAGACAATTAACGCATTAACCCTAATTTACGCACTAACCCTAATTTCATGTATTCTGACTATTTTAACTCTTTTAAGTAACACAATTGACCTATTAATCCAGATCGATTACACACTAATTAGTGTTAATCATACTTTGGCTACAACCAAATGGAGATTTCTTTGGAGGACCAAGAGAAGACTACAATCACGTGCCTCTTCGGTACCTTTGTCTATCGTCAAATGTCATTCGGGTTGTGCAGTGCCCTGGAAACTTTTAAGAAATGTATGATGGGAATTTTTAGAGATATGGTGGAGAAAATTGTGAAAGTGTTTATGGATGATTTTTCCGGGTTTGGGGACTCATTCAAGGGTTGCTTGGAAAATTTGAAGAGAGTGTTAGAAAGATGTGAAGAAAAGAACTTGGTGCTAAATTAGGAGAAGTGCCACTTCATGGTGACCCAAGGGATTGTGCTTGGGCACATTGTATCCATAAAGGGGATTGAAGTAGACAAATCCAAAGTGGAAGTAATTTCCAACCTCTCCACTCCAAAGGTCGTCAAGGAAATCAGGTCATTTCTTAGCCAGGTTGGTTTTTATTGTAGATTCATAAAAGATTTTAGTGCATTGGCAAGACTCTTGATTAATTTTCTAGCAAAAGGACGTTTCCTTTGTGTGGTTGAATGACTGTGACACATCTTTTAAAAAACTCAAAGGCATGCTCACTTCACCTCCAATCACGCGACCACCCAAATTAGAACTACCATTTGAACTCATGTGCGAATGATTATGTGGTTACAGCAATGCTAGGTCAAAGGGAAGAAAAAAGACCATATGTAATATACTATATTAGTAAGACTCTAAATGAAGCACAAATAAATTACACAACCATCGAAAAAGAGTTGCTAGTCGTAGTGTTTGCATTAGACAAATTTAGGTCATACATCATTGGTTCGCCTATTGTAGTCTACACTGATCACTCTGCTTTGAAGTATTTGTTGTCTAAGCAGGACGTGAAACTGAGAATTATTAGGTGAATCCTCCACCTTCAAGAATTCAACTTGATCATTAAAGATAAGAAAGGAGTTGAGAATGTGGTGGCAGACCATTTGTCACGACTTGTCATCCAAGAAGCCGATGAGCACATCCCTATCCCTGATTCTTTTCCCGATGAGTATTTGTTTTCTATTCATTCTATCTGTCCGTGGTATGCTAACATTTGCAATTATCTTTCCACAGGACAAATACCACCAAATTGGAGCCTGGAGAACAAACGAAGATTCATGGCAGATGNAGTATGTTCTCCTTGAGAAACTTGACCATGAACCGGTGGTCATTGATCTTGGTTTGGATAGCCTCGACCCATTTGGACATGTAGTCCACTTCTAGTAGAATGTATTGGTAGCCGAACGACAAGGGGAAGGGACCCATAAAGTCAATGCCCCAATGATAAATGCATAATATTGCATATTTAACAGTCTCATTACTTGCATTTTAACTCAACTTTGCATTTAAATACTTAGATTTAGTCGAATTTAGGAATAATGTTGAAATCTTGATGTTGCAGGTAATTATAGCATAAATGATGGCTTTTGGAACCTTGAAACTAAGTGTGGATGAGTGGTGAAGACATGGACACATTACATGAGAATTTGGAGGCTTAAAAGTGAAATATATCAAGGGGATATCGGTGCTTGGTAACATCGGCACCAGCACCCGCACCATTTGGTAGCAGTACCTTGGTTTTCCTCCTTTTTGACCATAATCTACTTTTAATCAGGAAAAGTTCAAAACAAGAAATTTGTATATCTAGATGTCTCCTATATTATGTCACAATTTCAGCTCTATCGGATGGTTGGATCAAAAGTTATGACAATTCTACGAAAACTAGTCCTTAGTTAGCAACCTATCGAAAACCTACCAGTAGGTTTATTAGAGTAAAATCTACCAGAGGTTTCTTCGTTCCATTGGTATGTTTTACCCAAAAGTGCTAGAACGCCTACAACTCATGCTCCACTTGCTTAGGGGTCCCACGTATGATTCTCCCATTTGACCCTTGACATATTCAACATATATACATGCTTCCTACACCCTAGTTGCTGACTTTTGAGGATGGAGGTTGGGAAATGAATAGAAAGAAGGATGGGGGCATGGTGGGTGCAGGCTAGGCTTGTCCTAGCCTATCCAAAGCCAATCAACTTACCTCCCATTGATGGGAAGCCTGCACACAGGCTACGAGAGCCTCATGGACGAAAATGTATCATCTCTACACAATATATTCAGCATTCCACAAGCTTTAAAGGAGGAGGAGGCTACCTAAGCTTAGGAGTAGTTATAGAGAGATAAGCTCAAGGAAGAAGATGAAGTTCTAGAGATAGAAATTTATGTTTTTGCATTTTCTTCTCCATTTCAGTGGTAGTAAGCTTTAAATCTCTTGTAATCCCAAATTCTTGCACTTTAATCTCATTTATTTCAATTGTATGGCAAGTTTAATTGCATTTTCTAGATTCTACCATGTTTATATTGAGTTTTTCATTTCAAGCTTTTTAGTTGGGTATTAAATGCACTTATTTTTGTAGTTTCACCTTTCTTTACATTAACACAAGTTTTAATCTCCATTTCAATACCATGTCTCTTTACATTATGCATGTCTTTTCTTTCACTAAGAGTAGCTAAGTTTTAAGTTGGCTAATCCAAGGGATAACTCCTCTTGGGTATGCTATTTCAACTCATTTTTTTCCTCCTCGTAGTGTATGTTGATTTGATTTGAATAGGTTGAGTGTGGACATAGTTGTGAGTTCTTGATACACCGTAGACTTTTCATTGTGTATGCTTGAATCCTCACCTCTATTTTAGTCCCGTGCTTCCTTTGAATCAATTAAACATCTAGACACCATTGGAGGAAGGTCTTGAGTTGGTTTGCCATTCCCATTGGAATGACCTCTTCAAATTAGCCAACACTTGTTTTCATTACATTTCCATAATCAATCTTCACTCACCAAAAACACAAAACTCAAAGATTTTACACTTTTCTATTTTTACTAAATCACCTTCACCACACTTGATCTTTCCTTCCCTGAGGAGATAACCTTGGAATACCCATTCCAAGTAAAACATGACATTGCAAGATTCTCTCTACGCTTGGGGAGCAATTTTGCACATACACACACATTTTGTTCATTTCACACACATGTTTGCCCCATTTCTCACATCATTCCGAGGGAGAGTGACACTCCCCTGCACACAAAAGCCATATACACATTTGAGGGTGATGTGTAGAGATTAGGGACAACGCAATAAGACAAGCACCCAACAATCAAATATCTCAATAACAAGTATAGGGGAGAGGGACATCATGTTTCTTTAGGTCACACTACCCAATCTTTGACACCTATCACATTCTTTACAAAATGAAACATAGTCTTTGTTTAATGAGGGCCAATAAAAACCTGACTGTAGAATTTTTGCTGAAGCTTTTTTGGAAGAAAAATGGCCACCGCACACTTCTGAGTGGCAAAATGCAAGGACATCCCGTTGTTAATTTTTTGGTACACATATCCGAATGACTTGTTCAAGGCAATACTTGATCAAGTACAGGTTGTCGAAGTAAAAGTACTTCATATCCACCATAAACCTCCTTCTATCCTCCAGGCTCCAATGCGGTGGTAATTATCCTGTAGTAAGATAATTACATATGTCAGCATGCCAGGGACAAATAGAATGAATAGAAAGTAAGTGCTCATCAGAGAAAAAATTAGGGATAGGAATATGCTCATCGACCTCTGGCAGCACAAGTCGGGATAAATGGTCCGCCACCACATTCTCCACTCCTTTCTTGTCTTTGATCGTCAAGTTGAATTCTTGGAGTAGGAGGATCCACCTAATGAGTCTCGGTTTGGCATCCTGCTTAGACAAAAGGTACTTCAAAGTAGAGTGATCAGTATAGACTACTATTGGTGAACCAATNCTTTCAAGAGATCTTCTTCTTGCTTCACCTCTAAAGTTGAGTGTATCACCACCGAGAAGGTTTTGTCAACCCCAAGATATGTATACTCAAGATTGGATGGCAATGGCTTCAACTCCAAAATGGGGTTTTGTACAGTCAATGGGAAGATCTTCTTGTCTAGATGTGGAAGTTTCTCAAATGTNCAAACACTGAGATGTCATCCATAAACACTTCCACAATCTTCTCCACCATATCATTGAAAATCCCCATCATGCAACATTGAAAAGTCCCTTGGGCATTACACAACCTGAAAGGCATGCGTCGGTAGGCAAAAGTATCGTAGGAGCAAGTGAAGGTGGTCTTTTCTTGATCCTCTAATGTGATCTCAATCTGGTTGTACCCGGAGTAGCCATCCAAGAAGCAATAAAATAGATGCTCAGCTACTTTTTCCAATACTTGGTCGAGGAATGACAATGGAAAGTGGTCTTTTCTTGTGCACAAGTTGAGCTTTCAGTAATCAATACATACTCTCCATCTGGTGGTCACCCTTATTAGAATAAGCTCGGTCTCCTCATTTGTAACAACCGTGACTCCCAATTTCTTGGGTACCACTTGTGTGGGGCTAATCCAATTACTATCGAAATTTGGAAAAATGATGCCCACGTCAGGTAGCTTAAGTACCTCATCCCTCACCACATCTTTCATAATGGGATTGAATCTCCATTGTGGTTGTTGGGATGGTTTTGCATCTTCCTCAAGATAGATGCAGTGTGTGCAAATGAGGGGACTTATCCCCTTAATGTCAGCAATTATCTAACCAATTGCTCCCTTGTGTCTCCTCAACACTTTCAAGAGATCTTCTTCTTGCTTCACCTCTAAAGTTGAGTGTATCACCACCGAGAAGGTTTTTTCAACCCCAAGATATGTATACTCAAGATTGGATGGCAATGGCTTCAACTCCAAAATGGGATTTTGTACAGTCAATGGGAAGATCTTCTTGTCTAGATGTGGAAGTTTCTCAAATGTAGGGGTCCATTTTTCAGTGCAAGAAAAGGGGTTTTTAGCATCAGCAATTTGCCAACACAAAAGATCACGACACAAAAGAAGTTTCTCAACGTGATCTTTTGAGTCGACAAATTGGGGATGACAAATAATAGGCGATGCAAAAGATTTTGAATCAGCAATTAACCATCACAAAAGCTTTTGCATCGACAAAACCCGATGCAAATGAGCCATCGCAAAAAAACTTAGATCTGACATTTTTTGTATGCGTATTTTCTGTTACAAAAAAACCTATGTGTGATGGTTTAAATTTGTCACAAAAGGTAATATTAGCCACAGTTAGGGACCGTCGCAAAAAACTTTGTTTGCAACGGTTAAAATCTGTCGTAAAAGGTACTATTAACCACAGTAGGGGACCGTCACAACAAACTCATTTATAACGGTTTTAATCTGTCGCAAAAGATATTATTAGCCACAATTGTGGACCGTCACAAAACCCTGTTTACGATGGTTTCTAACTATCGCAAAAGATATTTTTTGCCACGGTAGAAGGTCGACGCAAAAAATATGATATTACTTTTTTGACGTTATTTGCGTGCCAGCAACTTGTTTTCATAAATAATTAATTTTTTTTAAACCTAATTCTCTTTTTCACATGTTTCTCTACACCTGTTTATATATCAAATACATTACGCATAACCTCATTTGATTAAAATAATAAGGCACATCTCTAAAAAAAAAAGCATCTAAATTTAAANTTTTTCACATGTTTCTCTACACCTGTTTATATATCAAATACATTACGCATAACATCATTTGATTAAAATAATAAGGCACATCTCTAAAAAAAAAACATCTAAATTTAAAGCTAAAAATATATTCAGTATAAATAAATAACATCCAAAATTTTAAAAACAAAATATTCCAAACTACGTAATGAAAGTGTCAATGCATAATACAAAAATTTAGTCTCCCAATGCACCATTTGCTCTGTAATCATGCACAATGTGTACTCTCTACCAATGCATCATATATTCTCTACGTTATCTACTCATTTGATAGCACCTGCAAAAGATATGATTTGTGTTATTATTGTCAATAACATTTTTGGTTGCTAATTATGTATATATTAATTAAGATAAAACATACATCACTAGACGACCAAGAAACACTTTTTTCCACTGCCTGCCCAACAATAATTACACCAGGAAAATGTCTTATCAAATAAGTATCAGGCACTATTGCTTTCTCAACATATACGTTCAAAAAATCAGGTCCCAATGGTACTCCCTCTACTTCTTTCGATGGGTCAACACTAAGAAGGATCTCCTTCGCCACTACTTGCCTTGGTAAATGGGAATTAAGTAGGTCTACTTTTGTATGAACCTACAACCACAAGTGTTAACAACTTTTAGAAGTCAAAACAAATACAATTGAAAAAAAAATACAATTGCAAATCTATGTATCACACATTGTCATACACTATGTTTACCATACACATACACTTACCTCAGTATTGTTCAGACCTAGTGCATGCTTTCTCATTTTCGCCCTAACAACACGTGTCTACAAAAATAAAAAAATAATAATAAAAAAAAGCAAGCAACACTGCATTAGTTAGTATAAATAACAATATCAAAACTACATTAGTTTATATTCTAGTTTTTNAATATTGTCAATAATATTTTTGGTTGCTAATTATGTATATATTAATTAAGATAAAACATACATCACTAGACGACCAAGAAACACTTTTTTCCACTGCCTGCCCAACAATAATTACACCAGGAAAATGTCTTATCAAATAAGTATCAGGCACTATTGCTTTCTCAACATATACGTTCAAAAAATCAGGTCCCAATGGTACTCCCTCTACTTCTTTCGATGGGTCAACACTAAGAATGATCTCCTTCGCCACTACTTGCCTTGGTAAATGGGAATTAAGTAGGTCTACTTTTGTATGAACCTACAACCACAAGTGTTAACAACTTTTAGAAGTCAAAACAAATACAATTGAAAAAAAATTACAATTGCAAATCTATGTATCACACATTGTCATACACTATGTTTACCATACACATACACTTACCTCAGTATTGTTCAGACCTAGTGCATGCTTTCTCATTTTCGCCCTAACAACACGTGTCTACAAAAATAAAAAAATAATAATAAAAAAAAGCAAGCAACACTGCATTAGTTAGTATAAATAACAATATCAAAACTACATTAGTTTATATTCTAGTTTTTAGTTGAATTCTGTCATCGGGGACTGTATTGAGATCATTTATTTTTCTACATTTTTCTATCACCGAAGAGTAGGTGTNATTACAATTGCAAATCTATGTATCACACATTGTCATACACTATGTTTACCATACACATACACATACACTTACCTCAGTATTGTTCAGACCTAGTGCATGCTTTCTCTTTTTCGCCCTAACAACACGTGTCTACAAAAATAAAAAAATAATAATAAAAAAGCAAGCAACACTGCATTAGTTAGTATAAATAACAATATCAAAACTACATTAGTTTATATTCTAGTTTTTAGTTGAATTCTGTCATCGGGGACTGTATTGAGATCATTTATTTTTCTACATTTTTCTATCACCGAAGAGTAGGTGTATGCCCGTTTTCATGGAAAATGGATCAAGAACAAGCATATTGCCAATGCGAAAAATATATGTTGCAAATTGAAAAACTAAGATATTTTATACAAACCTCTTCAAAAGACCGTGGACATGGCGAGGGTGTTGGTAACTCGTGTTGCACCTATGTAGATGGTGTACCTCCATCTTCGTGTGGCTCTNCGAAAAATATATGTTGCATATTGAAAAACTAAGATATTTTATACAAACCTCTTCAAAAGACCGTGGACATGGCGAGGGTGTTGGTAACTCGTGTTGCACCTATGTAGATGGTGTACCTCCATCTTCGTGTGGCTCTCTGAGTGGCCTATGAGTACTACATGCATCTGGAACCTACAACATTTTTAGGACATATTAAGCTACACATTTTTGGAAATTGATAAGTTATTGAAACAATAATATCAAATATTAACTATACTCCACCGGTCCAACCCTAGAGCATCCACCCTCCTCCTGGCGAGAATGTATCAAATCAAGTTATTGACGCATATCATTAATCTCATCTCGAAACTCTTCTCTTAACTCATCTTGTAGCTCTTGACACATCCTTTTTCTTTCCAAGTCTATAGATACTTGAGATGAAGTGGAAGTTTGGTTGTATACATCACTGCACACAACTCCTGAACCATAAGTCCGCACATAGCCATGACCATCCTCTCCAACTATGTCATGGAATACTTTGTCCCCAAATATCTGGAGTCTGCTCCATCTCTGGGACCTTAGAGAGTCGCTGTGTGAATTCCTCCTACCATGTTTCAAAATGAGCATATCCAGTTAAGTTATAATANACAGATACTTGAGATGAAGTCGAAGTTTGGTTGTATACATCACTGCACACAACTCCTGAACCATAAGTCCACACATAGCCATGACCATCCTCTCCAACTATGTAATGGAATACTTTGTCCCCAAATATCTGGAGTCTGCTCCATCTTTGGGACCTTAGAGAGTCGTTGTGTGAATTCCTCCTACCATGTTTCAAAATGAGCATATCCAGTTAAGTTATAATAGAATCGTACTAGAAATTTGCACATACCATATAACCTGCCATCTCCTTGTCATATGAAACACCATTTTTTGTACGTGTTTTGTTGAACACACACATTTTGTCTATATTCTCTCCATTATTTTCCACCTATATTCTCAGTTAAAAATACATATTTTAATTGAAAGTTGAAATAGAAAAGCAACAACATTCCAANCATCTCCTTGTCATATGGAAACACCATTTTTTGTACGTGTTTTGTTGAACACACACATTTTGTCTATATTCTCTCCATTATTTTCCATCTATATTCTCAGTTAAAAATACATATTTTAATTGAAAGTTGAAATAGAAAAGCAACAACATTCCAATAATTATTATTTTATATAACAACTTACATCCATTCGAACATTAGCAAAGGGTGTTTGCCCTGTCCTATGTGTCGGGCCTCACAATGCACGATTCTTAGAATTTCACTTCAATAATGCCTATAACATTAATAATATAAAAAAAAATTTACTATTTCAATATATGTCAATAATAAAAACTAATATGTGCACATATCGTTGCTNTTCGAACATTAGCAAAGGGTGTTTGCCCTGTCCTATGTGTCAGGCCTCACAATGCACAATTCTTAGAATTTCACTTCAATATTGCCTATAACATTAATAATATAAAAACAAATTTTACTATTTCAATATATGTCAATAATAAAAACTAATATGTGCACATATCGTTGCTTCATCAGTACGCCAATATTGCACAAGTGTACATCATTGCTTAGGTACCACCCGATCAGGGACTCTTGACAAATGCTCTTCATCTGTAGTAGCACTATCGTAATACCGCGCCTTCAACTTAGCTTTCCAATCCTTCCAAATCTTTCCACAAATCTTCAAACAGACCTTTCTAAACTCCAGAGGAGCATTAGTGTTATCCTAGCANTTAGGTACCACCCGATCAGGGACTCTTGACAAATGCTCTTCATCTGTAGTAGCACTATCGTAATACCGCGCCTTCAGCTTAGCTTTCCAATCCTTCCAAATCTTTCCACAAATCTTCAAACAGACCTTTCTAAACTCCAGAGGAGCATTAGTGTTATCCTAGCATCACGATTCCATCCCAGGTTGGAACAAAATAGAATGTCAAGTAACTTGTTTATAAGAGAAAAATTCTAAATAAAATATATGATACCAATTTGCAATATGAAAGTCATTGCATAAAGCACATAATAGTTGATAATTTAGACGGTTACATACAACTAAAAAAATTCATTTAGTAATGAAAGCACAATTCATTATACTTGCACCTCTTTCCAAAGCCAATCTTTTGCATCTTAAGATATATATCTCCAAGAAAGATAGTTGAGTGGGAATCGATGGCCATTGCGAACCAAAATACCCAATTTTGACTTGAACTCGATAGCTAATTGTCCAATTGTTTGTCACTTATGATTAAATTGAAGTTCCATCTTTTTATTAGTACCGTAAGTCCTACCACCCACTGCTGGTCCTTGACGCTTGGTGATTGCAAATGAGTCATTTGTGCCATTACCTATTTATAATTTGATGGAAACATAAAAAATAACAAGGTAATATCCATCCATGTAATGGGAATTTACAAATAAATAAACTATAAACATACCTTCCTCATTTGATTGTGTAGGAACATTATTAGCGGCTTGACCAGCAGGCTATGATGAATGCGCTATGATGGGTGCTCTAACTCATCTAAGCCAGAGGAGCTGCATTTGTGGTGGGATAGGATTAACAAATGATGCAGGTTGGGCGTCAGAGTTTTGCAACACGTCTGCCATGGTCATATGGCATACTTTCCTCTCTAATTGCATGGTAAATCTGTCTATATATAACATCATCATAGTTGTTGAATACAAATTAAGCATAAGTATTTTTTGTGCAAAACAATAATACGCAATCATAACATCTCAATAAAGTACTAATATAACTACTAACTCAAGTAAAAAATATAACATCAATGGCATGTTAATAAATATTCAACTATTATCAAGGCCATCCATATCATCATCCTCCATCACAACAACATCCGAGTCAATAGTTACTCCTTCTACTCCTTGTCTCACCTAACCAACATCATCATCGTGGAGCACCACTTCTTCATTCAATTGTTGACTGCTAAATGGATCAACTTTTAGGTCTTTATGCTGCATGTCAAATAAATCTATCGGGGACATCTTCACAACAACATGCCATTCAAGTTCCACAGGATCTGGAGTATACTAAATTTGCTCTGCTTGGGACCTGAATGGCATGTTGCTGTGAATCTATATTCATCATCTTTCTTTCCCAAATTGTTATCAACCCAATCACACTTAAATAAAACATATTTCAAGTCATTAGCATACCGAACTTCAATAATGTCTGTTAGTACTCCATAGTAGGTTACGGCCCCTACATGAGGATTTTTCTCTTTCCAACTAGCATAACTCATAGTACTCGACTTTAAAGTAACACCACTATTTTGTGTACTTTGGTGTTTATCCACGCTCTTGACGCAAAACTGAAATCCATTGATAATATATGAATTAAATCTCCTTGTTGTGTGATGATGGCCTTTAGCTAATGTATTGATTTCATATGCAAACTGGACGTTATTTGACCTTCGCAAAGTTTGAACCTATTTTTAATATATTCACAAAGCATTAACAATAAATTCATACATATGCATGTTAACAAATGTGATCTATAATTGAATATATGTGATACATACATGCTCGGTAAACCATGTGTGGAATGTTTCATTGTGTACACGATGGATGTTATGGTCCTCTGTATGCGGCATTTGGCACTGAAGGACTCTAAGGTGGTCCCTATATAGATACAAAGTAGTACTAAAATCACATATAAATTACAAATAGCAGAATTCACCAAATATGACATTTAACTTACTCCAGAAATGGTCAAATTGAGTCAGTATTGAATAACATAGATCTCTGTGCCTGTGCCCATGTCACGTCATCAAGGAGAAAAGAAATAACTTCCCCCAAAGGACTACCTAAGTTCTCACCACCATCATAGTTCTATAATGGTCGATTAGACTTGGTTTCCATGTCATCAAGATACATAGCAAAAAAATCCATGCGCCCCTCCATCAAGTAACCATTAGCTATTGAGCCTTCAGGATGAACTCGATTGATCACATATTGTTTTAGAGTAAGAAGATACCTATAAACATATAAGTGCATAAAAATATCCATCCATGCAAAATGGATAATGTATTTTGATAATATTCATATTACACATTTTGCATAAATAAGAAACGCATACCTCTTAATAAGGTACATCCATCTAAATTGCACTAGTCCAGCTATCAATGCTTCCTCAGCTAGATGTACAGGCAAGTGATCCATTATGTCAAAAAATGCTGGAGAAATTTTTTTCTCTAGATGACAAAGTGATACCACAATCCGATCTTGAATATATTCTAAGTCAGCTGCAATATTCACCTTCGAACACAATTGTCTAAAGAAATTATTCAATTCGATCAATGCTTCAACCACATTCTTAGGCATGGATTTTCAGATTGCTAGAGGTAGTAGTTGTTGCATCAAAATATGACTATCATGGCTCTTAAGACCCCAAACACTACGCTCTTTCGTGTGCACACATCGTGAAATATTAGACGCGTATCCGTCAGACACCTTGACTCTTTTCAGCACTTTACAAAATATCTGTTTGTCATCCTTACTCAAAGTAAATTTTACTGGAGGTCAGTACTCTTTACCAGATCCTCTAGTTTGGGGATGCAATGGTCTTTTAATATTCATTTCTTGTAAGTCACACCGAGCATTCAAATTGTCCTTGGTTTTCCCAATAACCCCCAATAATGTCCACAATATATTATCACAAAAAATCTTCTTTGTATGCATTACCTCAAGATTGTGTCTAATTAGATTATGCTCCCAGTACGGCAATTCAAAGGAGATATTCTTTTTCTTCCAATTATGGTTTTTGACCCATTTTTCACCCTCTCTACCTCTCATCTTCCCTTTCCTTAAGGTCATGATACTTATATTCTGTCAAGATATCTTTTGATTGTATCTATAACAATGTCTGAGTTCCAGATAATGTAGTAGGCTTACGACCATGTTCTCGTCTCCTATCAAAAGACATTTTATCCTTTCAAAATTTGTGTTGGCTAGGTAAAAATTGACGATGACCCATGTGACAAAACTTTCTACCATGAGTCAACCAATTAGATTGAGTATTCGTGTTCCAAATTGGACTAGCATATTCACTTTTTGTACTCCACCCCGACAAGTTAGCATATGTAGGAAAATCATTAATTGTCCATAGTAAGGTCGTGCGTAGCTGAAACATGTTACCACTTAAGGCATCAAATATTTGCACACCATCCTCCCACAACTCTTTTAATTCCTCAATTAGAGGTTGCAAGTAGACATCAATCTTATTACTAGGCCCTTTTGGTCCATTAATAAGCACATAAAGAATAAAAAATGGTTGTTTCATGCACATCCACTGTGGTAAGTTATATGGCATCAATACAACAGGCCAAGTGCTATGAAGTATATTCATCGACTTGAAAGGATTGAATCCATCGGATGCCAGCCCAAGCCTAACATTGCGACTATCACCAGCAAAAATTGGATATCGTTTGTCAAAAGACTTCCATGCAAGAGAGTCAGCCAGATGCCTGAATACACCGTCTCCTGTCCGTCCTTCTAATTGCCATCTCATAGGCAAAGCAGTTGTTGATGACATGAAGAGCCTCTATAGCCTTGGCTTCAAAGGAAAATACCTCCTTTTTTTTTTCAGCTATTGGTTTACTACCATTGAAAGCATCATTTGTTTCACCTTCATGTTGTTTCCATCTAGAAGTATTGCATATCGAACATTTATCCATCTTTTCCTCCTCATTTATAAACAACATGAATCTATTTGGACATGCATCCCACGTCTTATACATGACCCCAAGTCGTTGATTACCTTTTTGGCTTTGTAGTATGAACTTGCCAATTTCACCCCAATGGGAAAAGCCTCATTTAGTAACACAAGCAACATCATAATAGACTTATCCGTCCAATCATAGAGCGCCTTTATATGCAATAATTGCACAATAAATGACAATGTCGTGAATTTCTCACACCCTTGATAAAATTCTTTTTCCGCATCTTGTAGAAGTTCGAACAACTTCGTGGTGGGTTCATTCATGCCACGTGGGGGATCATTTGTAGGTATTTCAAGATTTTCAACATTGACATCTACATTTCAAACTCCAATAGCTTCGTGTATCATTCCAATTATATCATCCCCAATATTTGAATCATCTAAGGTTTCATTTTCTTGGTTCCAATACCTCGAAACATAAGCTTCCCCATGTTTAGTCCAATTCTTGTACTTCCTTGAAAATCCATTTATAATAAGATATTCTTGCACAACCTCTCATTTAATAAAATAACAATTTAAACATAACTTGCATGGACAATAAATCATTGCATCTCCCACTTGATCGGTGTATGCAAACTTGAGAAATTCCTCAACCCCTCTAAAGCATGCACTGGAAAGCCTTTCTATTGAATCAATCCAACTCTTATCCATATTTCTATTATCCTCAACTATTTCATACATCCACATGAAGTTAACTTAGTTATCACACAAACTAAATTTAATGAGTGCAGTAGAATTAAAGATAGTAAGATGCACATGTGACTAAACAATGGATGAATTTATCAATAACTTACAAACCCAACTTAATTGAAATTGATGGAGTGGGAATGGGTGGATTTTGGATGAGCTTTCTGATTGGGTTACACCTCAGTTGCAGTATGAGATTCTGAACTCTGGTGTGGTTTTATCAGAAAAGGCTGATAAGAGAGTATGGAGGCATACCAGCTCAGGGTTGTTTTCTGTTAAATTTGCCTGGGAATTGGTGAGGAGGAAAAGTGTGCAGAGTGAAGTAGAAAAAGGTATATGGGATTTAGGAAATCTTTCATAGTGCAAAGTTGTAAACTTGGAAGATCTTTAGAAATGCTTTAACTATGGATGTTAGAGTGCAGAATGTGGGTGTGTCTTTGGCCAGCAGGTGTACTCTTTGCTGTGAGAATGAGGAGAATGTAACTCATTTATTTGTTGAGTGTTCTTTTGCTCAAGCTGTGTGGAGAAGGATATCTGCTATTATGGGGTTTGTGATTCTTCCAGGTGAATCTCCTATTTGTAGGCTTGTGAGATTGATGAGGTGTTTTAAAGCTCATTCTATGAGCCATGCTCTAATTAGAGGTGTGCCTATGCTAATCTTTTAGGTTTTTATGGGAGGAGCTTGGTCGGTTGCAATTTCATTTAAAGCATGTGTACAGATAGGCTAACATAGTTGCTGATTTTTTGGCCTCATTTGCAGTTCAAACTGGAGTTTTCACTGTTTCTTCTATCAGTGAGATTATTCCTTTGACTGGAAGATTACTGTTACTCTAGGACTAGTCCAGTATGCCTATTATAAGGGTGAAAAGGAAGTTAATGTGTGATCCAAGAGCCAGAAGTTGAGGTGATGTGTTACAGGCTATATAGAAGGAAATATAGTAGTTTTCTGGTTTTGTTTAAACAAATTACTGTTTTCTATTTTTTGTTAAAAAAATTTATTGTTTTGTGTTTTTTGTTAAAACAATTACTATTTTCTGTTATAATAGTTTCTTTTTTTTGCTTCTTGTAATTTTGAGATTCAATGAATAAAGTTTATAAGCATCAATAAAATATAGCACATTGATCAACAAGGATGCAAACATAACCATTTCATGAGGTCCTAGAAATCCTCAAATGTCAATTATTCAATTTAGCTAAAAATATCAATCACCAATAAGGGAACAAATTTAGATGTTGATGTCGTGAGATGGTGCTAAACATCAAGTCTTTATAAAATACCCAATCTGTAGATAGCATCCCTTACAAGGTGTTAAGTAGTTCTACTTCAAAAAAAATTCATGGCATGTCCATTGAGAAAACAAACTTATGGAAATGCCAATGATTTACCTATGCTTCAATGTTTATACCTCCCTTAAATAATGGATGGTTTTCATTTCTGTTTGGTATCGTATTACTATACGCTCATGCTTACAAGTACCAAGCTAAAATTATTGCTATATACCATTTAATCTATATGTTATTACGTATTTCATGCATAATACAATGATGCACATAGTTGGGATTTATGTAATAAAAGGGATATTGGTTATAGACAGGTCAACTCTTGCTACAACCAATGCTTTTTATTCAATGCATAAATCAAAGCTTTGTTTTCATTGAATCATAGAAATGCTGATCAAATAATCATAGTAAACCTTTTAAATGGTTCATCTTCGGGTGTACTAGGTTTATTTAGTTGATGTATGGTGCATAGACCGTCCGGCTAACTTAACAGTTGTGGTGATATGGTTTTACCTATACATCAGACCTACCTGTAGGAGTTAATTATTCCATCATTCCTAATCTCCGAACACGAACCCTCAAATGTATGAATAACTTTTGTGTGTAGAGGAGTGTCACTCTCCCTCAGGTTCAATGCTAGAAATGGGAAAAACTTGTGTGAATGAACAAAATGTGTGTGTGTGTGTGCAAAAATGCTCCCCAAGCATAGAGAGATTCTTGCAATGTCGTGTTTTACTCAGGGAAGGAAGGGAATTGTGTGAAGGTGATTTTGTAAAAATGGAAAAGTGCAAAATCTTTTGAGTTTGTGTTTTGGTGAGTAAAGATTTTTGGTAAAATGCAATAAAAACAAGGTTGACTAGTCCGAAGAGGTCATTCCAATGGGAATTTCAAATCAACTCGAAACATTCTTCCAATAGATCATATGAGTTCGATTGATTTGTAAGAAACGAGGGCCTAAAATAGAAGTGAGGGCCTAAGCATACCCCGTGACAAGTCTACGATGTATCAAGAGATCAAAACCCCGTCCACATTCAACCTAGTCAAACCAAACCACCATTCACTACGAGGAGGAATGAAAAAGAGTTAATTTAGCTACCCAAGAGGAAATGTCCCTTGGATTAGCCAACATAAAACTTAGCTACTCATATTGAATACAAAGATATCCATAATATAAAGACACAGTGAAGAAATGAAGATTAAAACTTCTATTAATGCTAAGAAAACTTAAACTACGAAAATAAGTTCGTTTAATACACATATGTAAAGCTTGAATGGAAAACTCAAATACAAACATCGTAGATTCAAGAACATGTAACTAAACTTGCAATACACTTGAAATAAATGAGATTAAAGTGCAAGAATTAAGGATTACAAGAGATTTAAAGCTTAATACAACTAAAATGGAGAAGAAAATACAAAAACATAAATTTCTCTCTCTAGAACTTCATCTTCTTCCTTGAGCTTATCTCTCTAAAAACTACTCCTAAGCTTAGGTATCCTCCCCCTCTTCAAAAGCTTGTGTGAAGCTGAATATATGTAGAAATGATGCATTTCCATCCATGAGGCCCCCTAGGGTCTGTGTGAGATGACATATAGGCATGGGGAAGAGGTTGGACACTTACACAAACAAGGAAAATCCATCATTTCAACCCACCATGCCTCCCTCTTTCTCTCACTTCCTTTCCTATTGTCCATCTTCCAAGGCTGACTTTGGGGTGTCGGAGGCATGTATATATGTAGAATATGTCAGGGGACAAATAGGAGAATCATAGGTGGTACCCCCAAGTGGTAGAATATTGAGTTGCAGGTGCTCTCATGTTTTTTGGAACTTCTAGAAGGTGTACATCGACCTTCCAGAATGTTTTTTTCAATAGGCAAAATCCTTCGGAAGGTCTTCCAAAAGGTGCTAGCTCAGGACCAATTTTCGTAAAATTATCATAACTTTTGATCCAACTATTTGATTGAGCTAAAATGTTGACAAATATAGAGGACATCCAGATCTACAACTTTCATGTTTTGAACTCTTTCAAATTCAAAGTGGATCATGGTCAAAAATGAGAAAAATAGAGGTACTTACACCAATTCCAATGGGCTAAACCTTCCGGAAGGTCGATGCAAACCTTCCGGAAGGTTTTCTTCCATACACATTTTTCTTGATTTTTTCAACTTCCAAGCCTTTCGATCCTCGTGTAATGTGCCCATCTCTTCACCAGTTATCCACACTTAGTTATAGGGTTCCGAAAGCCATCATTTACCCTATGATTACCTACAACATCAAATTTTCACATTATTCATAACTTTGACTAACTCTAAGTAATTAAATGCAAATTTAAGTTAAAATGCATGTAAATAGTCAAACAAAAGGATGCATGTTGGATCCCCAAGCTAAAGAGTACCCTTTTTCAATTGTTGCAATCAAAGTTCAGTTAAGTGTTTATTTTTCTAGTTCTAAGCTTACACCACAAGTTGTTGTAATGCACACTATATGCACGACAATTTCACCCTTTCTGCTTTAAATTCTAATAGATAAATCCATGTGGATTCGACCTTAGACTAACCCAGTAATATTAAAATGTGACCAATTATACTCGGGCGTGTGATTAAGATCAAGACAAGCTTTTGGAGCCATTGCTGAGGAGTTACAATAGTTTGAAAAAGAACAGAAAAGTTGCATAGTCTGTATTGTATGTATATATATTGTTTGTTTTATTTTTATTGTTTATGTTTGTTAAGTCATTAGTAGGATTAGTAAATTAGTCTAGTCCTTCAAATTCACCATCTTCATCATCACAATCATATTCACACTTTTTTGAGTTAAACATGACTAATAATAATTGAAGAGAACAAGAGGTGATCTGGAATGCTAGACCGTTGAGAGAATATTTGCATCATACATGCACTAGTGTACCCTTATGTTTTTACCACAAATGCTCCAAATTTTAATGTCAAAGTAGGGACAATTATGCTTTTACCATAATTTCATGATCTTGAGTCTGAAAACCCTTATTTGCATATAAAAGAATTCGAGGAAGTATGTGTTGCATTGCAAGATAGTTATGAAATGGCTTGGTTGAAACTTTTTTTATTTTTTTTTTAAGGATAAAGCTAAACAGTGGCTAAATTTTTTGAAAGAAAAAATCCATTCCAAGTTGGCAGGTTTTACAAATTGAATTTTTGAAGAAAAAATTTTCCTGCACATCTCACTAATGCATTGAGACATCAAATCATGAATTTTTATGTGAAAAAGGGAGAAAATTTTTATTAATGTTGGGAGATATTTAAGGATCTTCTTCAAACTTGCCCAGATCATGCATTTGAAAGTTGGACCCTAGTTGGTTTCTTTTGTGATAACATTTTGTATATATTGAGTCAGCTCGTAGAAATAATGGTTTAGGGAGAATTCATGGGAAAGAATCCAGATGAGGAATTTGAGTTTTTTGATACCATTTCTGAGAATTCCCAAATGTAAAACTCGGCCTCACCAAATTTTGTTGCAACTAAGCCATCCATATCCTAGGGAGGTAAAGATGTGTTAAAAGAGAATGATAACCTGAGGGCCAGAATGACTACTTTGTGTCAAAAATTGGATACTCTATAAATGAACAAGGTCAATGAAGTTTCCGTTGTACCTCCTATTGACCAGTTGTGTGAAAATTGTGCTTTGTTAGGACATTCCACGGGGGTGTGTCCTACTATTCCAATATTTAAGGAAGTCTTGATAGAACAAACCAATGTCATTTCAAACTTGAATATTCCAATCCATATTTTGAACCTTACAACCTAGGGTGGCAGAATCACTCAAATTTCAATTGGAGAAACACACACCCAAGCCACCTCCACCACAACCTTAGACTCAGTAGCCATACCAAACTAATAAACTCCACATAAGAGAATTTTGGAAGATACCATGAATCAGTTTATTCATAGTCATATGAATTTTAATACACAGTCTGCTCATGTATTTGATGATTTCAAAGATCAAACATCACAAAACATTGAGGATATTAAGAGTCATCTAGCCAAGTTAACCTAGTCTTTGAGCACAACAGAGAAGGGAAAATTTCCATCTCAACTTAAACTTTCCATCACAACTTCCTCTTGTATAATTCTCGACTCTCTATCTTTTAAGGGAAACTCTGATCTTGTTGGGATGGCCCCTATCTTGTCATGGTGGCCTACCTAATGGAGCCGTGAAAATTACAAACCCCGAGGATGGCAAAACATTTAAGGTCAGTAGCCAAAGACTTAAGCCATTTTTTGAGGTTTTTGAGGTACAAATGGTGGAGGAAGAGTTGGTGGATCCAGTTTACCCAGACCCTTTGGAGGAATAACTATTCATGTAGATTTTAGTGTATAGTTGTTTTCTTTTATCATTTACTTCCCAAGATATTTTGCTTAATTACTTTCATCTTTGTGTAGTTTTCTTTCTTTAAATGTGCAGATTATGGTGTTTTTGTCAAAACTCTATGTGAGATGTTCTCTAAACCTACTTATCTTTTTAAGTTCATCATTTCATACAATATCTTTTTGTTGCATTGAGGACAATGCATGAATCAAGTTGGGGGGGGGGGGGGGGGGTGCACCATTTGTATGATACACCAATTTTTTTGTGAAAACTTTTTTGTTGGTAATACCATTTTTTGTGGTGAAATTCACCATTCATATATTTTAAAAAAATTTGTTTACAATAGTTGAGAAATATGTGAAAATTTGAAAATTTTTGCAAAAAATATCTGAATTTTGAAACATATTCCCCTATTTAGAGTGTTGTGGGTTTATTGATTTGTTGATCTTTGCTTTGAACTTTGAATACATGAGAGCATCATAGAAGTTTATCCTAGTGCTAAGAGTATCACATATGTGTTCAAAAAATTAATACCATGGCCAAGGTCAATCATCTAGCTCTCAATACTCCAGGTCAAATCCGTAAGGGTATTCACAAAACCTGCCTCCACAAAGTTTTTTCCTAAAGTCCATCTCCACAAAGTTATGGTCAACAAGGACTATCCAATGCTCCCACCTACCAACCACCTCATAAGAGGAATTTAGAGGATGTGGTGCACCAATTCATACAAAGCCAAATTGTCATCAACAATCAAACCGCCACCGTTTTCGATGACATTTGGACTCAAATCACAAAATTGACCAATGTCATAGGGTCGTCCCAACAAGAGAAAGGAAAATTNTGTCATCAACAATCAAACCGCCACCGTTTTCGATGACATTTGGACTCAAATCACAAAATTGACCAATGTCATAGGGTCGTCCCAACAAGAGAAAGGAAAATTTCTCACTCAACCCCAAGAGAACCCTAGAGGCCAACATATGATTTAGTCATTCAAACCCACAAAGGAGAGCTGTGAGCAACTCAAGGCGGTCACCACCTTAAGGAGTGGCAAGCAAATTGAAATGACTATTGTGCCAAAAGTCTCACCCAAGACTACATTGACCAAAAAACATGAGACTAAGGGTGACTCCGAGGGGGGTGAGGTGAGTAAGAAAGAAAAATTGTTNAGGGTCGAGTTCTCAGGGCTTTTGGCTTGTTTATGGGACATCAGCCTATTCTATATGTGGAGATGCAGGCTATTTGCGTTGGGTTGGAGTTGGCCACGAATTTGGGAGCTTCAGTAGTAGAGTCAGCTTCAGCTACAATGTTTTTTTGGATTTATTCTCAAGGTACTGGGTGTTGGGTTTATGCTTACCTGTTTGCTCGCATTCGGCTTCTATGTGCTTCTCCCTTGGCTTGTGTCTGCCACGTCCTGCGGGAGACGAATCAGGTTGCCGACTTTATAGCTAATTAGGCTTGCTCTCAGCAACTCAATCAACGATTTTCTGATTCGTCATCCCTTCCTTCTGAGATTGCTGGCATCCTCGCCTTGGATGCTCAATAGACTCCTCATGTTTGTCGATGAATTTTATTTTTATTTATATTTTCAATTAGTTCTGTGGGAAGTCCCCACTTTGTTTTCATGTCTTTGGTGGTGAGTCACCACCTTACTTTTGCTTTTCTTCCACTTTGTACTTCTGGAGAGTGGTCCCCCTCCCTTATACTTTTTTCCTTTTAGTTATATATACAAGTAGGGTCCTGCCAAACTCTCCACCTACACTAGGTGGTTTTGAAAAAAAAATAAAATCTAAGTATCTAATTGTAAATCACAAGCATTCATCATGTTCGAAATTTACGATGAATCAAATTTTTAGCAAATAAATCTTATTTTTATCATAAGTAAGAAATCAATTATTTTATAAAAATCTTAATCAATTAGCTCAAACATGCAAAACCAATTATTTGATTCGTAGAGAATTTTAAGAATTCAATGTACATTGTACAATGAATCAAAATGTTTTATAGAGCAAAAATTTTATTAAAAGATACGAATTAAATTAAAAAAAAAATTATACACTAAGAACATTGAATCAAAAATAATATTTTACTTTATTGAAAGTTTCTTCCATAACTTTAGTTTGGACTTTAACAATCCATAAAAAAACAAAAACAAAAACTAAGAAAGAAAGGCCGGAGAATGAATACCCCAAATCAGGATTTACATGAGTTTTAATAGGCATTAGGAACCAAAAAAATTAATTAACATCAAAGTCTGAGGTTACTGGCCAAACGTCGTCGTCGAATTCTGATGCGCGTTTTGGACCGTTGGGACGCACCTTATTTTTAGGCTTCTCTACTCATTGCCTTCGGACTCGTGTTTCTAATCATCCGGACGCATTGCTTCTATGATTTGCCTTCAGCTACTGGGGATGACGTGCAGACACGAATTCTCCTCCGTCTGGACACGGGTCTTTAACCTCCCTTTGCAGTTTCTAGAAGTCACGTTCGAATGCTTGGCCATGGCTGTCCAGATGCACTTTGTAACATCTCTTTTTATACTCCTTATTGCTCTGGATCTTCTCTTCTTTACATATATGTCACTCAAATCTTTAACTTAACCAAATTATTTGTAAAAACAGGCAACACTACAAAAAGAAGATAAAATCCGAAACACATTAAATATACTCAGTTATCTTTTACCCAATGTAATTAACCACCTATTATTATACTAATCATGCAATATTCATTGCTAATCAGTTTTACGTTAGAATATTTTAACTAAAAGAATATTTTTTGTATGTGGAAACTTAATTTTACATCGACTAAATATACAAAAGTACTTGACTATATATATATATATATATATATTCTAGAGTTATCTAACTTTTGAATTAAACAAAGATTTTGAGACTCTCACATGCGCTGGGGTGAGACTAGCGGAAGAGATGTCCCCGACTTGGGTAGTGGGTCCCCTGGCTCGCCTAAATAAAATAAAATATTAACTAGTATTAAACCTATTTTTTAATATTTTGTTTAATTATTTTTTGTCATTACTTCTATAATAAAATTTCAGTTGCTGAATATCAAAAACTTAAAACGGCTAGTATTCCAATAGCTATATTTTTTAAGTCATTATCTAATTAAATATAGAAATAATTACAACCTATTAAGCACATATATTATTTGTATATATATGCACATATTTTTAGTATAGAAATACACAATCTGATATCATTTGATTGTACAAATTTGAGTGAAAAAATAGTCAATAGGTTGGAATATTATATCTTGTGAATGATGCGTTACTGCCTTCTGCATTGTGATTCTTTCATTAAGGGGCATGAATTGTCTTAAGAGACCAATCTAGTCCACACCTTATCCTACCAATGCATAAAATTTCAAAAAGTTCAAATTAATTATAATATATTGAGATTAATTTTATTATATTGTAACTCGACCCGTTGTTCGCGGGCGACTTATGTGCCTAGCATGAGAGCCCCCTTAGCAGTCCCGTCGTCGTCTCCGCTTAAATTGCTAAAGATTAATCAAACAATTTGGTCCTAACACGCAACTATTTTCTCAAACTTCCAATGGAAACATAACTAACTCTGAACTTTCCTGTTGGGTCCCAGATGGTTTACCTGGTACTTCGAAAAAATTGACAAGTATTATTATATAGACTTCATTTATATTATAAATCTACTGATCTAAAATATTATCGGGTGAATATTAATATTAGTTGAGATTCGCTAATAATTAAACAATAATGATAAATTATGTCCGCAAAATATATTCAAATAGCGAAGAAAAATTCCGAGCTAGCGAAAGAGATTTGAAAATTTTTTTGCATCTACCTGGGAATTAATGACATTTATTCCCCTCAATGTAAACAGAGACTGTAATATACAATTGGAAGTGAGTAGACACATTCCACATGGTTTATCATCAGGTTCTTATAAAAGTACTAGACTTGCTCTTTTTTTTTTCTTTCCTTTTACACTACAAAGGCCATACAATTTCCCGTTGCAATAGGGGCCACCCCCAAGAAGACTTGTCAAATTTTGGTAAATACAGACAGTGACTCGCAGCAGAATTAAGTTGAACATGCAATTGAATTCAATTTGAATGGCTAAGTAGTCAAATTAGGTCTTTGTAGTTCTATTTTAATCTTTTGCCAAAAACAAAAAGACAACAATGTGTGTGTGAGAGAGAGAGAAAGAGATCTTTATCTTTTTAACTTCTTGATACAGGAATGAACAAAATTAAAAGAATATAGTTAAAATTACACTGAAAAATGTAAAAAAAATAGTCATACCTGTGAAACCTAAAAACCCAACATATAATAGTTTGACTTAATATTGTGTCAAGAGATATAGCCTCGAAGAAAAAATTTGACAATTGTAGTTAAAATAATACTATTGAATCATATCAATAACACATAATTAGATTAATAAATTAGATCAAATTTTTAAATATTAATAACATTACTTCAAGAAAAATTAGATGCGGTTTTTGATGGGACTTTTCTGAAATGCTCCACGATGAAGACACGTGTCCTCGGTATTACCAAAACACTGTTGATAAGANGTCTCGAAGAAAAAATTTGACAATTGTAGTTAAAATAATACTATTGAATCTGTTGGAGTATAGATAGTCTAGGTTTATTAGGATTTTTTTTCTCTTTTTTACCCNTTGATGGGACTTTTCTGAAATGCTCCACGATGAAGACACGTGTCCTCGGTATTACCAAAACACTGTTGATAAGATCAAGCACCATCGGCGCGCAAAGGTCCTCGCCCCCGAGGTACTCGTGATATAGGATCATGCATTCAGTATGTTTACAACCGACACGTGGCTTCGGTCTGATATGGTACCTCGGTCGGCATACCTCCCTCGGTTCCCGAGATGAGCCTTTCCTCGGTGCCGAGAGGTACCCNTGTTGATTTTATTGTACTTGAAACTTATCTAGTTGCTAATCCTAGCTCACAAATTCCTGTCATTCTAGGTAGGTCATTCCTTGCTAGTTCTAATGTTATGATTAATTGCAGGAATGGACTTATGAAGCTTACTTTCAGGAATATGACAATGGACCTCAACGTGTTCAATTTGTGCAAACAACCAGGGAACGATGAGCAAGTGCATGAAGTCAATAGGATTGATACTTTGATGGAGGAGCACTTGGAGCTATTTATCACATTAGAGTTTGGGGAGAAGAAGATAGTTGATCAAGAGGAGCTAGAAAGTTTACAAGGGGTAGGAAAATGGACCCCAACATTTGAGAGACTTACTTTGNTAGTTGATCAAGAGGAGCTAGAAAGTTTACAAGGGGTAGGAAAATGGACCCCAACATTTGAGAGACTTACTTTGCAAGAGAAAAAGATCTTTCTATCAACTGTGCAAAATCCCATCCTGGAGTTGAAGCCATTACCATCCTGGAGTTGAAGCCATTACCATCTTGGGGGAGCATGAGACCTTCCTAGTGGTAATAATCTCAACTTTGGAGGTGAAGCAAGAAGAGGATCTATTAAAAGTGTTGAGGAGGCACAAGGAAGCAATTGGTTGGACAATTACCAACATCAAGGGGAAAAGCCCCCTCGTTTGCATACACTGCATCTATCTAGTAGAAGACTCCAAGCTATCCCGACAACCATAATGGAGGTTGAATCCAATCATGAAGGAAGTGGTGAGAGACAAGGTACTCAAACTACTTGATGTGGGCATCAAACTACTCATAGTCCCACTCAACTAGTGCCCAAGAAATTAGGAGTCACCGTGGTTACAAATGAGGATAATGAGTTGATTCCGACAAGAGTAGTCACCGGATGGAGAGTATGTATTGACTATAAGAAGCTCAACTCTTGCACTAGAAACGATTACTTCCCTTCGTCATTCCTCGACCAAGTGTTGGAGAGAGTAGTTGGACACTTGTTCTATTATTTTTTGGATGGATACTCTGACTACATTCAAATTAAGATCGCATTGGAGGATCAAGAAAAGACCACCTTCACTTGCCCTTTTGGTACCTTTGCCTATGACGCATGTCATTTGGGTTGTGTAATGCCCCAAGAAATTTTCAAAGATGCGTGATGAGAATTTTCAGTTATATGGTGGAAAAGATCGTGGAAGTCTTCATGGATGACTAGGGTTGTTTGGAGAACTTAGAGAGAGTACTTGAGAGATGTGAAGGTAAGAACTTGGTCCTTAACTAGGAGAAGTGCCACTTCATGGTGACACAAGGGATAGTGCTTGGGCACATCATTTTTGCAAAGGGAATCAAAGTCGGCAAATCCAAGGTTGATGCAATTTCCATCCTCCCCACACCGAATGTCATCAAAGATATCAGGTCATTTTTATCATTAGTTTATAAAGGAATTTAGTGCATTGGCTCGACCCTTGACCAATTTGTTTTTCAAGGGTGCCCCATTTGTGTGGTCGGATGGTTGTGAGACATCATTTAAAAAACTCAAAAGCATGCTCACTTCACCTCCGATCATGCAACCACCAAAGTGGGACTTACCATTTGAGCTTATGTGCTATGCGTGTGATTACGCAGTCAGCGCAGTGCTGGGTCAACAGGAAGACAAGAGATCTTATGTAATATACTATGCTAGTAAAACTCTTAATGAAGCACAAATGAATTACACTACCACTGAAAAAGAGTTGCTAGCCGTAGTATTTGCATTGGATCAATTTCAGTCTTACATCATTGGTTCACCTATTGTAGTCTACACTGATCACTCTGTTTTGAAGTATCTTTTGTCTAAGCAGGACGCAAAATCGAAACTCATTAGGTGGATACTCTTCCTAAAAGAATTCAACTTGACAATCAAAGACAAAAAGGGAGTTGAAAACATGGTGGCAAACCATTTATCTCAACTTGTGGTTCAAGATGCCGAAGAGCATATTCCTATTCCTGACTCTTTTTTTGATAAGCATTTATTTTTTATTCATTCTATTTGCCCTTGGTATGCTGACATATGCAATTACCTTGCTACAGGACAAATTCCATAGCACTAGAACCCAGAGGATAGACAGAGATTTATTGCGGATGTGAAGTACTTTTACCTCGACAACCTATACTTGTTCAACTACTACCCTGACCAACCCATAAGAAGATGCATACCTGAGAATGAACAATGGGACATCCTTGCATTTTGTCATTCTGACGCGTGCGCTAAACAATTCTCTTTAAAGAAGACTATGGCTAGGGTTTTACAATCAGGTTTTTATTAGCCCTCATTAATCAAAGACTATGTTTCTTTCTGTAAAGAATGTGATAGGTGCCATTGTTTGGGTAGTGTGACCCAAAGGAACATGATGCCCCTCTCCCCTATACTTGTTATCGAGATATTTGACTGTTAGGACATCGACTTCACAGGTCCTTTCCCCATGTCTTTTGATTACTTGTATATTTTGCTAGTAATGGATTACGTGTCCAAGTGGGTGGAGGCTATCCCAACCAAGACCAATGACCATCGGGTTATGGTCAAGTTCTTAAACGAGAACATCTTTTCAAGGTTCGGGATGCCTTATGCAATGATAAGTGACGTTGGTTCGCACTTTTATAATAGGTCATTTACATCTTTAATGCATAAGTATGGCGTCACATACAAGGTGTCCACCGCTTATCACCCACAAACCAATGGCCAAGCTAAGTTGGCCAATAGGGAGATCAAGAACATCCTAGAGAAAATAGTGAACCTTAATAGGAAGAGTTGGTCACTTAGGTTGACCAATGCCCTATGGGCTTACCGCACTACTTACAAGACCATTCTATGCATGTCACCATATAGGCTAGTCTATGGCAAGGCTTGCCATTTGTCGGTTGACATGGAGCACAAGGCCTATTGGGCCATCAAGACCTTGAACTTCAACTTGAGAATGGCTGGAGAGAATAGAAAGTTGGAAATGAATGAATTAGAGGAGATTTGTAGAGATGCGTACGAGAGCTCAAAAATTTCAAAACAGAGGACTAAGATTTTTCATGACAAGTCCATTTTAAGAAATACATTTGAGCCTGGACAGAAAGTGTTCTTGTACAATTCTCGACTCTTTATCTTTCAAGGAAAACTTCGATCCCGTTGAGATGACCCCTATCTTGTCAAGGTGGCCTACCCTAATGGAGCTATGAAAATCACCAACCCCAAGGATGGTAAGACATTCAAGGTCAATGGCCAAAGACTTTTGAGGGTTTTGAAGGTCAAAGGGAGGAGGAAGAATTGGTGGATTCAGTCTACCCAAATCTTTTGGAGGATTAACTATTCAAGCAGATTTTAGTGTGCAAACGTTTTACTTTATCATTTAATTTACNGTGGAGGAAGAATTGGTGGATTCAGTGTACCCAAATCTTTTGGAGGATTAACTATTCAAGTAGATTTTAGTGTGCAAACGTTTTACTTTATCATTTAATTTCCAATTTATTTTGTTCACTTACGTTATCTTTGCACATAGTGTTTTCTTTCAATGTGAAGATTACGGTGTTTCATCAAAAGCTCCCTGCGAGGTGTTCTCTAACCCTACTTATATTTTAAAGTCCTTCATTGCATATAATATCTTTTCTGTTGCATTAAGGACAATGCATGAATCAAATTGGGGGGGTGAGGTGCACCATTTGTATGACACACCAATTTTTTGTGAAAATTTTTGTGGTGAAATTCACCTTTTCACATGATCTATAGATTTTTGTTTAAGAATAGTTGAGAAATATGTGAAAATTTTGAAACTTTTTGTGAAAAATAGTTGAATGTTGACCTATATTCCCCTATTTATAGTGTTGTGGGTTTATGAATAGTTTTTATCTTTGCTTTAAATTGTGAATACATGGCACTTTATAGAGGTTTATCCTATCCTAAGAGTATCACATACTTGTTTGCTTTTGAACTCAACCATAAGTACACCATGAGCTTGTAGTTTTGACAATTTACGGATTAAGTTCACATTTTAGTGCTTGACATATATAGTAGAGATGAGTAAGAACCCATGAGAGCTTTAGTGCCAACACTTGTTTGAGGAAACTTACATTTACTCAAGGAACAATTTTTCAAATTCCAAATTTGTTCAATAATCTCATTATACTTGTTTTGGCTAGATGCATTTGGATAGTTGATTGAATTTTTCTTGATATGTATAATACTCCCCTATGTCTATCTAGAAATGATCTTAGGTCGTCTTTGATCTATTTTGAGCCTTAGCCTTGTTCCTATGAAATTATCCCTAGTGCCATGTTTGAGCCTTGTTGAAAATTNGCTTTGGTTAGATGCATTTGGATAGTTGATTGAATTTTTCTTGATATGTATAATACTCCCCTATGTCTATCTAGAAATGATCTTAGGTCGTCTTTGATCTATTTTGAGCCTTAGCCTTGTTCCTATGAAATTATCCCTAGTGCCATGTTTGAGCCTTGTTGAAAATTTGTATCCATGCCACACGTTTGACCAAGCCAGTGCGGAATGATTAAAATCTACCACACCTTGGTTGTTCCTAGAGCTGAAGATGAGTGATCATAAAAGAGAAAGAATGGTGATGTGGAAACCCAATAAAGGGATGAATAATGTGGAATTCAAATGTTGAATGAAAAAGAATGAGAAATCCAAGAAAACGGAGAGAGAAAGGGGTGAAAGAAGAAAGAATGATCAAAGAAAAAAGGAAAATTTTAAGGAAAACAGGAAAAAGAAATAAAGAGTGAAGTGATGGTGTATGCCAGGATAACCATAGTGTTATTNACGAGAAAAAGAAATAAAGAGTGAAGTGATGGTGTATGCCAGGATAACCATAGTGTTATTCATTGTTGAGAGACACCCTTGGTAAGGTTGCATTGAAGATGAATTTGGATAGTCAAGTGAATGAGAATTCCATTGGGTAAATTTTTAAATTGCATGTCCATTTCACACACATACGATTTTGAAAATGAATGTGTAGATGCATACTCTAGAATAACATTTAAAGTCATGGTGATGTTCATGTGTGCTTAGTTCGGGCATTTGAGCAATGTGTTTCGTTGCCCTTTACCTAAGAGATGGGGGAATATTGCTCAAATTTTGATATTTGACAAGATTTAGGAATGCCCTTGTCATTTGAATCTATGTTTTACATTTTGGTTATTCATTTCGGCAGTTAAACTTAGAAATTCATGCCTTGTATTTTGAAAGCATCAAAATTTTAAATCATATTGAAATTTCAGAAATGACTTTGGGCATGATCACTCAATTGTGGTTCATATTTATGGTTCAAGTTTTTGGTAGAGTAGATGTCATAGATAGGTTGTTAGAATCTCTAGGAGTTGGGATAAGTTGGGTTGGATGTGAGATTTGGAGCAGAGGAATGGTTTTGCAATAAAGGCAAAACCTTCCAGAAGGTTGGTCATAAACTAATTAGTAGTTAAAATTAGCATATTACTATGCTCTTTTAAGACTAATTATACTTTGATGTAGTTTAAATGATGACATTTCAGGCCATAAATTGTACAAGGGCCTAAAGGTGATGAATATCAAACTTTCATGCAACACCAACATATTCTGGAGCAAAATTGTAAAAGCTTGGACCAAGCCAACCACGTTCAAATGACAACTAATGTTTGAACGTCCACTTGAAGCTCAGACTGCTAAGGGATGGCGTGTTGCAGCCAAGAAAGAAGACTTTGAGGTATTTGAATACCACGTTCAAACGCCAACTCACGTTCAAACATCCACTTGATTTGATTAAAGACCAGAGTGACGAGTGCAAAACGCCAAGTTTTNTTTGAGTACCACGTTCAAACGCCAACTCACGTTCGAACATCCACTTGATTTGATTAAAGACCAGAGTGACGAGTGCAAAACGCCAAGTTTTGTATTAAGTGTGGAAATGGGTTTCCACAGAAGACCACAGACCACTTGAGTGATATGATCAAACCCCATTTGGCGTTTGAATGCCCCTAAAACAAAGACAGAAGACACGCTCGAACGCCAGACCACGTTCGAACGTCCATAAAGCCAAAACAGAAACAACGTTCGAACATCAACCCACGTTCGAACGTCCTCCATAGACTGCCTGTAGAGTAGTTGGTTTTCACTTAGACTTGGGTGACATACACTATTCATTCATCCTCTCTTATCTTCCCCCTCCCCTTCCTTGCCTATAAATACTCCCATTAGGGGAGCTTCATGGTGTGCAATATTTCCCTTATAAAGTAGGAAGCTAGAGCTTGGTTAATAGGCTTAGACTACACCAAGAACTAGTAAGGAGTTTGTATGGAGGCTTAGACTCCCACCCATTTTGATTAATCTTAGGTGTATGTTATATTTACTTGTATCAAGAGAGTCAATTCATTTCTTGGTTGAAGAAGCAACCCTCCATCTCTTGATTGAGGAAGCAACCATCCACTTGTTGGTTGAGGAAGCAACCTTTCATTTGTTGGTTGAGGAAGCCACCCTCCAAAAGTGACTAGCTTTCTTCTATTTTCATTGTTTATGTCTTTAACTTCCATTGCTTGAGCTTCCTTCTTTCTTCTTTCTTAGAGGAGTGAAACTCTTCCACTTTTCTAGAGCTTTACCAAAGCTGTGATGGGTGGAACATGATTCACTTATTCTTTGGGGAAGTTCGGCTCTTCGCTTATTGTACTTTACCTTGTAATTTTTCTACTTGGTGGGATGAGTATCACTCACTTTTCTAGCTTTACCCAAACCATGAAGAGTGAGTAGTTCCACATTCACTCTTTAGTAAGAGGTGATGAACATGTATTGATTATCCGGAAGTTATATTTGTGCATTTCCTTTATGCTTTAATGCTTTATATTTCACTTATTGAATGATTGAATACATCTAGCAAAGCTAAGGTACTTTCTATAACTATGGGTTCTTTCTATGTCACGGATGACTTTTGCATGGAAAGACCCATTGGTTCAAGGCAAGTACTGTAAACCCTCACATGTCTAAACTATCAACAATCATCCAATTAGCTTCGTTTTGCNTTCTATAACTATGGGTTCTTTCTATGTCACGGATGACTTTTGCATGGAAAGACCCATTGGTTCAAGGCAAGTACTATAAACCCTCACATGTCTAAACTATCAACAATCATCCAATTAGCTTCGTTTTGCATTTAACGTCTCCATTTACATCCTAAATCAAAATATAAGAATAATAAGTATATTTAGGTTCCAAATAAATATAAAAGGATAAATATTAAAAGAGAAAAAAATATGATATTTTGCATTCTCATCAATTAGTTAGCTTAGATGAATTGAAGAAAAATATTGATGGATATACTAGTTCTACATCACGTTGTTATAAATGATTCTAGGAGATGGATGATAATTTAGTTTTGGATAATGAATGATGATAGATATGGATCTTTATACAAGACATACTATCTACATTGGAGATGGGTATGAGATAGAATTTGTGACAAAAGACACCCAAACTCGAGTTAGATAAGTATAGAAGANGATAATGAATGATGCTAGATATGGATCTTTATACAAGACATACTATCTACATTGGAGATGGGTATGAGATANGTTAGCTTAGATGAATTGAAGAAAAATATTGATGGATATACTAGTTCTACATCACGTTGTTATAAATGATTCTAGGAGATGGATGATAATTTAGTTTTGGATAATGAATGATGATAGATATGGATCTTTATACAAGACATACTATCTACATTGGAGATGGGTATGAGATAGAATTTGTGACAAAAGACACCCAAACTCGAGTTAGATAAGTATAGAAGAACTAAGCAGTCCGGTAGACTACCTTTCACCAATTTGATCATAACTCTTTGTTGCAAAGTCCAAATTGTGCACCGTTATTTTTGTTAGAACCCTAACTTGTATATATTACCAACCATATAGGTNCTAAGTAGTCCGGTAGACTACCTTTCACCAATTTGATCATAACTTTTTGTTGCAAAGTCCAAATTGTGCACCGTTATTTTTGTTAGAACCCTAACTTGTATATATTACCAACCATATAGGTCACACATACTAGAAATATCTGAGTCAAATCAGTTTATCCTCTGAAGTTGATCAAAAATCTGTACTGTGGTGTTTCTTAGATAGTAAAGTGTTGTACTTTCTACTTAGATTTTCAAGGTGTAAACCCCACATGTTTATATTAATATATTAATGTACTTGTTTAGTGATTCTTACATATGTAATGATGTAAGAATAAATCATATATATTGAAACCGNCCGAAGTTGATCAAAAATCTGTACTATGGTGTTTCTTAGATAGTAAAGTGTTGTACTTTCTGCTTAGACTTTCAAGGTGTAAACCCCACATGTTTATATTAATACATTAATGTACTTGTTTAGTGATTCTTACATATGTAATGATGTAAGAATAAATCATATATATTGAAACCGTAAGAATAAATATTATGGGGGAATAAAATAATAATTTTAATATTTTGAGTGTAAATTTATTTTATTTTTGAAATAAATCATAAAAATAAATGCTTTTGGGTTAAAATAACATCAAAAATTAATCCGGAACATCGAAAAACCTTAGGGTAGTCATATGGATCAAATTTGAGATTTTTAATGGTAAAATCGTAATTTTAGAGAAAACCCAAANTGGGTTAAAACAACATCAAAAATGAATCCAAAACGTCGAAAAACCTTAGGGTAGTCAAATGGATCAAATTTGAGATTTTTAATGGTAAAATCGTAATTTTAGAGAAAACCCAAATTCCAGCCTATGAACAGTAACTGTCGGGACTGCTGTGTTTAAAACATAGATTTCAGTCCATTTGCTTCTATTTCTTTCATTCCACTGTCACCCCAAACCTCTTAGCACCCTAGGAGAAGATAGAGGAAAGGAGAAAAGGGAGAAAGAAGGTCTCTAGAGCTTGAATTTTTGGCTTAGAACTTTGATTCAAGGTTGGGGTTTCTCTCACTCTTGTTCATTGAGATTAGGGCTATATATATATATATAGATATGTTTTTGACTCTAAATCTTAGATATGTGTTAGTAANTGGAGCTTGAATTTTTGGCTTAGAACTTTGATTCAAGGTTGGGGTTTCTCTCACTCTTGTTCATTGAGACTAGGGCTATATATATATATATATATATAGATATGTTTTTGACTCTAAATCTTAGATATGTGTTAGTAAATCTTTGATGTTTGATATCCTTGCAAATATTGTCATGTTTAAAATAAGGCTATGGTTGGATTGCCATGGAACCTCTATTTCTTATTTTGAAATCCCTTGTTCTCATGAGAGGTGGATTTTTCTCTCAATATTTATTTGTTCTTGATTTCTAAAACTTTAGTGTTTTGTGTTGAGTAATAAATGATGTTATTGTGATATCTTGTATTTTTCCTTAATTGGTTATTGGAATTGTTACATGATAAATTTGGGAATTTTTGAGATATGCTTGTANGTTTTGTGTTGAGTAATAAATGATGTAGTTGTGATCTCTTGTATTTTTCCTTAATTGGTTATTGGAATTGTTACATGATAAATTTGGGAATTTTTGAGATATGCTTGTAAAAATGAGAAATTGTGAATTTTGTATTTATTTGAAATTGTTGGTGAATTGAGAATATTTTGGTTTTCTCATTTGTATGGTGGTTGTGATGGACTTGGCTTGCCATCAAGAGATGTCATAGAGTGTTAAAGGTTAGTCTATCTCAATGGGGGTGAGATGGTTTCCTAACACTTGTAGTGGGTTGTCATCTGGTAATGGGACCACTATCGTTCAGTGGAGTTTGAACAAGGGATGATATATTTTTCCTCGGAAGGGACTCGTCACTGCCATTGGGATGGTAGACGCCCTTTCCTAAAGTACTTGTGATTGTGATCGTGATTGTGATTGGTGGACTAGGTATAATTGTTGGGTAGATTCATGAGAAGCAATCAACATACAGGATAAGGGGATGAACCAAAATACATGGGATGATGGGTTGGATCGTCTTGCCAGTGCATTGGTATGGGACAATGCAACAAAAGGCGCCCTTCCTAAATGGCTTAAATTTGAAAAATGGTATATTGTTGTGAAATTTACTTTATTCTTTCACTTAATTATTGTTACGGTTTAAACTGAGGATCTATTTAAAATGTCCTATTTTTCCTTAAAAATTGATATGTGTTATTTACGAAATGAGACCGACTGATTTTTATCTGTTTTCTAAACCTTGTTCGNACTCTTGTACTTGATTATTGTTACGGCTTAAATTTGGGATCTATTTAAAATGTCCTGTTTTTCCTTCAAAATTGATATAAGTTATTTACGAAATGAGACCGACCGATTTTTATCTATTTTCTAAACTTTGTTCGAGTTTGGGAGGATTTTTCCTACAGAGCTTCGTGCTCACCCCCTACAGTTAAACATTTTATAGATTATGAAGCCAGAAGAAGAGCTCGGTGCTAACGAGTCAGGCCATGGAGAAGTTTCATTAGAGGGGTATTTGGATCCTGAGTGGGACATCTAGAGATGTCGTTTATTTTTGTGGTAGATTAGGAACGATTATGTACAATCATGTGAAATCTAGTATTTTATTTATTCCGCTGTTAAGTTCAAATGTAATTCTTTTGATGTAGTAGCCTAGTTTAGGCTTATTCTTTTGGATAATGTTGTAAATATTTTAGGTATAACTGGATCCGATGTGGTCAATGTAGTATAATTGCACAAGTTGTGTTTTGGGTAGAGCTCCCAGAACAAATGAGACTCTGCCCGAATTTTATTAAATTAAGGACCCCCGGTTGTTTATGGATTTTATTAGTTGTTCCCATGGTATGAATGGTTTTAGAAGGTAGTGCCTTCCAGGGTGATTTTTGGGGCGTTATAGTTTCAAATCTAGAAAAATTACCCAAAGAGTAAAAAGTATAGAGAGTACTTCACAAATTGGGGAAGATGACCCAAGCCTCGTGTCATCAAGCTCTCTGATTGGCTGGGAATGAGGACACGCGTTCAGACGTGGGTAAAGTGACATCTGAACATGAATTTTAAGATCACACACGTCCAGGCATGAACAAGGTGTTATCTAGACGTGAGAAACTAAGAGGCCTTGCAAGTTTTTCTTTGAAGCAAACCCCCATGTCTAGACTTGGTCATATGTCGTTCAGACGTGGTCTTTAGAGTTCTTTTCTTCAATACTCTCCCTTCCTTTGTGTCATCCACTCCCATGTTTGCCTTCTTCCTTACTTATTCATTTTAAATGCAAAATAGTCAAACACCAATTAAATCATGATAGAATCAAATACATAATTAATCTCATACAATTAAGTCTATACTCGTGACAATTAACCCATAAATGGTTTGATAAATATGCACTATTTTGGTTTAATCAATCACCTCAAGTTCGATCGATGAGATGCCCTTCAGTACCAAATCTATAGTGGGGATTAGAGTTAGGTTTTCCCTCCACCCTTTCTTCTTAGGGTTCTTAGTTTAGAACATCAGTTCACAATTGACAAGAGTACAAGTCTAAGGTTCCAAGAAAGTAAATTAGAAGTTTAAGGGACATGTGACAACAATGAATTGAAGCATTGTGGTTAACTTCAACTAATCTAGAGCTACGTACACATATTTTAAACATGGCTTTATGAATTTTAAGCAACATCAAAGGAGTTTTACAATGTTGATGTTCGTTTGAAGTTTGTTTTTGAACAATATAGTTAAGCTTAGGTGTCATGAAAGTTATTGGCAATGCGATGAAGATAGGGAATACTGGAATGTAAACAGTCTATACATTGTTAACATCCGATGCATGCCAAAAATGTTTCCAGGGTGAAGAACTTATGCAAAAGAATCATTACTACAGGAATCATTGCAATCAGCATAGTATGGACTTCACTATCACAAATTAGAAATGATCAACAGTAATATGAATCGAAGACACAAGCATTGTTTCCAAAAACATAAGGCCCTTGCTAAATTATAGCAATTGATATATGACAAGGAATCCGGCCCTACTTAATGTTACATTTTGTTTTCTTCTTTATAGAATGATTTGTTAACGTATTCTGCTACATCTTTTTTTCCAAAAAAAAACACATCAATACATGGCATTTAGTACATAAAAAAAATATTTGATAGCTTATGCTTTAACAGAAAATATGTCCTTTTATAGAGCAGTATCAAAAAAGAGGGTTCATGTACCCTACTTCAAATAACCCAATACTAACGCCCCAAAAACCCCCTTGGATGACATTACATTCTAAAAACCATTCACCCCATGAGAGCATTACGTAAATTCATCACGACGAAAGTTCATTCATCAACCATTCATATTTTAACAAAATTTGGGCAGAGTCTCCTTTGTACGGGGAGCTTTACCCAAAACACAACCTGTACAATTATATTACAATTGACCACACCGGGTCCACATATGCATAACTATTGACCACACCGGGTCTATTTATCCATCATAAAATAAACTTTCATTCATCATATGTCATATCCACAATGCCATCCCAAAAGAATAGGCCAAGTATGACAAATATATTCCCAAAAGAATTAAATTACACTTGCAGTGAAATAACAAAATACTAGACTTTACATGATTTCAAAATAAACTCTCTAGTCTAGTACAAAAGAAATATAACTCTAGGCATCCAGTTCAGGACCCCCGTTCCCCTCTAGGGGAGCTTCCCCATGCACTGGTTCATCTACTTGTAACTCCTCCTCATAGACGAAATCTGAAAAGATATTATTTGTAGGGGATGAGCACTAAGCTCTGTAGCAACATTCCTTCCATACTCATACAAGGTTTAGAAAACAAGTAAAACAGTTCGGTCTTATTTTCCAAAATATCATATAACATTTGAAGTAAAACCGTGACATTTGAAACAGATCTCAAGTTTAAACATTCGCAATAATTTAAATGAACAGTAAACCCAAGTCACAATGAGCAACCATAACCATTTCCAACAAGTTCTTGTAGAGTCTCATACCTCCACAAGCTCTTGTGGGAAATGCAATAGTAACACCATAATACAAAAAGGAACGCTTATTCCACCATCGATTATTATATTTCCTTTGGCAGGTGGCATACTTAAAAGTAAACTCCACCCCCTTCAAGTCTTTGTTTCCCATAACCGCATACTTACAAGTAACCACGGTCGTTAGATGTCCTTTTAGGTAGGTAGCATACTTACAAGTAACCTCTACCCCCCTTGAAGTCTCCCACACATAACCGCATACTTACAAGTAACCTCGGTTCATAAATATCCTCTTTTGGTAGGTAGCATACTTACAAGTAACCTCTACCCCCCTTCAAGTATTCCACACTTAACCGCATACTTACGAGTAACCTCGGTTCATAATTATCCTCTTTTCATACCAACAATCACATACAAGATAAAATCCACAAATTGCCCTCAACAAGCAACCATTATCAAAATCCCCAAATTTTATCATGCGACAATCCAAATAACCAATTAAGAAAAATACAAGAGATCACCACCACATCATTTTCATTACTCACACAAAGCACTAAAGTTCTCAAAACCAAGCTTGAGCAAATGTAGAAAGAGAATTCCATATTTCCCCAAAAACTAGGGTTTTAAAGCTATAAAAGAAGTTTCATGGGTAATCAATCCTAACTTTGTTTAAGACATGCCATAATTGCAAGAAAACCAAGAAACAAGGAATTCCTAGCAAATACATACAAGTATGAATCAAAACATATATATATTTTAGCCTTAGCCTCAATGGACAAGCATGGAAGAAAAACCCCTACCTTGAATCAAAGTTTCAAACCAAAAACCCAAGCTCTAATGACCTCCTTTCTCCCTTTCCTCCTTTCCTCTATCTTCCCCAAGGGTGCTAAGGGGTTTGGGGGTGAGAGATGTGAGAAAAAATGGAAGGAAATGGGCTGGTTTCTGTGTTTTAAACACAGCAGTCCGCGACAATCACTGTTCATGGGCTGAATTTTGAGTTTTTTTTCCAAAATTACAGTTTTGCCACTAGAAATCTCCAATTTGATCCATACGACTACCCTAAGGTTTTTCGACGTTCCGGATTCATTTTTAATGTTATTTTAACCTAAAAACATTGCTTTTTATGATTTATTTCAAAACTAAAATAAATTCACACTTGGAACATTAAAATTTCTATTTTATTCCTTCGAACTACTATAGGTGATATCCTTACGATTTTAATATATATATATGGTTTATTCTTAAGTCATTACATATAGAAGAATCACTAAACAAGTACATTAATATATTAATGTAAACATATGGGGTTTTACACCTTCAAGGTCTAATAAGAAAGCACAACCCTTTACTATCCAAGGAGCACCATAGTGCAGATTTTTGGTCAACTTCATAGAATAAACTGATTTGACTCAGGTATTTCTAGGAGGTGTAACCTATATGGTTGGAAAGATATACGAGTTAGGGTTCTAACAAAAATAACGGTGCACAATTCGGACTTTCCAATAAAGAGTTATGATGAAATTAGCGAAAGGTAGTCTGCCGGACAGATTTTTGGACAGTGTAGACACTACTTCGTAATATGGACATAACTCCTTCCTCCTAGTTCCGATTGAGATGATTCAAGGTGATATGGAATCCTAAGAGAGAGCTCTACAAATTTCATGTTTTAAGTTTTGAGAGATATGGACTGCATCAAGGTCGAAATCGAGCTTGATGTTACAGCCAGTGCACTGTTCATCCCTTTTTCATTCTACCAAATTCAAACACACATCACTACACATATCCCCATTTTTACAACAATTATTTACTATATATCTATATACATATATAAAAGAAAATGCGGGGTGTTACAATCCACCCCCCTTAAAGAAAGTTTCGTCCTCGAAACTTACCTCAAGTAGCGAACAAATGTGGGTACTTCTCTCGCATTTCTAGCTCCGGTTCCCATGTAGCTTCTTCCACTCCATGGTGTTGCCACAAGACTTTCACCAATTTGATGACTTTGTTGCGAAGCACTTTCTCCTTGGCGTCGAGAATCTTCACTGGTTGTTCTTCATAGGTTGCTCCATCTTGAATTTCAATATCTTCTAAGTCTACAACCGGCGTTGCATCCGATTTACACTTCCTCAACATGGACACATGGAATACGTCGTGTACTCCCGATAACTGAGCTGGTAACCGCAACTGATATGCCGCCTTGCCCACCACTTTGATCACTTCAAATGGCCCGGTATACCTTGGCGCTAACTTTCCCTTCTTGCCGAATCTAAATACTCCTTTCTGGGGCGACACTTTGAGAAACACATAGTCCCCCTCTTTGAATTCTAATGGTCTTCGTCTTTGATCCGCGTAGCTTTTCTGTCTACTCTGTGCTGTGCGTAGTCTCTCCCGGATGAGTTGAATTTTCTCTGTAGTCTCTCGAACAATTTCTGGCCCAAACAAACTACTCTCGCCCGCTTCTAACCAACACGTCGGGGATCTACATGGTCTTCCATACAAGGCCTCATAGGGTGCCATTCCAATACTGGTCTGATAGCTGTTGTTGTATGCAAATTCCACCAACGGTAAATGGTCACTCCAACTTCCCTTGAAGTCCAACGCGCAAGCTCGTAACATGTCTTCCACGATTTGTATCACCCTCTCGGATTGGCCATCCGTTTGGGGATGAAAGGCTGTGCTGAAATGTAACTCTGTCCCCATAGCTTGTTGTAGACTTTGCCAAAATCGCGCCACAAACCGAGAATCACGATCCGACACAATGGAGAGCGGAACTCCGTGCAACCTAACAATCTCACAGATATAGAGCTTGCTCAACGTCTCTAATGAGTCTGTGGTCTTCATACCCAAGAAATGAGCGGACTTGGTGAGTCTATCCACAATGACCCACACTGCATTATGCCTGCGCGACGTCCGTGGTAAACCCGACACGAAGTCCATGGTGATGTGATCCCACTTCCACTCTGGAATAGGCAAAGACTGTAGGACTCCTCCTGGCCTTTGATGCTCAATCTTCACCTGCTGGCACACCGCACATTTTGCCACATACTTGGCTACATCTCGCTTCATTCCCCTCCACCAGTATTGACGCTTCATGTCCCTATACATCTTTGTGCTACCGGGGTGGATAGCAAACTTGGAGCGATGACACTCCCCAAGTATCTCCTCCTTTAGGGACGAATCATCGGGAACACATAGCTTCTCCCCATATCTCAACTCTCCATTCTTCCAAGACCATCCTCCCATCGCTTCCCCATTCTCCAATCGGGCTCTAATCAAATCGAGTTCCGAATCCAGGCATTGCAACTCCACAACCCGTTGTCGAAGCGTCGGTTGAGCTACAAGGTTGAATAGATATGATTGATACTCCGGTCCATCCACCCATAGATCGTACTCCTCCAATGCATCAATCATTTTCCACCTATTTACCGCAAGAGAATTGATTTCACCCCGAGACTTCCTGCTAAGAGCGTCGGCAACTACATTGGCCTTCCCTGGATGGTAGTTGAGTGTGAACTCATAATCTTCCAAGTACTCAATCCACCTTCTCTGCCGGAGATTCAAGTCTTTCTGTGTGAAGATATACTTGAGGCTTTTATGGTCCGAAAACACTTGAAATTTCTCCCCGTATAAATAACATCTCCACAACTTAAGAGCAAACACCACTGCAGCCAGCTCCAAGTCGTGTGTGGGATAATTCTGCTCGTGCACCTTGAGTTGCCTCGAGCCATAAGCCACTACCTTCCCTCCTTGCATTAGAACGCATCCCAATCCTCGTAGTGAAGCATCGGTGTAGACATCGTAGCCTTCCCCACTACTCGGAATAATGAGGATAGGGGCAGTCGTCAACTTCTCCTTCAAGGTGCGAAAAGCTAGTTCACACGCTTGAGTCCACAAAAATTTCTCCCCCTTCTTTGTAAGGCGAGTCATCGGCATCGCAATCTTGGAGAACCCTTCCACAAACCTACGATAATAGCCGGCTAACCCCAAGAAACTCCGTACTTCTGTCACGTTCCTCGGTGGTTCCCATTTCATCACGGCCTCAATCTTTGCTGGATCAACCGCTACTCCTTGCTCGGACACAACATGGCCAAGGAACTTCACTTCCTTCATCCAAAACTCACACTTGCTCATCTTTGCATATAACTTATGTTCTCTCAATGTTTGTAGCACAATAGAGAGATGACGAGCATGTTCCTCCTGAGTCTGTGAGTAAATCAATATGTCATCAATAAACACAATGACAAATTGATCGAGGTATGGCCGGAAGACTCTGTGCATCAAATCCATGAAGGCTGCGGGGGCATTAGTCAATCCGAATGGCATCACCGTATACTCGAAATGACCATATCGGGTACGGAAAGCAGTCTTAGGAATATCCTCCTCCTTAATTCGCAGCTGATGATACCCCGTGCGAAGATCAATCTTGGAGTAATACTTTGAACCCTCCAACTGATCAAATAAGTCATCAATTCTCGGCAACGGATACTTATTCTTCACGGTAACCCGATTCAACCTCCGGTAATCCGTGCACAACCGTAGAGTCTCATCCGTTTTCTTCACAAAGAGGACCGGGGCTCCCCAAGGTGAAGTGCTTAGACGGATAAACCCAATCGCCAACAATTGATCCAACTGCTTCCTTAGCTCCTTCAACTCCAAAGGTGCCATCCGGTAGGGAGCAATGGATATGGGTTCGGTTCCCGGATAGAGATCGATCTTGAACTCAATTTCCCTATGTGGCGGTAATCCAGGTAATTCCTCAGGAAAAACATCCGAAAACTCCGATACAATTAACACCACATCCGTATGGAGTTTATCCATGTTATCTCCCATCAAGCTAGCTAAGAAACTCAAATGACTTCCCGCTTTCGCTTTTAAGAATCTACTACCCGTAGTAGGAAATGGATGGAAAGAATCTCGGTTATTCACAAAACTGAAAATTACTCCTCCCGGCAATTGAAATGTAATCCGCTTGCGGAAACAATCCAGTACCGCACGAAAAGTGGATAACAAGTTCATCCCAAAAATCACGTCATACCCCTTCATCTCTAAAGCAATTAAATCCACAATCAATTCGTGCTCCCCAATACGAAGCACACAACCCTTGCAGACTCGGCTAGTACCCAATTGTTCTCCCGTAGGCAAGTCAACAGTCAAAGCATGTTCTAACTTCTCGAAACCCAATCCCAAATTCATAGCATATGCAGTACGTATAAAAGAATGAGTAGCACCGGGATCAAATAAGATTCGGGCCCAGGAATTGTAGAGAAGAATGATACCTTCCACAACGGCATTGGCAATGTCCTCCTCCGGCTGAGTCAAAGCAAATACTCGCCCTTGGTTGGTGCCGCCGGGGGCTTGAGTTTGTATCGGTCGATGCGGTGCAGGCCTCGGTGGTGGTGGTTGGGCTGCTGGTACTTGTCTTGCGGTCTGGATAGGCCCTTGAGGTGGAAAAACTGGGCAATGCATCCGAATATGTCCCACACCTCCGCATGCAAAGCAAGATCGTGGGATAATACCAGCTCTAGTCTGAGTGTCTCCCTCTCCTCGGGCTGTCAAAAGTCGCTGTCCACCTGTTGGGTCTGGGCGACGGTATGGTGTCGGTCTCTGTGCCCCACTAGTGGTAGCACCCGTCCGGATTGGACCTCCTCTCAAGAAGCCCTGTCGTCGCTGGCTATCCTCTATGTCTCTCTCTACCAGTGCAGCTCTGTCCACCAAGTCCCCATACTCCCTAATCTTGAGAGCCACCAACTTCTCCCGGATGACCGGCCTCAGTCCCTGCTCAAATCGCTTAGCCCTGTCGGCCTCCGTAGATATAAATCCTGTAGCATAACGGGAGAGCTCGTCAAACCTCCTTTCGTACTCGGCCACCGTCGTGCTACCCTGTCGTAGAGCAAGAAAGTCAGCCTTCATTCGATCTCTGACTGATTCAGGAAAGTACTTGTCCTGAAATATTTGGTCGAACTCCTCCCAAGTGAGTGCATCAGTGTTCCTCCGTCTCTTGACCGAATCCCACCAATGGTCGGCCTCCCCCTCTAACAAATAGGTCGCCAAGCCAACCCTCAAATCTTCGGCAACTCCCATGCCGTCACATACCTTCTTCACTCTGCGTATCCACTTGTCCGCATCCAAAGGGTTAGAGCTCCCTTGGAAGGTGGGTGGATGTTGTCTCAGAAATTCTCGAAGAACCACCATCCTTCGATCTCCATTTCCAATTCCGGGTACTTGCGCTAGTGGTTGAGCTCCACCATTATGGTTGTTGTTCCCATTCTGGTTTTGTACCAAAGTGGTGAGCTCCTTCAAGCATTGATAGATGCCATTCATGGCATCGGGAGGTGGTGGTGGTGGTGGATTTGCTTGACCTCCACGACCACGCCCACGTCCACGTCCTCGTCCTCGTCCTCCATCCATCCTGCACATCAATTCACAATTTAATTTCATTGAGGTACAAGACATCCTAATTATTGCTTTAATTTAAAGCCTAAGATTTATATAAAACATAGATCAACAATTTTGTTCAACCTAATCCTGCCTTTCTAGTGGTAATCCATAACCTACAGCTCCCATGTAAGACCTAAAGCCTAAGCTCTGATACCAAATTTGTAACGCCCCAAAAACCCCCTTGGGTGACATTACATTCTAAAAACCATTCACCCCATGAGAGCATTACGTAAATTCATCACGACGAAAGTTCATTCATCAACCATTCATATTTTAACAAAATTTGGGCAGAGTCTCCTTTGTACGGGGAGCTTTACCCAAAACACAACCTGTACAATTATATTACAATTGACCACACCGGGTCCACATATGCATAACTATTGACCACACCGGGTCTATTTATCCATCATAAAATAAACTTTCATTCATCATATGTCATATCCACAATGCCATCCCAAAAGAATAGGCCAAGTATGACAAATATATTCCCAAAAGAATTAAATTACACTTGCAGTGAAATAACAAAATACTAGACTTTACATGATTTCAAAATAAACTCTCTAGTCTAGTACAAAAGAAATATAACTCTAGGCATCCAGTTCAGGACCCCCGTTCCCCTCTAGGGGAGCTTCCCCATGCACTGGTTCATCTACTTGTAACTCCTCCTCATAGACGAAATCTGAAAAGATATTATTTGTAGGGGATGAGCACTAAGCTCTGTAGCAACATTCCTTCCATACTCATACAAGGTTTAGAAAACAAGTAAAACAGTTCGGTCTTATTTTCCAAAATATCATATAACATTTGAAGTAAAACCGTGACATTTGAAACAGATCTCAAGTTTAAACATTCGCAATAATTTAAATGAACAGTAAACCCAAGTCACAATGAGCAACCATAACCATTTCCAACAAGTTCTTGTAGAGTCCCATACCTCCACAAGCTCTTGTGGGAAATGCAATAGTAACACCATAATACAAAAAGGAACGCTTATTCCACCATCGATTATTATATTTCCTTTGGCAGGTGGCATACTTAAAAGTAAACTCCACCCCCTTCAAGTCTTTGTTTCCCATAACCGCATACTTACAAGTAACCACGGTCGTTAGATGTCCTTTTAGGTAGGTAGCATACTTACAAGTAACCTCTACCCCCCTTGAAGTCTCCCACACATAACCGCATACTTACAAGTAACCTCGGTTCATAAATATCCTCTTTTGGTAGGTAGCATACTTACAAGTAACCTCTACCCCCCTTCAAGTATTCCACACTTAACCGCATACTTACGAGTAACCTCGGTTCATAATTATCCTCTTTTCATACCAACAATCACATACAAGATAAAATCCACAAATTTCCCTCAACAAGCAACCATTATCAAAATCCCCAAATTTTATCATGCGACAATCCAAATAACCAATTAAGAAAAATACAAGAGATCACCACCACATCATTTTCATTACTCACACAAAGCACTAAAGTTCTCAAAACCAAGCTTGAGCAAATGTAGAAAGAGAATTCCATATTTCCCCAAAAACTAGGGTTTTAAAGCTATAAAAGAAGTTTCATGGGTAATCAATCCTAACTTTGTTTAAGACATGCCATAATTGCAAGAAAACCAAGAAACAAGGAATTCCTAGCAAATACATACAAGTATGAGTCAAAACATATATATATTTTAGCCTTAGCCTCAATGGACAAGCATGGAAGAAAAACCCCTACCTTGAATCAAAGTTTCAAACCAAAAACCCAAGCTCTAATGACCTCCTTTCTCCCTTTCCTCCTTTCCTCTATCTTCCCCAAGGGTGCTAAGGGGTTTGGGGGTGAGAGATGTGAGAAAAAATGGAAGGAAATGGGCTGGTTTCTGTGTTTTAAACACAGCAGTCCGCGACAATCACTGTTCATGGGCTGAATTTTGAGTTTTTTTCCAAAATTACAGTTTTGCCACTAGAAATCTCCAATTTGATCCATACGACTACCCTAAGGTTTTTCGACGTTCCGGATTCATTTTTAATGTTATTTTAACCTAAAAACATTGCTTTTTATGATTTATTTCAAAACTAAAATAAATTCACACTTGGAACATTAAAATTTCTATTTTATTCCTTCGAACTACTATAGGTGATATCCTTACGATTTTAATATATATATGGTTTATTCTTAAGTCATTACATATAGAAGAATCACTAAACAAGTACATTAATATATTAATGTAAACATATGGGGTTTTACACCTTCAAGGTCTAATAAGAAAGCACAACCCTTTACTATCCAAGGAGCACCATTGTGCAGATTTTTGGTCAACTTCATAGAATAAACTGATTTGACTCAGGTATTTCTAGGAGGTGTAACCTATATGGTTGGAAAGATATACGAGTTAGGGTTCTAACAAAAATAACGGTGCACAATTCGGACTTTCCAATAAAGAGTTATGATGAAATTAGCGAAAGGTAGTCTGCCGGACAGATTTTTGGACAGTGTAGACACTACTTCGTAATATGGACATAACTCCTTCCTCCTAGTTCCGATTGAGATGATTCAAGGTGATATGGAATCCTAAGAGAGAGATCTACAAATTTCATGTTTTAAGTTTTGAGAGATATGGACTGCATCAAGGTCGAAATCGAGCTTGATGTTACAGCCAGTGCACTGTTCATCCCTTTTTCATTCTACCAAATTCAAACACACATCACTACACATATCCCCATTTTTACAACAATTATTTACTATATATCTATATACATATATAAAAGAAAATGCGGGGTGTTACAACCCAATACAACACAACCAACCCAAGCTTTATATCCTAATCATTTGGGGTCGGCTATATGAGTTCATCTTTGCCATTCATTTTGGTCATGCACTATACACTTATTTAAGTTAAATAGTTTCATATATTTTCTTATTATTTCATTCAATTTTAATTTAGCTCTCTATCAGCCTCCATTGAACATGACCAAACTATCTTCATCTATTCTCTCTCAACTTATCGTCAATTGGAGCTACTCCTACCATTTTTTTAATACGGTCATTTCGTATTCTATCTTTTCTAGTTTTTTCACATATCCACCTTAACATTCTCATTTATGATACACTCATTTTTTCACTATGTTGTTTCCTAGTTGCCCAATATTTCATCACATACAACATTGTTATTATTATAACTGTTTGGTAAAACTTGTATTTCAATTTTATTTGTATCATTATATCACATAATATGCCAGAAGCTTTCCTCCACTTAAACCAATCGGCGTTGATTCTTTGAGTTACATCATCTACAATCTCTCTATTATTTTTAATGATCGTTCCTAGATATCTAAATTGTATACTCAATGGTATTTCTTGAAGAAAATCTTAACTTTTTCACAATGTCTACTTCTTCTATTACTAAAATTACATTGCATATTTTCAGTCCTACTCCTACTTATTTTAAACTCTTTTGACTCGAGTGTCTCTCTCCAATTTTTTATCTTATTGTTAGTCCCCCTTTGAGTTTTATCTACGAAGACAATATCATTTGCAAATAGCATACATTATGGGACATCATCTTGAATGTGTCTAGTAAGTTCACCCATAATTAAGGCAAATAGGTGTGGACTTAGGGCTATCTTCGGTGTAATCCCACTGTGATTGAAAATTCTTTACTTTTTTCCATGGGAGACCAAATTGCAGTCATAACCCTGTCATGCATATCCTTTATCACCTCAATATACCTATTTGTCACTCCTTTTCTCGCAAACAACCTCCATATTATATTTATTGACACTTTATTATACGTCTTTTTAAGATCCATAAATACCATATGGAGATTTTTCTTCTTCTCTCTATACTTTTCTATGTGTGACCTTAATAAATACATAGCCTCTATAGTTGATCTACTAGGCAGAAACTCAAACTGATTTTTCTAAAGGGTAAAAAAAAACTGTACTAAGCCTCGATCTCAATTCACCCCCTCTATTTTTATGGGTTTCACTTAAACCCCTCCAACTTGTGAACAAACTGCTAATCTAATAGAATCCATTTATTGTAATGATGCAATAATTGCATGCACTAATTAAGCGTGTGTTATAAAATAAATAAGTTTTTTTATTAAATTATCAATTTTACTCTCTCTCTCTCTCTCTCCAGACCTATAAATTCTTTAAAGCTTCAAATTTGGGGTTGGATCTAGCTAATTTAAGGTCATTTTTTAACTCCTTGACCCCAAATTATTTAGACCTAAACCCATTTCTAAAGTTTTAACAAGCTTTTCAAATTTTTGATTCTCAAGTTCCAAACCCTGAGTTTCTTCACCACACACACCCCTTGGCCATGGCTTTCAAGCACTCTGATACACTGTACTACAACTCTGTAACACAACCCAAGCCTCAATTGAGGAAGAAAGGGTCGTTTGCTATGTAACCAAATTGAAAATCTAATTATCACTTTAAATATCAAACACAAATTTGAGAACACACACAACATGAAACTTAAATCTAATCATACCATTGAAATCCTTATGGAAAAATAAGTCTGACTAGGTCATTTGCTAGTTGCAGGTTTTTTTTTTTTTATAAAAGATAAGGGTTCTACAATGATGGCATCACAAAGAAAATTGAATTGCAATTAGGGGGTAGTTTAGTATTTTTGGATAAGTTATTATCTCTATTAACATTTATAGTTTGTTCACAAGTTGGAAGGGGTTAAGTGAAATCCGTAAAAGTATAGGGGTTGAAGTGAGATTGAGGCTTAGTTCAGGGGATTTTTTTATTTTTTACCCTTTTCGAAACTATAGTCTCAACACGTTTAATGACCCTTTCCCATAACTTCATTGTATGACTCATCAATTTTATCCCTATATAATTATTACAATTTTTGAATATCTTCTTTATTTGTATAGATATGTACTAAAATACTATTTCTCTATTCATCGAACATTTTTCTAGTAGCAATAATTCTATTGAATAATTTCGTTAGCTACAACACCCCATCATTCCCTAAGTACTTTAAAACCATAATTAGAATCTCATCTGGCCCTAAAGAAATTCCCAATTTCATTTTCTTTAATGCAATCTCTACCTCTGAAATTGTTATTCTACGAAAGAACATGTGTGCTCTATTTTCATGAATCATACCATTTTCTATCTCTTCTAAGTTTCCTAAGGGATTTTCATTTATTAGTTTCTCAAAATAGTCTTTCCACCGATCATTTATTTCCTCATCCTTATTTAAAACCTTTGAATCCTTGCCCTTGATGCATTTAATGTAATGCCCCAAATTCCCCCTTGGATGACATTACTATTTAAAGTCAGTCACACTATGAGAGCAACTAATAAGATCCATAAATAAATTAAATTTCATTCATCATCTATGATATCTACAACATCATCCAAAAGAATATGTCAAATCATGGCCATTAAATCCAAAAGAATATGCCCAAATTATGGCAATTTCGCCCAAAAGAATAAGCCAAACTATTATCTCACAACGGAATAAGGAAAATATGAACATGAACATCATTTCAAAATAAATCTCCTAGTCCAGAACATAAAAAGAACAATTCTAAACATCCCCCTACGAATCCATATGTCCATCAACTTGAGCTTCCCAAATTACTTGCTCGTCAACTCGGGGCTCTTCCTCTAAACCAAAATTTGAAAATAAATATTGTTTGTAGGGGGTGAGCACTAAGCTCTGTAGAAAAATCCTCCCAAACTTGAACAAGATTTTGAAAACATATAAAAAAAGTCAGTCTCATTTCACAAATATCATATATAACTTTTGAGAGAAAACAGTGACAGTTTATCCAATCTCAAGTTTCAACAATATCAATAAATTAAATAAAGAAATAAAACTGATTCCCAACAATAAGTCATTTCCAACCATAAACCATCTCCAACAAGTTCAAATAATAACCCACAATTTGTACCATTACCCACAATGTATATCAAGCCACAACTTATATCTTTCACAACATTATGTATATGTATAACTTGTATCTCAGGTATGATGTATGACGTCGCATGAATAAATACATCGAGATTATCCAGAACCGCACACACACACCCAAATCCTCACAAGAATTATCCAACTTTAGGAAGGGCGTATACCAACACATTGGCAGTGATGAATACNAATATCCAGACCCGCACACACACACCCAAATCCTCACAAGAATTATCCAACTTTAGGAAGGGCGTATACCAACACATTGGCAGTGACGAATACAACCAAGGAGTAGTATACTAACCCTCAACCTCGATAACACGTGAGCGAATAGTGGTTTGGTCCTCGCAAGACACCAACCCCACTACGAGTGGTAGGGAACTTTCAAACCCACACGGAGTAAGAAACACATCTACACCACTCTATGATACCCGGTAAATGACCATTCATGGTTATCCAAACATCCACAAGAGATATAATACAACCCAATTCCTCAAATCACAAGCAAAATCCCCAAATTTCATATATATGATTCCAATAGAACAATTTGAGAAAATAAGTAAAAGATCATCAACAATACCATTTTATTGTTCAATAACAACCAGTAGAGTTTTGAAATCAATAACAAAGGAATATTGAGAGAAAAATTCATTTTTCTTGAAAACTAGGGTTTTCAAGACAAGAAGAAAAGATTTTATGGCTATTCACCCATAGCTTCCATCAAAACATGTAATATTTGCAAGAGCATCAAGAAATAATGATTTCATAGCATAAATGTAGGATTTGAGAGTGAAAACATATATATATATACCCTAGCCTCAATGGACAAGAGTGGAAGGAAACCCCTACCTTCTTCTTCCTTAGTGTTCTTGAAAAACTTGAGATTTCGATCTACTTCAAGGTGCAAATCCCTCTTGATCTTGTATTTTCTACCCTTCTTTCTTGTTTCTCAAAGCTTTCTAGGGTTGTAAATGGTGTATGGAGGCTAAAGGATGTGCCTTTATATATTTATAGGGTGAGAAGTGGTCTCTTGTGCGCGATTTTGAAACCCAGATTTCATAACTCACATTTGAACGTCATTTTGGCGTTCGAACGTCAATAGTGCAAATTATTGATTCACATTCGAACGTCACTTGGTGTTCAAACGTTACTTGCTCCTAATAATTTTGCATTTCCATCAGAGTTCTACAGACATCAAAGTACTGGGACTTACTATCGTTCGAACGTCCACTCACGTTCGAATGTCCTCCCAGTTTCTGTTGAAACCTCCAGTGAAGTTTTAACCTATTTAGAGGTTGTTTTGGAAACTCTTTGTGAAATACATTTTTGTAGCCCTGAAAGTCTACTAGCTTTTGTAAAAATTTCATCTCAAAAGGACATCAAGGTAAAAAGTTATGGTCCAACTACTAGACAGTGTCCAAAAATCCTTTTTATCCAAATTCTCTCTAACGTGTGCTTTCACTGTGGAATACTTCCAAACTTCTACAACATACCCTAATACTTCAACTAACATTTTTATTTCTACTCTTAAAATCTACATATTTCATGCATACATTATCACATATATTAGCATTTCAAAACATAATTACGTTGCTATATAAATAAAAGAATGTGGGGGTTTACATTTAACTTGGTTAAAGTCTCTTGTTTTTTTTCTCTAGTTTTAACTAGTTTGTAGATGTATTTTTCTTTTTTTTTTCATACAACTCGTCATAAGTTTTAAACTTAGCATCTCTAACTATCTTATCAACCTCTTTGTTAGCTAATTTATATCTCTGGAAGTTCTCATTATATCTGTCATTTTTCCATCTCTTAAATGATTCTTTCTTTGCTTTAATTACACAATCTTGTACATCGTCATTCCTCTATCAAGTTTATTTTACCACAAGCCCTTTACCCTTAGACTCACCAAGAACCTTTTTCAAAATTTTCCTAATGCATTCCGTTATTCTAGTCCACATAAAATTAATCTCATTCTCTAGGTTTCATACAGCCTCCTTAAGCATTCTACTCCTAAATAGTACTAGTTTCTCATGTTTTTAGATTTGACCATCTCGTTATTGTTTTTCTAATTCTTCTTCTTACTCTATGTTGCCCTTTAATATATAAATCTAGGATTGTTAGCCTATGTTGAGATATTAAGCTCTACCTCGAGATAACCTTATAATCTTTATATGCTAAGCAATTCATTCTTGTACTTAAGAAATTGTCTACTTAGCCTTTGTTTGGTTCGCTCTTAAAAGTTATTAGATGTTCTTCTCATTTTCTAAACAATGTGTTTGGAGTACAAGGTCATATGCCATTGAAAACTCTAAAATACTCTCTCCAGCTTCATTTTGATCACCACATCAATAAACACCATGCACCTTGTCATATTGTATCTTATTTTTTCCTACATTTCCATTAAAATCTCCACCTATGATTATCTTCTCTCATGCAAGTATATGTTGAACTAATTCATCCATTTGCTCCCAAAATTGCTTTTTAATATGTTCTTCTAACCTTACTTGGAGTGCATAAGCGCTAATCACATTAATTATATTCTCTCCGACAACAAGTTTAATAAATATAATCCTATCTCTTTTCCTTGTAATTGTTATTACCCTATCGTTTAGGCATTAATATATAACTATTCTTATGCCACTTCTTCGTCTATCTTTTCTTTTATATTAAATATTTAAATCTTGTATTTTCTATCTCCTTTACCTTCTCACCTATCAATTTGAAATTAAGCATGCTATACTATTCTCTTGCTCAAAGTGTCTATCACTTCCATTATTATACTGATAAGTGTACCTATGTTCCATGTTGCTAATCTAAGTCTATCATCATGGACTGACTTCCTTACCTCCCGCACCCGTCCATGGCGCAGATACCCTTGCCCATTTATCATTGCACTCAGGCGCTGATGAGACACCCCTAATTGATTTTTTTAAATGGCACAAGGCAGGCACAATGCATCACTTATGGGGAACAACCTAGTATTAGCACATATATCATTATTTGGACTCATCATGGTGAATCCGATAAAGGTTTAAGCTAGCTGTCAGCTACCTAACGCAACCCTACTCTTTTATATTGGCTTGGGACAATCAATATTTCACATCAAACAACATCAAGCAACAAAGCATAAAACCAACCAAAATGTACTTTAAAACTACAAATGAATATTACCCAAAAGTTTATTTCTTCCACAATATATCAAATTATATATAAAAACATACCTTTTGTAATAAATCCTCCCATCATTTCTTCAAATCTTCTTGATCTTCTCAGGTTTCTCAATCGGGTTGGTGATGAGCGTGTAATATTGCATATTTAACGGCTTCATTAAATGCATTTTAACTCAAACTTTGCATTTAATTACTTAGAGTTAGTTGAATTTGCAAATAATGTGAAAATTTTGATATTGCAGGTAATTTTAGCGTAAATGACGAATTTCAGAATCCTGCAACTAAGTGTGAATGATTGGTGAAGAGATGGACACATTACNCAAATAATGTGAAAATTTTGATATTGCAGGTAATTTTAGCGTAAATGACAAATTTCAGAATCCTGCAACTAAGTGTGAATGATTGGTGAAGAGATGGACACATTACATAAAAATTGGGAGGCTTTAAAGTGAAAGAAATCAAGTAGGTAGTGGTATTTGGTATCATAGACACCGGTATCTAAGCCTACTTGAATTTTGGTACTGGCACCCGTACCATTCGGTGTTGGTACCTATGTTTTCCCTATTTTTGACCATGATCCACATTGAATTTAAAAAAGTTCAAAACATGAAAGGTGTAGATATGGATGTCCTCTGTCTTGCATAAAAATTTCAGCTTAATCCAACAGTTGGATCCAACGTTGTGGTAAATTTACCAAAACTAGTCCTGAGATAGCATCTCAGTTACGACCTACTAGTAGAAGGAAACCAAAACCTACCGGATGGTTTTTCCTGCTGGACAAAAACCTACCAGAAATCTACTGGTAGGTTTTGTTGAAACATTTTAGATTCTATAACTCAAGCTCTGCAACTTTGGGGGTTCCACCATTGATTCTCCCACTTGTCCCCTAACATCCCTTACATAGATACATGCCTCCCCACACCTAGGTGTGAACGTTGGAGGCCATTTCATTTATGAGGATGAGAGAGAATGGGGAGCCTGGCGAGTTGCTGGGTAGGTTGCTCCTAGCCTGCCAAGCCATCAACTCATCTTCCATTGATGGGAGGCCTGAATACACATGCTAGAGGAGCCCTATTAATGAAAATATAGAGGTCTTACACCATATGTTCAGCTTCATACAAGCTTTGGGGGCAGAGAAGCTACCTAAGCTTAGGAGTAGTTTTAGACTGATAAGTTCTCAAGGAAGAAGATGAAGTTCTAGAGAGAGAAATTATGTTTTTGTATTTTCTTTTCCATTTAAGTTGCAGTAATCTTTAAATCTCTTGCAATCCTTAATTCTTGCACTTTAATCTCATTTATTTCAAGTGTATTGCAAGTTTAGTTACATGTTCTAGATTCTACCATGTTTACACTGACTTTTTCATTTCAAGCTTTTAAGTTGGGTATTAAATGCACTTATTTTTGTACTTTCACCTTTCTTTACATTAACACAAGTTTTAATCTCTATTTCAATACCATGTCTCTTTACATTATGTATGTCTTTCCTTTTATTATGAGTAGTTAGATTTTTAGTTGGCTAATCCAAGGGAGAATTCCTCTTGGGTGTGCTAAATCAACTCTTTTTCATTCCACCTCATAGTGTATGATGATTTGGTTTGACTAGGTTGAGTGTGAACGTGGTTGTGAGTTCTTGATACACCCTAGACTTGTCACTGGGTATGCTTGAATCATCGCCTTCATTTTAGTCCCTCGCTTTCTACGAATAAATCAAACATCTAGGCACTATTAGAGGAAGGTCTTGAGTTGATTTGGCATTCTCATTTCATTGACCTCATCGAATTTGCCAACACTTGTTTTCATTACATTTCTATAATCAAATTTACTCATCAAAACACAAAACTCAAAAGATTTTACATTTTTTTCATTTTTACAAAATCATCTTCACACAATTCACCTTCCTTCCCTGAGAAGATGACCTTGGAATACTCATTCCAAGTAAAACACGACACTCAAAAGTCTCTCTACGCTTGGGGATCACTTTTGCACACACACACATTTTTGTTCATTCCACACACTCGTTTGCCCCTTTTTTTGCATCATTCCTAGGGAGAGTGACACTCCTCTACACACAAAAGCCATACATTTGAGGGTGATGTGCAAAGATTAGGAACACATGGAAAGAATTAAATATTTTTGGCACCGTTGCCGGGGAAGGTTAAGCGTCGAGTTNCATAATAAAACTTATTCAATATCATGTGTGACTTTAAGTTGGGGGGTGTAAACAAGCTTTTTTGTAATTCATTTTCTCTTTAATGTGTCTACAGAAAAAAAAAANAGGAACACATGGAAAGAATTAAATATTTTTGGCACCGTTGCCGGGGAAGGTTAAGCGTCGAGTTCAAAGGTGATTTTGGACGGCATAGGTAAGTCTCGTAATTTTCATCATGGGCCAAGGTATGTCGTCTCATTTGTAAATAGTTGTTTTTAGTTTGTGTTTTGTGTTATGTTTCTTAATTTTTACGATAATGTGTTAAATATTCCAAATTTTAAAAATGTGTGTGAGATTTGTGATGTGTATGGGCACATCACTAATGAGTGCCCAATAAATTATACGATTCAAAACTTTGCATGCGAGGGTTCAAATTCAATATTGGCCTCCGAAAATTTTTACCCCGACCATTATGTTACACTGAGTTATCCGAATTATAGTTGAGAGAATGAACCTTATAATTTTTCATCCGCTCTCACACCACCAAATGAATTTTGCCACTGTCCAACATATGGAGACTCAACTGAAGAAGAATTGAAAAATACTTTTCGTGAGTTTATGCTATACCAAATGGGATTCAATGTCCAAATAACCCAAGACCTTATTGCATTGACTAATTCTATAATCACAATGTGTGAAGAACAATATCTTGAGTATAGTCAATGTAATGAGGATGATCATCTCAATAGAATGCATGTTGATGTTGAATCTCCCACCAGTCTAGATTGTGAAAAATTTAATGAAGATATTATCTCACATGAGGCTAATGAGCCCAAGATCATTTTGCCATCTAAGAGTGGTGTTGAGATTCACATCTCTCAACTTGAGGATATTCATCTCAATGGAATGCTTATTGATGTTGAATCTCCCACCACTCTAGATAGCGAAAAATTTAATGAAGATATTCTCCCACATGAGACTAATGAGGCCAAGGTCATTTTTTCATCAAAGAGTGGTGTTGAGATTCACATTTTTCAACCTGGGAAGGGCATTGAATTGGAGTTAAGTGTAGAAACTTTTAAAGTGAAATTGCATACTCCATTGTTGGAATTGCATAAACTTGCCAACACCTCCGTTTGGTTGCAATTTTTGAATCATTATCCTTTGTATTGTTGGATAGATTTGTTAGGAAGGGCATTTATACAACAAACAATTTTTAAAATCAAAAAAAATAAATGGGCTCAAGCTCACATCCGAATTGAAGCCGGATTGACATGAGCCCTTTTTATTTTATTTTCATGTACATAGTAGTTAGATTCTTTTATTGTTATATTTTTATTTTCATGTTGTTGTAGTGTAGAAGTTGTTTACCTCTCCCTAATTTGGACTCAATTCATTTTGAGCATCATCATAATAAAACTTATTCAATATCATGTGTGACTTTAAGTTGGGGGGTGTAAACAAGCTTTTTTGTAATTCATTTTCTCTTTAATGTGTCTACAGAAAAAAAAAGGAAAAAGAAAAGGAAAAGAAAAAAAAAAGAGTATCTTATTTCCCATATTACTTTTATTTTTCTCATTGCATGATTTCTTGTGCATTGTGGACAATGCATGNGTGTATGGGCACATCACTAATGAGTGCCCAATAAATTATACGATTCAAAACTTTGCATGCGAGGGTTCAAATTCAATATTGGCCTCCGAAAATTTTTACCCCGACCATTNATTTCTTGTGCATTGTGGACAATGCATGGTTCAAGTTGGGGGGTGAGGTACACCATTTACACGTTCCACCACTTTTTGTACATAATAATTGAAAATGTGAAAATTTTGAAAATTTAGGACATTTTTGGTGGAAAATATCTAATATTGAACTATATTCCCCTATCCTAATTGGTATGGGAGTTGTGATTGCCTGATATTCATAATGAACTTTGAACACATGAGTACACCATAGAAGTTTATCCTATGCTTGAGTATCACATATGTATTTACTTTTGAACTCAACCTTAAGTGCACCTTGAATGTGTAATTTTGGCAATTTACGGATTGGCTTCATATTTTTGTGCTTGACATGAATAGTGGAGATGTGTAAGGACCCATGAGAGCTTTAGTGTCAATACTTGTTGGAGGGCACTTACATTTACTCAATGAACAAATTTTCAAATTTCAAATTTGTTCAGTAATCTCATTATGCTTGTTTTGGTTAGGTGCATTTGGGTAGTTGATGGACTTTGTCTTGATATGTACAATGTTCTCCCACACCTATCTAGAAATGATCTTAGGTCATCTTTGATTTGCCTTGAGCCTTAGCCTTTTTTCTTGTGAAATTCTATCCCTAGTACCATGTTTGAGCCTTGTTAAAAATTTGTTTCCATGCCACACACTTAACCAAGCCGATGTAAAATGATAAAAATTTACCACACCTTGGTTATTCTGAGAGCTAACCACGATTGATCATAAAAGAGAAGGAATGGTGATGTGGAAACCCAAAAAAAGGGATGAATGATGCATATTTCAAAAAAATTTGAATGAAAAAGAATGATAAAAGAAAAAGGAGAGCGAAATGGGTGAAAGAAGAAAGAATGATCAAAGAAAAAGAAAAATGTTAAGGAAAAGAAGAAAAAGCAACAAAGAGTGAGGTGAAGGTGATAAGCTGAAAATTTCACAAAAAGGGGAAATTGTTGACAACAAAGGTCATGCCTCGGAATAACCCTCTTTGTTATCCTCTTTCCTTCATTTCATTTGCCTCAATATCACCCAAAGGCCCCATTATAACCCTTGAAAGTCCTAAATGATCTAGATCAAGCATAGGAGGGCACACTTTTAAAGAAAAGAGAAGTTAATTTTGCTATCTAATGCCCCAACATTCCTTTCATGAGATTATGTCAAGGTTGTTTCTTTTGTATACATGTGCTTTATTTTTGGATTATATGTGAGCATACTTTGGTTTGTGCATAAGATTCTATCTCACATATACACATGGAGAGCATGCTTGGATAATCATTGAGCTATTCATTTTTGAGAGAAAGCCTTCGTGAGTTTTGCATCAAAATTGAATTTGGATAACTAAGTGAATGTGAATTCCATTGAGTAAATACTTAAATTACATATTCATTTCACACCAACACGAGTTTTGAAAGAAAATGTGTAAGTGGATACTCTAGAATAGCATTTTATGGCTATGACATGATTCATGTGTGACTAGTTTGAGTGTTTAGAGCAAGCTATTATTGACATCCCAATGCTAGTTATGTTTCAAATGTTGGATATGAGGAAAAGAAGTTTGTAGGTACCTTCACTGAAAATCTTCACGAGACAAAACTCGTCCACTAGGGATCACGTAGAGGTTTAAAGGCTTATTGCATATGCTAAATGCAATAGTGGAATTAGTATAGGGTTATTTGTGTTTGCTTAATTGTTACATTTAGTTTGCTAGGGACTAGCAAAGATTAAGTTGGGGGGTGTGATAAGCGTGTAATATTGCATATTTAATGGCCTCATTATAGGCATTTTAACTCAAAATTTGCATTTAACTACTTAGAGTTAGTTGAATTTGTGAATAATGTGGAAATTTTGATGTTGCAAGTAATTATAGCGTAAATGATGGATTTCGGAATCCTGCAACTATGTATGAATGAGTGGTGAAGAGATAATCACATTACACAAGGATTGAGAGGCTTTAAAGTGAAAGAAATCAAGTAGGTAGTGGTATGTGGTATCATAGATACCGGTATCTAAGCCTACTTGAATCTTGGTACTGTCACCCGCACCATTCGGTGTTGGTATCTCCGTTTTCTCCATTTTTTACCATGATCTATTTTGAATATAAAACTTTTCAAAACATGAAATTTGTAGATCTGGATGTCCTCTGTCTTGTGTCAAAATTGCAACTCAATCCAGCAGTTGGATTAAAATTTATGGTAAATTTACAAAACCTAGTCCTGAACTAGCATCTCATTTACTACCTACTGGTAGAAGGAAACCAAAACCTACCGGTAGGTTTTGCCTACTAGACAAAAAATCTACCAATAGGTTTTGGCTACTAGAGTAAAACCTACTAGTAGGTTTCCATCGACCTACCTATAGGTTTTTGCTAAAACATGCCAGATTCTGCAACTCAAGCTCTGCAACTTTGGGAGTCCCACAATTGATTCTCCTATTTGCCCCCTAACATCCCTTACACACATACATGCCTCCCCACACCTAGGTGTGGACTTTGGGAGGCCTGCACACACATGCTAGAGGAGTCCTATGGACAAAAATGCAAAGGTCTTACACCATATATTCAGCTTCACACAAGTTTTGGGGGGAGAGAAGCTACCTAAGCTTAGGAGTAGTTTTACAGAGATAAGTTCTCAAGGAAGAAGATGAAATTCTTGAGAGAGAAATTTATGTTTTTGTATTTTCTTCTCAATTTCAGTTGTAGTAAGCTTTAAATCTCTTGTAATCCTTAATTCTTGCACTTTAATCTCATTTATTTTAAGTGTATTACAAGTTTAGTTACATGTTCTAGATTCTACCATGTTTACATTGAGTTTTTCATTTCAAGCTTTTAGTTGGGTATTGAATGCACTTATTTTTGTAGTTTCACCTTTCTTTACATTAACACAAGTTTTAATCTCCATTTCAATACCATGTCTCTTTACATTATGCATGTCTTATAGTGTACGATGATTTGGTTTGACTAGGTTGAGTGTGGAGGCAGTTGTGAGTTCTTGATACACCCTAAACTTGTCACGAGGTATGCTTGAATCCTCATCTCCATTTTAGTCCCTTGCTTCCTACGAATCAATCAAACATCTAGGCACAATTGGAGAAAGGACTTGAGTTGATTTGACATTCCCATTTGAATGGCCTTGTTGGATTAGCCAACACTTGTTTTCATTACATTTTTATAATCAATCTTCACTCACCAAAACACAACTCAAAAGATTTTACACTTTCTCATTTTTACAAAATCGCGTTCACACAATTCACCTTCCTTCCTTGAGGAGATGACATTGGAATACCCATTCCAAGTAAAACACAACACTCGAAAGTCTCTCTACGCTTGGAGAGCACTTTTGCACACACACACACACACACACGTGTTTTTGTTCATTCCACACACCCATTTGCCCCTTTTTTTGCATCATTCCGAGGGAGAGTGACACTCCTCTACACACAAAAGTCATATAAACATTTGAGGGTGATGTACAGAGATTAGGGACAACGAAATACATTTTGCAATTGGCCTTTGCGATTGCATCCTAACCAAAAGTCTTCTAATGAAACTTACAATTATGCTTGTTAGAATACCATTGAATCGAACAAAAATTTTCTCCACACCGGTACTCAAACCCCATCAAGCCAATCCATTTTCTATAGAAGTTGCACCTATCCGACCTGACTCAATTCCTCAAAGCCCCTGCATCCTCAAATTTCACACCCTTCGCTTCCTCAATTTCTCGCTCATATCCATTATTTTCCTTCACGGCTTGATCATCAAAAACCTGTTTTATTGTTTCTTCAATTACTAAAACAATATCGGCTTGATTCAAAAGATGGTATTTGAAGCATTTTGTGCATAGATTATTTGTTTTTGAGCTTCAAAAGAAGTTGTAGTTATTAGTGCAGAGCATTGGAACAGTGCCTCTGAGCTCGTTGTTGTCACCCTCTTCAACCAAGAGAATCGGAGTGTAGTTTTCTAGATAATGACTGCCACCCTCTTCAAGCAATTTCTTCTTTGATTCTTGATCCATAATACTGTAAGCTAATATTCAACAAAAATTTGAATTTTTTAGATGAAATAAGATGAAGAGATGAAAACCCAGTAATCATAGCATGGTAACGTCTTAAAAGAGAGAGGTTATAAAGGTAAACATAATTTTTTCTAGGGTTTGGTTATACCAGATCCATCAAATCTTCCTCCACTCCTTATCTTTCAAAATCCTCAAAGAATGGTTTGAGTCTTTGGCCATTGACCTTGAATGTCCTGCCATCCTTAGGGTTTGTGCCATCCACGGCTCCATTGGGGTAGGCCACCTTGACAAGATAAGGGTCATCCCAATGGGATTGGAGTTTCCCTTGAAAGATTGAGAGACAATAGTTGTATAAGAGCACTTTTTGGCTAGGCTAAAATGACTTCCTCATAATAGATTTGTCATGAAAGATCTTAGCCCACTCTTTTGAAATTTTGGAGCTCTCATATGCATCTCTTCAAATATCTTCCAACTCATTCATTTTTGGCTTCCTATGCTCTCCGGCCATTCTTAGATTAAAATTTAAAGTATTTATGGCCCAATAGGATTTGTATTCCATCTCTAATGGCAAATGGAAAGCCTTTCCATTAATGAACTAGTAGGGAGACATGCCTAAGACAGTCTTGTAGGCAATGCGGTAAGTCCATAGGGCATCATCAGTCTAAATGATCAATCTTTCCTATTTGGATTCACTGTCTTCTCTAAGATATTTTTGATCTCCCTATTGGCCAACTTGGCTTGGCCATTGGTTTGTGGGTGGTATGTGGTCGACACCTTATGTGTGACACCATACTTACGCATTAGAGACGCAAATGACCTACTGCAGAAATGCGATCCATTGTCACTTATCATACCACGAGGCACCCCAAACCTCAAAAAGATATTCTCTTTCAAGAATTTGACCACGACCCGATGGTCATTGGTCATGGTTGGGATAGCCTCACCCCATTTGGACACGTAGTCCACCGCTAGTAGAATGTATAGGAAACCAAACGACATGAGGAAGGGACCTATAAAGTCAATGCCTCAACAATCAAATATTTCAGTGGCAAGAACAGGGGAAAGAGGCATCATGTTCTTTCGGGTCACACTACCCAATCTTTGGCACTATCGCATTCTTTACAAAATGAAACACAATCTTTGTTAAGTGAAGGCTAATAAAAACCAGATTGTAGAATTTTCGACAAAGTCTTCTTGGAAGAGAAGTGACCACCACATGCTTCTGAGTGGCAAAATGCAAGAACATCCTATTGCTCATTTTTTGATATACATCTCTGCATGACTTGATCAGGGCAATACTTGAACAGGTATGGGTTGTCAAAATAAAAGTACTTCACATCCGCCATAAATCTTCTTCTATCCTCTAAACTCCTATGCGGTGGTATTTGCCTTATTGCAAGATAATTGCATATGTCAGCATACTAGGGACAAATAGAATGAATCAAAAGTAATTGCTCATCAGGAAAAAAATCAAGGATATGAATGTGCTTGTCGGCCTCTTTCACCACTAGTCAAGACAAATGGTTCGTCACCACATTCTCCACTCCCTTCTTATCTTTGATTGTCAAATTGAACTCTTGGAGTAGGAGGATCCACTTGATGAGTCTCGATTTGGCATCCTGCTTAGACAACAGATACTTCAAAGTGGAGTAAACAGTACAGACTACTATTGGTGAACCAATGATGTAGGATCGGAATTTATCTAATGCAAATACTACCACTAGCAACTCCTTTTTAGTGGTGGTGCAGTTCATTTGGGCTTCATTAAGTATTTTGCTAGCGTAGCATATTACATAAGGTCTCTTATCCTCCCTTTGACCAAGCACTACGTCGTCACGTAATCATTCGCGTTGCACATCAGCTCAAAAGGTAAATCCCACTTGGGTGGTCACATAATTGGAGATGTAGTAAGCATGCTTTTGAGTTTTGAAAACGATGCCTCAAAATTATCTAACCACTTGAATGGGACATCCTTAGACAGTAATTGGTCAAAGGTTGGGCCAATGCACTAAAGTTTTTAATAAAACGACGATAAAAGCCAGCATGACCCATAAATGACTTGATATCCTTTATGACCTTCAGTGTAGGGAGGTTGGAAATGGCCTCAACTTTTGATTTATCTACTATGATCCCCTTCGCCAAGACGATATGCCCAAGAACAATTCCTTGTGTCACCATGAAGTGACACTTCTCTCAATTCATGACAAAGTTCTTCTCCTCGCGTCTCTCGAGAACTCTCTCCAAATTTTCTAAACATCCACTGAAGGAATCCCCAAACACCGAGAATTCATCCATAAACACCTCTACAATCTTCTCCACTATATCACTAAAAATCCCCATCATGCAATGTTGAAAGGTTCTAGGGGCATTACATAGCCCGAAAGGCATGCGACAGTAGACAAAAGTACTATAGGGACAAGTGAAGGTGGTTTTCTCCTGATTTTCCAATGCAATCTCGATTTGATTGTAGCCAGAGTATCCATCTAAGAAGCAATACAATAGATGCCCCGCTACTCATTCCAACACTTAGTCGAGGAATGGCAAAGAGAAGTGATCCTTTCTTGTGCACAGGTTGAGCTTTCGGTAATCAATACTCACTCTCCAACCTGTTATCACCCTCGTTGGAATAAGCTCATTCTCCTTATTCGCAAGAATCGTGACTCCTGACTTCTTTGGTACTACTTGCATAGAACTAAACCACTTACTATCAGTAATTGAAAAGATGATGCCCACGTCAAGTAGCTTTAGTACATCGTCTCTCACCGCATCCTTCATGAATAGGTTCAACCTCNAAAATTTGAATTTTTTAGATGAAATAAGATGAAGAGATGAAAACCCAGTAATCATAGCATGGTAACGTCTTAAAAGAGAGAGGTTATAAAGGTAAACATAATTTTTTCTAGGGTTTGGTTATACCAGATCCATCAAATCTTCCTCCACTCCTTATCTTTCAAAATCCTCAAAGAATGGTTTGAGTCTTTGGCCATTGACCTTGAATGTCCTGCCATCCTTAGGGTTTGTGCCATCCACGGCTCCATTGGGGTAGGCCACATTGACAAGATAAGGGTCATCCCAATGGGATTGGAGTTTCCCTTGAAAGATTGAGAGACAATAGTTGTATAAGAGCACTTTTTGGCTAGGCTAAAATGACTTCCTCATAATAGATTTGTCATGAAAGATCTTAGCCCACTCTTTTGAAATTTTGGAGCTCTCATATGCATCTCTTCAAATATCTTCCAACTCATTCATTTTTGGCTTCCTATGCTCTCCGGCCATTCTTAGATTAAAATTTAAAGTATTTATGGCCCAATAGGATTTGTATTCCATCTCTAATGGCAAATGGAAAGCCTTTCCATTAATGAACTAGTAGGGAGACATGCCTAAGACAGTCTTGTAGGCAATGCGGTAAGTCCATAGGGCATCATCAGTCTAAATGATCAATCTTTCCTATTTGGATTCACTGTCTTCTCTAAGATATTTTTGATCTCCCTATTGGCCAACTCGGCTTGGCCATTGGTTTGTGGGTGGTATGCGGTGGACACCTTATGTGTGACACCATACTTACGCATTAGAGACGCAAATGACCTACTGCAGAAATGCGATCCATTGTCACTTATCATACCACGAGGCACCCCAAACCTCAAAAAGATATTCTCTTTCAAGAATTTGACCACGACCCGATGGTCATTGGTCATGGTTGGGATAGCCTCACCCCATTTGGACACGTAGTCCACCGCTAGTAGAATGTATAGGAAACCAAACGACATGAGGAAGGGACCTATAAAGTCAATGCCTCAACAATCAAATATTTCAGTGGCAAGAACAGGGGAAAGAGGCATCATGTTCTTTCGGGTCACACTACCCAATCTTTGGCACTATCGCATTCTTTACAAAATGAAACACAATCTTTGTTAAGTGAAGGCTAATAAAAACCAGATTGTAGAATTTTCGACAAAGTCTTCTTGGAAGAGAAGTGACCACCACATGCTTCTGAGTGGCAAAATGCAAGAACATCCTATTGCTCATTTTTTGATATACATCTCTGCATGACTTGATCAGGGCAATACTTGAACAGGTATGGGTTGTCGAAATAAAAGTACTTCACATCCGCCATAAATCTTCTTCTATCCTCTAAACTCCTATGCGGTGGTATTTGCCTTATTGCAAGATAATTGCATATGTCAGCATACTAGGGACAAATAGAATGAATCAAAAGTAATTGCTCATCAGGAAAAAAATCAAGGATATGAATGTGCTTGTCGGCCTCTTTCACCACTAGTCAAGACAAATGGTTCGTCACCACATTCTCCACTCCCTTCTTATCTTTGATTGTCAAATTGAACTCTTGGAGTAGGAGGATCCACTTGATGAGTCTCGATTTGGCATCCTGCTTAGACAACAGATACTTCAAAGTGGAGTAAACAGTACAGACTACTATTGGTGAACCAATGATGTAGGATTGGAATTTATCTAATGCAAATACTATCACTAGCAACTCCTTTTCAGTGGTGGTGCAGTTCATTTGGGCTTCATTAAGTATTTTGCTAGCGTAGCATATTACATAAGGTCTCTTATCCTCCTTTTGACCAAGCAATACGTCGATCACGTAATCATTCNACAGACTACTATTGGTGAACCAATGATGTAGGATCGGAATTTATCTAATGCAAATACTACCACTAGCAACTCCTTTTTAGTGGTGGTGCAGTTCATTTGGGCTTCATTAAGTATTTTGCTAGCGTAGCATATTACATAAGGTCTCTTATCCTCCCTTTGACCAAGCACTACGTCGTCACGTAATCATTCGCGTTGCACATCAGCTCAAAAGGTAAATCCCACTTGGGTGGTNCTTTTGACCAAGCAATACGTCGATCACGTAATCATTCGCGTTGCACATCAGCTCAAAAGGTAAATCCCACTTGGGTGGTCACATAATTGGAGATGTAGTAAGCATGCTTTTGAGTTTTGAAAATGATGCCTCAAAATTATCTGACCACTCGAATGGGACATCCTTAGACAGTAATTGGTCAAAGGTTGGGCCAATGCACTAAAGTTTTTAATAAAACGATGATAAAAGCCAGCATGACCCATAAATGACTTGATATCCTTTATGACCTTCAGTGTAGGGAGGTTGGANACGATGCCTCAAAATTATCTAACCACTTGAATGGGACATCCTTAGACAGTAATTGGTCAAAGGTTGGGCCAATGCACTAAAGTTTTTAATAAAACGACGATAAAAGCCAGCATGACCCATAAATGACTTGATATCCTTTATGACCTTCAGTGTAGGGAGGTTGGAAATGGCCTCAACTTTTGATTTATCTACTATGATCCCCTTCGCCAAGACGATATGCCCAAGAACAATTCCTTGTGTCACCATGAAGTGACACTTCTCTCAATTCATGACAAAGTTCTTCTCCTCGCGTCTCTCGAGAACTCTCTCCAAATTTTCTAAACATCCACTGAAGGAATCCCCAAACACCGAGAATTCATCCATAAACACCTCTACAATCTTCTCCACTATATCACTAAAAATCCCCATCATGCAATGTTGAAAGGTTCTAGGGGCATTACATAGCCCGAAAGGCATGCGACAGTAGACAAAAGTACTATAGGGACAAGTGAAGGTGGTTTTCTCCTGATTTTTCAATGCAATCTTGATTTGATTGTAGCTAGAGTATCCATCTAAGAAGCAATACAATAGATGCCCCGCTACTCATTCCAACACTTAGTCGAGGAATGGCAAAGAGAAGTGATCCTTTCTTGTGCACAGGTTGAGCTTTCGGTAATNCGTTTGCTTGGTGAGGAATGCCTTCTTGTGGACATTGAGTTTTCTCTTCACTGTGCAGAAGTCTTTCAAGATCTTTGCACAAAATGGAATTTGCTTTATCGCTTCGAGGTGTGGNTAGGGAGGTTGGAAATGGCCTCAACTTTTGATTTGTCTACTATGATCCCCTTCGCCAAGACGATATGCCCAAGAACAATTCCTTGTGTCACCATGAAGTGACACTTCTCTCAATTCATGACAAAGTTCTTCTCCTCGCGTCTCTCGAGAACTCTCTCCAAATTTTCTAAACATCCACTGAAGGAATCCCCAAACACCGAGAATTCATCCATAAACACCTCTACAATCTTCTCCACTATATCACTAAAAATCCCCATCATGCAATGTTGAAAGGTTCTAGGGGCATTACATAGCCCGAAAGGCATGCGACAGTAGACAAAAGTACTATAGGGACAAGTGAAGGTGGTTTTCTCCTGATTTTCCAATGCAATCTCGATTTGATTGTAGCCAGAGTATCCATCTAAGAAGCAATACAATAGATGCCCCGCTACTCATTCCAACACTTAGTCGAGGAATGGCAAAGAGAAGTGATCCTTTCTTGTGCACAGGTTGAGCTTTCGGTAATCAATACTCACTCTCCAACCTGTTATCACCCTCGTTGGAATAAGCTCATTCTCCTTATTCGCAAGAATCGTGACTCCTGACTTCTTTGGTACTACTTGCATAGAACTAAACCACTTACTATCAGTAATTGAAAAGATGATGCCCACGTCAAGTAGCTTTAGTACATCGTCTCTCACCGCATCCTTCATGAATAGGTTCAACCTCCTTTGTGGTTGTCGAGATGATTTGGAGTCCTCTTCAAGATAGATACAGTGTGTGCAAATGAGGGGGCTTATCCGCTTGATGTCGGCAATTGTCCAACAAATCACCCCCTTATACCTTCTCAACACTTCCAAGAGATCTTCTTCATGCTTTGCATCCAAGGTTGAGCTAATCACCACCGAAAAGGTCCTATCCTCCTCAAGATATGCATACTTCAGATGGGATGGTAATGGCTTCAATTGCAATATGGGTTTTTGGTCATTTGATGGAAAAATCTTCTTGTCTTGATGTGGGGGTTTCTCAAATGTATGGGTCCACTTTTCTACCCCTTTCAAGCTCTCTAGCTTCTCTTGCTCATCAACCTCTTCCTCTATATCAACATTCTCCTTTTCTCCCAACTTTAACATGCCCAACAATCCCAAGTGCTCCACTACCAAGGTGTCAATCCTACTGACTTCGTGCATTTCCTCATCATCCCCCAGTTGTTTGTTCAAACTGAACACATTGAATTCCATAGTCATGCTCCCAAAAGTAAGCTTCATGAGGCCATTCTTGCAATTAATAACAACATTAGAGGTAGCAAGGAATGGTCTACCTAATATAACATAGATTTGGGAGTAAGGGTTAGCAACAGGGTGAGTCTCAAGCACAATGAAATCGACAGAAAAATAAAAATTATCCACTTGAACCAAAACATTCTCAACCACTCCCTTTGGTGTTCGAATGCTCCGATCTGTCGACTGAAGAGTGATTGAAGTTGGCTTCAACTCTTCAAGTTGGAGTTGCTTGTACATCGAGTAGGGTAAGAGGTTCACACTCGCCCCCAAATCAAGCAATGCTTGCTCCACCCAGTAATTTCCTATTGTGATGGCAATGGTAGGGCAGCGGGGGTCTTTAAACTTTGGTGGGGTATTTTTTTCTCAAGATTGAGCTCATTTGCTCGGTGAGGAATGCCTTCTTGTGGACATTGAGTTTTCTCTTCACTGTGCAAAAGTCTTTCAAGATCTTTGCACAAAATGGAATTTGCTTTATCGCTTCGAGGTGTGGAATATTGATTTTCACCTGCTTGAACATCTCAATTATATCATAATAGTTAGCCACCTTGATAGGTGGCTGCAAATAATTAGGAAAAAGGGCAGGAATGGGGGAAACATTCACACTTTCATCAACTAATGTTTCTTTCTCAGCCACCTCACTACTCACCTCATCCCCCTTGGTGTCACCCTTGATCTATTTTTCTATGGGCAATGTGGCCTTGGGTGAGACCTTTGGCACAATAGTCTTATCAATTTTTTTGCCACTTCAAAGGGTGGTGACCACTTTGAGTTGCTCACAACTCTCCCTAGAGGGTTCAGATGACTAAATGACATATTGACCTCTAGGGTTTTCTTGGGGTTGAGCGTAGAATTTCCCATTTTCTTGTTGTGATGTCCCCATTGAATTTATCAACTTTGTGAGTTGGGCCCAAATGTCATTAAAAGCTGTGGCATTTTGATTGTTGATGGTAGTCTAGTTTTTAATGAAGGTATTCTGGCTTTGAATGAAGGAATGAACCACATTCTCCAAACTCCTTTTGTGAGGAGGTTGGTATGTGGATGGGTTGGATGGTCCTTATTGATTAAAATTTTATGGAGGTGGACCTTAGGAGAAATTTCGTGGAGGCGGATTTTGCAAACACCCTTGTGGATTAGACCGAGAGTATTGGGGGCTAGATGCTTGCCCTTTAGCTTGGTAATGACCTTGCTTGGGAGGCACGAGAGGTGAAAATGCATTAGAACCATGAGGAGTGAGATTCTCATTTCTCCAGCTAAATTTAGGGTGATTACTCTAACCTAAATTGTATGTGTTTGAGTGAGGGGAGAATGATTGTCTCATTTGGTTAAATGCATTGATTTACTCGTGAAACACTTCCTTAAGTGCCGAAATGTCAGGGCACTCCAATATGGAATGCTCCACACTCTCACAAATTGAGCAAGACTCCTCGGTCTTTGAAACATTGGAGCAATTTCTTGTAGTGATCCCAAGAGTGATAGAATTATTCATTGGGCTTTTTTGAAAAGTTTTGAATTTGTTTCTTTACAGTGGTGGTTCTATGTACCGGGAAAAAATTTATTCAAAAAATTAGAAAGCATTTGAGCCCAAGAGGTGTTGGATAGAGGCCGCAAGGAATTCAACTATGTTTTGGCTTTGTCCTTAAGGGAAAAAGGAAATAATTTCAAATGAAAATTTTCTTCCATAGCATAGTTAGTGTTGAAGGTAGTAACTATGTCCTCGAATTCTTTGATGTGCAAGTAAGGATTCTCCTTTTTAATTCCATGGAATATAGGGAGTAGTTGCAACATTCTCAGCTTAACTAGGAAGGCATGGGCTTGGACCGGTGGAAGAATGCATGAGGGAGTGGTGCTACAATTCGGTTGAAGGAAATCCCTTATTGACATCGCCTGAGGATCAAATTGGATGTTGTTCCCTTCATTCATAGGAGGGGAGAATTGCATTAGTGGATTAGGCATTCTAGGTTCTTGCATTCCCTCACCCCTTTGAATATTCAGATTGACACCTACATTCTCAAAATTATCCTCTGCATCCTCGGGTGGGTCTTGGTCAATGTTCATGTTGGGGCCTAAGGGTTGTCTAACCAATCGGTTTTGTTCGTTCCATCCCCACATACAACAAACTATCTACAAATTAAAATTTAAACAAACAAAAGTATAAACAAGGAGCAACGTACCTCAGCCCATGATGAACATCAAGGGACTTACCTCCATTGTCCGAAAATCATCTTCTCAATTCAACGTTTTCCTTCCCCAGCAATGACGCCAAAAATACTTGATTGGTTTCCCTTGTATTCCTAATTCTCCTCACAAGAACCCTCAATGTGTATATGACTTGTGTGTGTGGGTGAGTGTCACTCTCACTCGGGTTCAATGAAAGGAATGGAAAATGGGTGTGTGGAATGAAATATGTGTGTGTGAACAAAAGTGCTCCCCAAGCGCAGGGAGACTTTTGAGTGTTGTGTTTTACTTGGAAATCATATTCCAAGGTTGTCTCTTCAGGGAAAGAGGTGAATCGTGTTAAAGGTGACCTTGATGAAAAGGGTAAAGTGTAAAAATCTTTTGATGTTTGAGTTTGGTTTGTGATTGTGTTCTTAATGAAAATAGAATGGAAAACAAGTGTTGGCTAATCTGAAGGGGTCATTCCAATAGGAATGCCAAATCAATTCAATACCTTCCTCCAATGGTGTCTAGATGTTCGATTGATTCGTAAGAAGCGCGGGACCAAAATGGAGGTGAGGATTAAAGCAAAGACATGAATGAAATGAAGAGACATTGAATAGAAATGAAGCTTGGACATTAAACTAATGTAAGAAAACACAAAACTACAGGAGAATGCATTTAATACCCATTTAAAGCTTGAAATGTAGAAAACTCAAATACATTAATTGTAGAAGTTAAGATACTCAACTAAACTTGAAATGTACTGGAAATAAATGACATTAAAGACAATAGCAGAAGCTTACCAAAGTCTTACAAGAGATTACAAGGAAAATGGATGGAAGAAGTGTGAAAAATCTAAGCTTTCTCTCTCTACAATGCAATATATTCTCTATAATACATAATCCCCCCATATCTTCATCCATGGAGAGCTCCTTAGGTGTGTGACATGCTTCCAATCAAGAGGGGGCTAATTGGATGGGATCTTGTAGACTAGGACAGGCCTAGCCTTCCTTTCTTTTGTTTTGCTCTTCTCTCTCCTCCATTTAATGCTCAAGCCTTCCAAGTCTAAGTAGATGTGTAAAGGGGAGGCTTGTAGATGTGTAAGGGATGTTGGGGGACTAGATGGAGAAGTGTATGTGGGACACCCAAATAGCAGAGCTTGAGTTATAGGATGTCTGGGCAGTTTGAGCAAAACCTTCCTGAAAGTTTGTGCAGGAATAGTTATATGAGTATTCCAATAAGCAAAACCTTCCGAAAGGTTAATGCAAACCCTCCGAAAGGTTCATTACAGTAGACAAAACCTTCCAGAAGGTTTCTTGCGGTGAATAGGCAGACCAAGTGTAAACCTTTCGAAAGGTTTTCATCCAAAATGTTTTTTTCTTGGTTTCTTCACCCTCCAAGCCTTCCTTTAAGCCATTCCCTCATCTTCATTGATTTCAAACACTTCATTGGGGGTATAACTCCAACCATTTATGCCTTTTCACCTACATTTACACAAAACTCCATTAAAACTGAAATTAAACACATTTCTCCCCAATTTTCATAGCAAAAGCAAGTATAAGAGGGCATAACAACATAGAATTTATGCAATGTTTTGTGCTAATCAATGGACAAAGATTGAAACCATTTTTAGAAGGATTTGTGGCTGAGGTGAAGCCCATTGAGTTGGTGGATCCACATTATGGACTTGAAAATTAACTGTGAATTTCTTTTGTATTTTATAATAGTTTTTTTTTCTTTCTTTTCCTCTAAATTTTTGTAATTTCTAGTGTAAATTTTTTCTTTCGAGAGTTAGGATTTGCTACTAATGCTATAGTTATAGGTATTTCTCTTACCCTTCCTTGATTATCTTTTATGATTTTCCGCGCTTCATTATTCATTGGAGACAATGCACAAATTAGGCTGCGGTGGGATAGTTGTATTATAAATGCACAACATTTATCGGTTTTAAGTACTTAGGATTATGGTATGCTTTGGTTTAAGTACTTAGGATGAATTTATTTCTTTATTTTTGATTTATTTATTTATGATTTTAAAAATATAAAAATATAAAAAAAAAAGAAATTGTTTTGAAATTTTGGGTAAAGTTCAATATTGTTAGACTGAAAACCAAAAATTCAAAAACTCCGTTCAAATGCATGAGCATCGTTCGAACGTGCATTGTTGACCGAGTTCAAATGTCAGACTGAAAGGGTGGTGGCTCTTGGGAAATGGTGAGAAACTTCAAAGCTCCATTCGAATGCATGATGTCCGTTCAAATGGTAATGTCAGACTTTAAAAAGACAAACTGTCTTTCTACTTTGGCAATCTACAACTTCTCTTCCTCGAAACCAAAAAAACTCTTCTTCTCTATTTCATAAATCTTCAAAAGTCATCAAAACTCCACTCAAATTATATCCAAACCTAAGATTTCTTCCTCAAGACTTTTGATTTAGCTTTCACTCACTGTCTTGAAGCTATTTTTAGTGTTTTTCTTACCCTTCCAAGAAACCCAAAGGAACAAAAAAATAACTATTCAAGGGAATGGTGTAATTAAATGATTGTTTTCCCAAGTCGTGTGTCAGCAAGGGCATCCGGTCTTTCTGTCTCTGATGTGACACAATATGCCACGCATCCATTCCCCATTGGCTGTGTCCCCTGCCTTCCTGTGCCTTCTGACACCAATTATGTAAGACGAGGTCATGATAGCTAACCTAGCCTAGTCTAGGCTAGTGACCTGTACATCAATAGCCTCTACAGGAGTAGAGAATGCCATCCTGGATGGTACACCTCAGAACCGAGAAGGATGTACATCTCAGAGCCGAGAGTGGAGGTACATATAGGGACCGATGTACCATATCCCCCCGACTGAGGGATACGTGTCGGTACGTAACGTACTGGATGCCATTGATCCCTACGACCAGTACCTCGGGGGAGAGGGACTTGTGAACCGATGGGTACGTGTCGTGATCACAGTTACAAGAACTTAGTGACACCGAGGACACGTGTCTTCATCTTGAAGTATTTTGGAAATGTCCCATCAGTATGATTCTCACTTTCTCAAATGCCTATTGTTATGGAGAGATATGTTGTCTTAGATGGTTTTTCACCTTATGGTATTGATGAGATCATTGAGAGGAAGGGGTGGGTTGATTTCATGAAATTAAAGAATGGGAAGGGGGTTACTGCACTAACTAGAGAATTCTATTGTAATGTTGAAAGGATGGACTCAACAGGGTTTACTACTTCCGTGAGGGGTAGGAGAATGGTGATAGACTTGAGTGTGATTTTCAGGGTGGTAGGTATAAATGTACTCCCTAGGCCACAATTTAACCTTTCTACTATTTTTTATATGCAAGATATGGCTAGGGAGTTGATGGGTGATCTAGATTTTGTGTGGACTCAAAGGGCTACGATGTTGAATCAAGGCTAACTAACTAACAAATATAGAATTTTGAATTGTATCTCTCCAGCTAATATTTTGTTGTTAAGTAGAAAGACTTAGGTATACCCTGAGAGGGCAAAGTTGTTATATGTTTTGGGGACAGGTCAGGCCATGTGTTTTCCTTCTATAATCATGGTTGAGATGCAGAGGGCATTACAAGAGACTACTAAGAATGCATCTCTTCCATTTGGTTATTTGGTCACCCAAATTTATATGGGAGCAGGGATAGTTGTGGAGATTGGGACGCTCAAGGAGAAGCACCCAAAAATTTTGGACAACACTACTTTGATGAAAAGTTGGAGTGCTAGTGATAGAGGTGTTGAGCCTGCTATCGATGAGGAGGGGGAGGAAAGTGATGACACCGATGCATTGCTGGGAGATCACGTGGATACTCATATTGAGAGATCTTCCACTCCAGATTGTGGACAATCTGGACTAGACCAAAAGAGAGCTTGCTAGGCACGGATCCATTCTTGATCGCCTTGACCGCGCACCCTTGGACCGTCTCAGTCCTTCATGGTAGACTTGGATTGGGGACCTTGAAGTTTGTTCTATTTTAAGAATTTTCTTTTATTTTATTGAGTTGAGTTAGGATCGAGTTAGTTGTCAAAGCTTTAGTCGTAATTAGTTGAGTCTTGCAAAATTTTTCTTATATATATTATGATTTCATTGCAAAATTTTTTGTCTTCATCTGCCAATTGTTTTGAGTTATGTGCATATGATGAAATTGATTATTGGGTAGATGATACATAATGGAAACATGAACTTATTTATGTTTTAGTCTATTATAGAATTTAGACTATGCTTCAGTATCATAGATTAGCTCCATTGAAACTTAAAGATATCAATGCATATATGACCATGCTTGGATTAGAGGTTAGGACAAGATATTCTCACATTGAAACTTGATACATATAGTGGAGAATAATATAATGTTCCTTGTAATTTTAGAGCCATTCATTCTTGAAGTGACATTTACAATTACTCAATAAAAATGATTTCATTCAACAATTGTCTTTGAATAGGCTCATTTTATTTGTTTTGATTGATATTGATATTGTGAATGACTGTTTGATTTTGCATGTGTACATAGAGCGTGTGTTCTGCAAACTCTTGAGATATGATTTAAGGTCATGTTTGAGATAATGAGCCTTAGCCTTGTTTTTTGAAATTTTATTATCCTTAGCAGCTGTGAAAGGCTTTTTGATTTTGAAGTTCGATTGTTGAACCACATATAACAACTAAGCCTATAATGTGATAGAATATTCTTTACCTTTAGTTATCTTGATATTGAGTTGATGGAATTAATGTATAATGGAATGTGTGGTTGAGACATTGAGAAGAAAAGGTGAATTTGTGTACACTTGTGAAATTAGTATTTGTTCGAATTGCTAAAAGAAGAGAAAAATATGTATATGCTAGAAACAAAAAAGAAAAAAAAAACTGAAAAGAAAGCACAAAGAACAGTGGAAAAGAATACATGAGCAAGTGTTGAAAATCATGCTTAAGAATTGATGTGAAAATATATGTCAAGAAATATTGGAATGTAAAGTTCTCTTGGGGTAAATTTTGAATTCTTAGTCTCTTTTCTTTTAAAACCCCCAATACCCAAGGCCACATTAGAGTATCTCCAACCTTCACTCAAATGTAGACTCAAATTTAAATTTGAGTCAAAATGACCTAAAAAATTTCTCCAACCTTGGACTCAAACCTATACCAAATCACGACAAAACTTATTCTGGACCCAAATTGAAGTAGACTCAAATTAACGCTAACTTTTTAACCTATCCAAAACTAAAAGACTTCTTCAACAATTTTTTCTATGCCTCTTCTTGCCTCTCTCTATTACGCTGCTTCGTCGACCGCCACCGAAACATTTACAAATCATTTGAAGGCATGTCGGTAAGCTTTTTCCTTTTCATTTTCCATCTTCTTGATTTCTTGTATTTTTCAAAACCTTAATCTCACAAATCTTTCATAATATGTAAACCCTAAGCCTACCCATTAAATTTTTCTTTGATTTTTTTGAGTTAACCACTATTGTTAGTACAATTTCAAGCCACAGATTCTTCCTAAAATTTTAAGCCTTTACTATCCACAAATTTAGAAGATTAATTATTTTATTTCTTCAATCTTCCATTTTTGTTAAAAACGTACATATCATGGTTTGAATGACACAAAAAAAAAAAGAGTTTTTGGACAATAAAGGATTATTTTAAAAAATTTGAGTAGATATTTGAGTTTTTCCATTGGAGTACTCTATACCAAATCAAGCTTTTTACTCAAATTTTGACTCAAATTTGAGTCTAAGTTTGAGTCATGTTTGAAGATGCTCTTATAACCTTGATAAGTCCTATTTGATCTCAAGAGTTATTGGTAGATACATTACATGTGTGAATAAGGAGCAGGATAGTGGTTGTTTTGTATATCAATGGTTGATTTCCGATCATGAGACTATGTTAATTCCTTTCTTTTGTTATAGTGTTCATTGTTTACAAGTGTATGTGAGATGAATTTTTTTTTGATCTTATAATAACTCTACTCACATATGGAATGATGAAGGAAAAACAACCAATATAATCAGAGTGAATTCATTGCTGAGAGAAAAACTTGAGTGAGATTTGATTCAAAACTAGTAGTGGATAGTCAAGAGGTGAGGTATTTTTGACTGATTCTCTGATTATTCAAGGTCGTTTACACACTACAGACTAGTTTCAATGGAAATTCGGCCGATGAATATTATTGTGTAGCCTTTAATTCTATAATCTGACTTCGTATGCATTGGTTCATGTTTTTAACTGACTTCGTATGCATTGGTTCATGTTTTTATTTGATTTATTTGTTTGATTGTTGGTTAAGTCATATAATGTGTTCAAAGCTCTGGGCAGATTAAGGGAAATTTTTGTAGGTATCTTCCCTGGAAACCTTCATAAGAATAAACTCATCCACTAGGAGAAACCTAGGGATTTAAAGGTTTATTGCATATGCTAAATACAATCATGAGTCCTACAAAAGTGAATTTTTTTTATTAGACTACGAAAGTGATCTTTCTAGGGACTAATAAGATGTAGGTTGAGGGGTATGATTCATCATCAAAAGTATCATTTCTTTATTGGTTATTTATGATGAATTGCATTATTTCTGAGTTATTAGATGAATTTTCCCATCGCATTATGTTTTAGTCTGAATTTTTAGTGTTTGGTTGATTTGACCGGTAAAATAGGTGAAATGAGCAAAATTGGTGTACGAAATGGGTTTTCTTCCCATCACTTATATTCTTCATTTTTTTTTCATATTTTTCAAAAAGTGCATAAAACAATTAGCATCACAGTCGGACATGGAGGATCAAGTTGGTTGTCTTGAAGTGAAAGTTCACTCACTAATTGTTAGACAAGAAAGGAAATTGAAGGGAATGCGTGAGTTATTTGTCGCCATGAACTCAAATTTTGATCAATTAGTGGCCAATACTTGACTCCGAAATGGTGCACCTAAGTGTAGATGTTAAATTATAATAATAAAAAGAAAGAACAATTTTCAAGAACCATGAACAAATAATTGCATGAATAAGATATTCATTACACAATCCTAAAAACCTTACCATGACTAGAGAGGAAAAAGAGAATTACTCACAGGCCTTGAGTGTTCTTCACAATAAACTTACAAAATAAACTCAAGAAGAGATCCCCCCCCCCCTAAGATTGTCATCCCCTCTATTTATATGTAGGGAATTTTTAAGGAATTTTTTGATTATTTTTACAATTAAAGACCTACTAGGGCTAAACAGCTCTAACAGATATAAGGAGGCACGTTCGAACGGTGATTCACCATCCAAACAGAGCAGAGCCTAACACAAGCATTTGAACGGTACTAACACGTTCAAACAGTGAAAATGCATAATCAATGACTGTTTAAATGGAGCAACTATGTTTGAACGTTTATAATCCAGTAGAATTCGCAACTTTATAATGTCATTCAAACAAAGAAGGAACATTCAAATGGCAAGAGTCTGTATCGACAAAGGAGCGTTCAAACTGCTCATACGCCTCTAAACGACATTAACTCTCCAGAATTCTTCTTATTTCCTCAAGGTCATCTTGCATTCGAATGACCAAGATGCGTTTGAATGGTGTTCACATCTTCGGAATTTCCAATGCTTCAATAAGTCAACTCGGTGAATTTTTTGCCAATCATGGCGTTCGAATGAACAAATGCATCCGAACTGATCTTTTCATCTAGAAGAATTTGATCACCATTCCAACTTTTTCAGAGTTGATATAGACTTCATCTTTATTTTGGCATTATCAAAACTGAATTAATTTACACTTTGATCCCCTTGAGTTCACTTTAATCTCCAATTGATTGGTCGATTTGAGAGGTTGGAAAATTCTATTGATTCACTTTGAGGGGAACCCAATCTCCTAAGCCTTTCACAACAAAGGCATTTATAGGAATGGATATATATGTTAGATATTGTGATAAGCTTTATCTACAATATGAATGGAATTCTATTGCAATTGATTTTTGTGTTATGATATGATTTTTTTAATGAATTTGTTTAAAATGGTGGTGTGTCAATGGTTTGTGCATTTGGTTTGCACAATATTACATAGAAAATGTCGGTTCTTCGAATTAGTGCTACGGAAAGTGATGTCTTGATGGATTTGTTGCTTCGAAACAAACAATGGGGCATACTGCTTGAACGAGGCAACATGACAACCCAAAACTTGAGGGATCTATTAAGGCGGGTGAAATGTAGGCTGCCTGCATTTAGCATGGATCAAATTGACCTTGTGAAGATTATTTTTTTCTAGAAGAAGTAGTACTTCCCTATCAAGTCTATGTTGAAGATGAGGATGTTTGCTTGGGACTCAGCTGATTTGTGCGTCATTGATGGGCCGATCTCTGGAGCTGCAGACTACCTAGTGGTAAGTGTTTAATTCAAAACTATATTAATAAATATCATAGTTAGTCTCTTTATTTTATTTTTTTTCACCTTTGCTTGAATTCTTGATGTGTTTAAAAGTGATTAACTTGTAGGCTAACAAGTTTGCTAGAATTTAGTGCATTGGACCATGTCCTTTATTCAAGAAAATGATGGAGGTTTTCAGCAATGTGTCCTCAAAAGAGCTGATTGAAAGTGTGGGCTCTTGTTCGGGTGGTGATCCAGCAGAAGACATAGAGGTTTATCGATGTTTCTGATTAAGCATGATCCCTGTCAGATTATGGTTGTATGTATATGCTTGCCATATGCCATTTTTGGTTTTTGGGTATGAATGCGTGTAGTGGTAGCTATAAATCACAACTGGCATCGTCGAACTTGGTTGTTGTTGCTATGTTTGGGGAGTTTCATCTTTTGGGAATGTTGGTGTTTATATCATGTATGTAAACAAGTTAATGGTGGATGTGTAAACTTGCTTTTGGAGCCAGCTGTATTGCTTGCGGAGTGGCAGTTGATGTGTTTGCACTGGTTTCTTATATTTGACGTTATATATGTTTGATGTGTTGTGCATGCAATTTTTTTTTTGTAAAGGAAATGATAGTGTTGTGTGTGTTGTGCTTGAACTGTTATCTAGATGAATTATTCCAATGGGGATTTTGTTGTGAGTTTGTTGTAGTGATAAGGCTGGACATATGGACATATGCTTGCAAAAAATAAATCAATCATTGTTGTTGCAATGGGCACTGTTCATTATATGGGAGATAATTGCAACAGTGCATGCAAAACATGTGGAACATAAAAAAATAAAAACAAGTTTTTGGTTTATTCATGCACAGGTGGTTGTACTAACAAACAACAACATGGATTGCTTTGGATTATAAGGTTACACTTGTCTTTTTATATTGAATAGTTCATCTAACACACCTTTTTTGGTAGATATCACACAAATAATTTTTGTAAGAAATAAACAAGGGGAAGGATGGGATAAAAGTGTAAGACTAGATATAGTATCCCATTGGTTAGGAGTAGAATGGATATCATTTTCGATACCACCTATAATCAATCCCCCAAACAAACATGCCCTTGGTGTATTTGATTCCACTGTCATTATTTGACTCAGCTGAATCAAGTTGTTTGACTAATTCAATAAGCATGGAGAATGGATTTCTTAAGAAGATTATTTCCTTTCAGTCACTAAAGAGGAAGAGATGACTCAATTTCAACAATAACAATATTGTAGAAGGTCTAATGTAATGTGAAAAGAATTCTATGGAAAGATTCTGTAGGATAAGACCCTAAACCCAATAGCACTGAAGAATAAGATGGCTAACATTTCGGGGTACAAAGATTTGAAAATTACAAGGGTACATCCAAATATTTTCCAATTCTTCTTTCAAGAGGAAAAAGAATTTTGGAAAGTAATGGACCAAGGACCATGGAGTTTGATAATTATTTTCTAATTCTTAAAAGATAATCAAAGGGGTTGTAGTAGACTCTCTACCATTTGAATCAACTTTTTTCTGGGTCCAAGTGAATTGTCTTTCCCCCAAATGTTATACAAAGGAGATGGCATTGAAGATTGCTAGAAGTTTTATGGACCGAGAGGTGGTGGAGATTCGAGAAATGATAGGGGAGGAAGCAGATTTGTGAAAATTACAATCAATGTCAACATACTGATACCACTTCATCAAGGTACAAAGCTTCACGATAGAAATAGTGATATCAGTCTTGCTAAATTCCAATACCCGTTTTTTTACTGTGGAAGTTTAGGGCATATTGAAAAGCACTGCTTTGTCATGAGAATGGATGTCTAGAATGGTGGTTCAATTTCAAAAAGCACTAGACCTCATTGAGAGTCTGCCGATGGTGCTCGCTCTGGTGGTGCAACTAGAGCGAGATTGTAGGCAACTTCAAGTAATTGAGTATGAGATATTAGCATCAAGATATTGGAGAGTAACTGAAGAGATTTTCCTATAGCCTTAGGCAAAAGAAAGGCATAATGATTGAAGATGAGATAGTATCCCTAACTACACAAGATTAGACTATTTAGACTATTGAATTAAATAAGGAAATGTGGGATAGTGATGTTGAAAGGAATCAAAATAAAAGGGCACAAACCAAGATATTGATCTTCCAAATGACAACCTTCATGAGGTGGACATGAGTTTTGAAATCCCCTTCCACTATCATGTTAGAGCTAGTCAGCCTAATGGCCCAAATGTCCAAAGCTTAAAGACCCTAAGGCTACTATGAATAAAAAAGTTTCCCTTTTAACCAATGATAAAATATCTCCTTATGTTGAGTTGATCCATCCAAAAATTAGGGCAAACATTTGACTAGACTAGGGAATAGGGAAATGGAGTCGTAAGCATAGAGCTCACTGTTAACTACAAATTGGGATATCCAGGAGGTAGAGGCTAGAGGGAAGCAGTGATGTGAGGAAATTGTTGATTAGTCTTGCCACAAACAATGATAGAAGTATGTTGGAATTTTCAGGTGCTTGGAAACCTCTGGACAGTTCGAGTGCTTCATGACCTAGTGAAGCAAAAGGACCCAACCTAATTTTCTTAAAGGAAACTAGGTTAATTACAGAAGAATTTGAAAGAATAAAGAGTCAAATCAGCCTCACTTAAGACTTAATTGATGATTCGAGAGGTGGAGGATGAGGCCTTATGTTGTTGTGGAAACGGGGTTTATAGGTAAGTGTTAAGAGCTTATGAGATTTTCATATTGAAGTTGTAATTGATGAAGGTTCAAGAAACACTTGGAGATTTGTAGGCTTTTATGGACATCTAGTTGTTAGTCAAAGGAAAAACTAATGGAGGCTATTAAAGAGATTGCAACAAAGATCAAATCTTCCTTGGGTATGTAGGGGAGATTTCAATGAGATATTATCTAATCAAGAAAAGTGGGGGAGGGCAGATAGACTAAATTGGCATATTGGAGATTTCCTTAAAGTGGTTGACGAAAGTTATCGAAGGGATATGGGATTTAATGGTTCACCATTCACAAGGTGGAATGATAGTCCCTATCCTTATTCAATTAAGGTGAGGTTGGACAGATTATGGGCATCTTCCTCTTAGCTTTCCATGTTCCCCAACAGCTATGTTAATTACCTGCCTACAATGGAATCCGACCATTGTCAACTACTATTCAAAGTTCTGGCCTCAGAAAGTTTAGGGGAAGATAGGGTAAGTAAGTGAAGATTCCATTTTGAGGCAATATGGCTTACAGATACTATATGTAGATATGTTATCCGACAATAGTGGCAGAGTATATTCCTAGTTCATCTAAGCAACACTTCCTAAACAATGTGAAGGCACATATGTAGGGTGGGAGTTTTGAAATGGAAAAATTAGAAATTTGTTAATATTAATAGCTGGCTTCAAGAAAATAAAGACAAAATTGAGATTTTGCAATTAGGTGTGATAATGAAAGAAATAAGAGATCAGCTAAAGGAAATCCAAAAGTAGATTAATAATCTACTAGAGGGTGAGGAAACAATGTGGTATCAACATTCAAAATCTTTTCGGCTCAAGGATGGGGACAAAAATATGAAATTTTTCCATGCGCAGGCAAGTCTTAGAAAATAAAGAAACACTATTTAATGGTTGTTAGATGAAGAAGGAAGATGGTGCACAACCAAAGGAGAGATATAATAGATTGTACTTAAATATTTTGAGGATCTATTTAAACCCCTCACAAGAACAAATTGATCAAGTTCTCCAATAGATAGAACCAAGGATTTCGGCTGAAATGAATCAAAGGTTTCTCAACTAATTTTTACCAGTTGAAGTTACTAAAGCAATTAACTAGATCCATCGTACCAAAACCCTGAGACGGGACAGGTAAGGAGTAGTGTTTTACCAGAAGTCTTGGTCTATTGTGGGTAATGATATAATNCCTACCAAAACCCTGGGACGGGATAGGTAAGGAGTAGTGTTTTACCAGAAGTCTTGGTCTATTGTGGGTAATGATATAATAAGTGTAGTTGTGAATTTTTTAAATTCAAATAACTCTTATGCCAGACTCTATTACATACATATTATCCTAGTGCCAAAGGTTCATAATCCAAATAGCATGCCTGAACTCTGGCTAATTAGCCTATGCAATGTGGTGTACATAATAATAACAAAAGTCCTCACCAATAGACTAAAGAAAATTCTACTGATAATTATCTCAGACTATCAAAGTACATTTTTAATGGGTTGATAGATAATAGACATGTTCTTATTGCTTATGAGCTAAACCACCATTTGAAGCAAAAAAGGAAAGGGGTGCATACATGTCCCTAAAACTACACAAGAGTAAGGTGTATGATATAGTGAATTGAGGTTTTTTGGAGGCAATGTCTCAATTGGGCTTTGTTGGAAGATTGTTAATCATGATAATGAGATGTATTCAAACAGTTTCTTACACCCTTATTATTAATGGAGAACAAATGGGGACCACAACAAGGGCCACGATAAGGTGATCCATTGTCCCCATAACTTTTTTTGTTATGCTTTAAGGGTCTCATAACACTATTGCAAGCAGATGAATGAAGGGGCAGAATCCATGGATGTCAACTGGAAAAGGCGAGCTATCATTCACCCACTTATTTTTTGCAGATGACAGTGTCCTATTTGCCAGAGCTAGGAAGGATGATAACCAAGCTATAAAATAGTGTCTCCAAACTTATGAAATGGTATTTAGCAAGAATGAGCTCTTGTCTGTGATGGAAGAAGTTAGAAGTACACTATAGTATGCAGTGATTGATAGCCATGATAAATATTCGGGACTCCCTTTGGTTGTAGGGAAAACTAAATGAGCAATTTTTTCTTCCCTTAGAGAGCGGGTCTGGAATAATGTGCAATGATGGCAGGAAAAAATGTTGTCAAGAGTAGGCACGAAAATTTTAATCATGGAAGTTGTGCAAGCAGTTCCTACCTATACAATGTCATGCTTCAAACTTTCGACAACTTTGTAGAGCTTAATAGCCTGATGGCTAAATTTTTATGGGGAGCTTAGAAGTGTTTTGGTGATACTCATTATTACTCATTGTTAGATCATATTTGTAATTAGCTAATTTCATGGAGTTCATTATAAATCTCAACCTATTTTATGGTCATGATACTATCAAGTTCAAGATCTAAAAACATCATTAAAGGGAGGAGATCCAGCATCAAAGAAACATCATTCTACATCTGTATGCACCTTCATGCTCAGCACAAGGTAAAAACCTAAACATCTAAGATGAACCTTTAGTTAATTTTAACTTAGGTTGATTCGGATGAAAATAGAATTAGAAGCAATCTGATTCAAACTCCTATGTGATTTCAAAAGAAAAAATTTTCTAAACCATTTATGAGTTTTTAAAGTATAGTTTGAGTCACAATTGGACCTCACTTTGAGCAATACCCTTTAGTACTCAAGAGGACAATTTTTTGCATAATTTTATGCTTAAAAAAGTTGTAGGGACCGAGCTATGCTCGCTTGCCTTTGCTAGTGTGGTTACTTTATGACTTAGTAAAGGAAATGAAAAAAAAAAACCATAGAAGGCAGCATAGGGCTCTCTTAAGCATTTATTCATGGTCACTCAAGCAGTGATTGCCTCAATCGGGATTGGAACTTGTTTTTCATTCTAGCAACAACTATCCTATGACCGCCCTCCCATCGATCCAGTGGTTGTTCGCGAATCTAATTTTTCTTATTCACTAAGACTACCCTTATTCTGGACCTATAAATAGAGAAAAAGTCTTTTCCACACCTAGGTTAAGCATCTAGTGAGATTTCTAAGAGAAAAAAAAATCATACTTCTACCTTGAGAGTTTCCACCACAACCTAGATCCCTAAGTCCCTAAAGGCTACCACTAGAGATTCTAACCAACTTCTTAACTTGGAGAAGAAGATCTTGATGGTTTGATAAACCCATTAGTGTGTGTATACCAAGGATCGTTGGTATGTCCATGATTGCTCGAGGCCTAGAAGAAACGCGCGGTGGGGAGGTCCAAGTGAAGCTATACTAGACGTCGAATGAGGCCCTTTGGCAGAGAGACAATAAGGAAAGAAGAATCTAATCATGGTATTGGTTGAGGTATAAGTCTCGAGTACTTATATGTTGACTTAGCGAGTAGTGGATTTGACTTTGGTGAATCCTGAGTGATTCCCCGCAGTTTTTCCTCGAGATGTGTTTTCACGTCAACAAATCGCTTGTGCTCTTTATTTATTATTGTATACACTAGTGATTGTTTACACACACGTGCACACTATGTATTTGTTGATTTGATTTTTTAATCATATATTCAACCATAGTTATGGAGTTCTCACTATTATTTTCTAAATCTTTATGAGAACATGTAATTGTGGTGACTTAATTTTTTATTAGTAATCAATTAAGTTTTGTATTTATAAAACCTATTTACCCCTAGGTATAGTGTCTTGAGCTCCACATATATAATTTTGAGGGAAAATTCACATCGGGTTCCTCCTCCTAGGACGACATTTGATATCAGAGCATGGTTGCCCAAAGATCATAGACACTAAGTAGGCATATCCTGTTTTTGCTTACTTGCCTAGTTTACCTTCGAGAGATTTATCATTACTACTAGTTAGTTTACAATGGATTCTCAAAAGGAAGGTGGTTCAATTGGACGACCACCACTTTTTGATGGATCGATCTTCTAGTGGTGATGAAGGGAATTTTACAACTTTTGTTGGTTCACACTCCTCATCCCCTAGAGAAACTTTCACGAGCAAAGTTCCAACAACAAGTCCTACCATGATGGTAAAAGACTTGGAAGAAAAACTCCCCACATGTAATGCCCCCAAATCCACCTTGGACGACATTACTATTTAAAATCATTCACATCATGAGAGAACCTAATAAAATCCATATATAAAGAAAATTTCATTCATCATACATAATAACTACAACATCATCCAAAAGAATATGTCAAACTATGACAATTACATCAAAAAAGAATATGTCAAACTATGACAATTACGTCTATAAAATCAACCTTAATCTTGCCGCGAAATAAATAAAATATCATCCATACATTGTCTCAAAATGCATCCCCTAGTCTAGGACACAAAAAGAACAACTCTAGACATCCCCTTTGGGATCAACTCTTCCATCCAATTGAGCTTGCCAAGCTACCTACTCATCAGCTCCGAGCTCTTCCTCTAGACCAAAAACCTGAAAATGTTGTTTGTAAGGGGTGAGCACTAAGTTCTATAGGAAAATCCTCCTAAACTTGAACAAGATTTATAAAACATATAAAACCTGTCGGTTTTATTTTACAAATATCATATATAAATTTTGAAAGAAAATTGTGACAGTTTATTTGATCTCAGGTTTACACAATATCAATATATAGAATGAAGAAGTAAAGACAACTTTCAACAGTGAACCATTTCTAACATTTTATATCATTTTTAATAATTTTGTATCATTATCCCCAATGTACTATTAACCACAATATGTATCTGTATCTCATGTAGGGAGTAAGACTTCACATGAATACACACATTAAGAATATCCTGGCCCACACACAGACACCCAATCCTCGCAAGGATACTCAATATTAGGAAGGGCGTATACCGACGCATTGGCAGTGACGAATCCAACCCAGGAATAGTATACTAACCCTCAGCCTCGATACTACGTGAGCGAATAGTGATTTGGTCCTCGCAAGGCCCCAACCCCACTACGAGTGGTAGGGAACCTTCAAATCTACACAGAGTAAAAAACACATCTACCCACTCTAAAATACCTGGTCAACAGCCACACATGTTCATCCAAACATCCACACAAGAGAAAAAAAAACCAACCAATTTCTCAAATCACAAATAAATCAACAAACCCCAATTCCATAGGTATTTTTCCAACGGAGCAAATTCAAGAAAAATATGCAAGAGATTATCAAACATATATTTTTATTGTTCAAACAAAACACTAGAGTTTTCAAATCAAGAACAAGGAATATCAAAAAGAAAAATCTCTATTTCTTGAAAGAAACAAGGGCTTTAAGATTTCAACAAGGATTTCATGGCTATCAAATCATAACTTCATTCAAAACATGATAGGATTTGCAAGGACATCAAGAAACAATGATTTAATAACATATATCTAAGATTTAGAGTCAAAACATATATATATATATATATATATATATATTAGCCCTAACCTCAATGAACAAGAGTGAGAAAAAACCCCTACCTTGCTTCCTTAGTGTTGTGTGGGAAACTAGATATTTTGATCCAATCTAATGTCAGAATCTCCTTCAATCTTGTGTTTCTCCCCTTCCTTCTTACTCTTCAAGACTCTCTAGTGATTAGAATTGATGAAATGAGGCTAAGGGAGGCATCCTTAGGTATTTTATAGTGTAAAAATTGGAGAAAAACCCTAAAACTGATCGATGCCATTNCAATCCAGTGGTTGTTCGCGAATCTAATTTTTCTTATTCACTAAGACTACCCTTATTCTGGACCTATAAATAGAGAGAAAGTCTTTTCCACACCTAGGTTAAGCATCTAGTGAGATTTCTAAGAGAAAAAAAAATCATACTTCTACCTTTAGAGCTTCCACCACAACCTAGATCCTTAAGTCCCTAAAGGCTACCACTAGAGATTCTAACCAACTTCTTAACTTGGAGAAGAAGATCTTGATGGTTTGATAAACCCATTAGTGTGTGTATACCAAGGATCGTTGGTATGTCCATGATTGCTCGAGGCCTAGAAGAAACGTGCGGTGGGGAGGTCCAAGTAAAGCTATACTAGACGTCGAATGAGGCCCTTTGGCAGAGAGACAATAAGGAAAGAAGAATCTAATCATGGTATTGGTTGAGGTATAAGTCTCGAGTACTTATATGTTGACTTAGCGAGTAGTGGATTTGACTTTGGTGAATCCTGAGTGATTCCCCGCAGTTTTTCCTCGAGATGTGTTTTCACGTCAACAAATCGCTTGTGCTCTTTATTTATTATTGTATACACTAGTGATTGTTTACACACACGTGCACACTATGTATTTGTTGATTTGATTTTTTAATCATATATTCAACCATAGTTATGGAGTTCTCACTATTATTTTCTAAATCTTTATGAGAACATGTAATTTTGGTGACTTAATTTTTTATTAGTAATCAATTAAGTTTTGTATTTATAAAACCTATTTACCCCTAGGTATAGTGTCTTGAGCTCCACATATATAATTTTGAGGGAAAATTCACATCGGGTTCCTCCTCCTAGGACGACATTTGATATCAGAGCATGGTTGCCCAAAGATCATAGACACTAAGTAGGCATATCCTGTTTTTGCTTACTTGCCTAGTTTACCTTCGAGAGATTTATCATTACTACTAGTTAGTTTACAATGGATTCTCAAAAGGAAGGTGGTTCAATTGGACGACCACCACTTTTTGATGGATCGATCTTCTAGTGGTGATGAAGGGAATTTTACAACTTTTGTTGGTTCACACTCCTCACCCCCTAGAGAAACTTTCACGAGCAAAGTTCCAACAACAAGTCCTACCATGATGGTAGAAGACTTGGAAGAAAACTCCCCACATGTAATGCCCCCAAATCCACCTTGGACGACATTACTATTTAAAATCATTCACATCATGAGAGAACCTAATAAAATCCATATATAAAGAAAATTTCATTCATCATACATAATAACTACAACATCATCCAAAAGAATATGTCAAACTATGACAATTAAATCAAAAAAGAATATGTCAAACTATGACAATTACGTCTATAAAATCAACCTTAATCTTGCCGCGAAATAAATAAAATATCATCCATACATTGTCTCAAAATGCATCCCCTAGTCTAGGACACAAAAAGAACAACTCTAGACATCCCCTTTGGGATCAACTCTTCCATCCAATTGAGCTTGCCAAGCTACCTACTCATCAGCTCCGAGCTCTTCCTCTAGACCAAAAACCTGAAAATGTTGTTTGTAAGGGGTGAGCACTAAGTTCTATAGGAAAATCCTCCTAAACTTGAACAAGATTTATAAAACATATAAAACCTGTCAGTTTTATTTTACAAATATCATATATAAATTTTGAAAGAAAATTGTGACAGTTTATTTGATCTCAGGTTTACACAATATCAATATATAGAATGAAGAAGTAAAGACAACTTTCAACAGTGAACCATTTCTAACATTTTATATCATTTTTAATAATTTTGTATCATTATCCCCAATGTACTATTAACCACAATATGTATCTGTATCTCATGTAGGGAGTAAGACTTCACATGAATACACACATTAAGAATATCCTGGCCCACACACAGACACCCAATCCTCGCAAGGATACTCAATATTAGGAAGGGCGTATACCGACGCATTGGCAGTGACGAATCCAACCCAGGAATAGTATACTAACCCTCAGCCTCGATACTACGTGAGCGAATAGTGATTTGGTCCTCGCAAGGCCCCAACCCCACTACGAGTGGTAGGGAACCTTCAAATCTACACAGAGTAAAAAACACATCTACCCACTCTAAAATACCTGGTCAACAGCCACACATGTTCATCCAAACATCCACACAAGAGGAAAAAAAACCAACCAATTTCTCAAATCACAAATAAATCAACAAACCCCAATTCCATAGGTATTTTTCCAATGGAGCAAATTCAAGAAAAATATGCAAGAGATTATCAAACATATATTTTTATTGTTCAAACAAAACACTAGAGTTTTCAAATCAAGAACAAGGAATATCAAAAAGAAAAATCTCTATTTCTTGAAAGAAACAAGGGCTTTAAGATTTCAACAAGGATTTCATGGCTATCAAATCATAACTTCATTCAAAACATGATAGGATTTGCAAGGACATCAAGAAACAATGATTTAATAACATATATCTAAGATTTAGAGTCAAAACATATATATATATATATATATATATATATTAGCCCTAACCTCAATGAACAAGAGTGAGAAAAAACCCCTACCTTGCTTCCTTAGTGTTGTGTGGGAAACTAGATATTTTGATCCAATCTAATGTCAGAATCTCCTTCAATCTTGTGTTTCTCCCCTTCCTTCTTACTCTTCAAGACTCTCTAGTGATTAGAATTGATGAAATGAGGCTAAGGGAGGCATCCTTAGGTATTTTATAGTGTAAAAATTGGAGAAAAACCCTAAAACTGATCGATGCCATTTTTAGAGTAGCATACGAATGGTCCTTGGGCATCCGGATGGTTCAAAGTCTCTGTTTTTGATGAAAAATTATTTTTTGGGTAACGAGTACTGTTCGGACGGTGCTTGGATCGTCCGAATGGTGGCAACTTTTTGTCCTACTTTCAAAAGTAGTTTTCACCTATTTATAAGTCGATTCAAGAAATTTTCGTGAAACATACTTTTGTAGCTCTTGAAGTCTAGTTTCTACTATCAAAACATTAGCTCAATTGGAGTTCAGATTAGAATTTTATATTTAAAATACTAAGATAGTGTCAAATTCTTTCATACCCAGATTCTTTCTAAAATGCGCTTTAACTCTGAAATACTTTATAACTTCTAATATGCCCCATATTACCTCTTCCAAGGTTTCTTGACCTTCCGGACTCAAGGGATACATTATTTTGACCTAAAATTATTTAGAAACTTACCTAATCACCCTTTAAAACTAAGTTTGACTCGAAAGTTAATTCTTTCAAAACTCACACTTCATGATCAATCTTTTAACAATGATTCGAGGATTCTATAATTATTTTATTCATCCTAAGGAAAATATTAATATGATATTATTCTTATTTAATTCTAGTACGGGGTCTTACAGCACATGTGTGGAGGATGAAGTCCAAGGACCAAATATGTGGTCTAGAGGATGATAAGAAGTATCTCCCTGATCGAGTGAGCTTCCTTGAGAGAGAGTGCCATGAGCTTGTTAAGACAAAGAAAAATCTTGAGTTAAAATATGCCAAACTTAATAAGGATCTTCATGAATCAAATGAGATCTCTAAAAGATTTCCCTAATGCAATGAAAAGTTTGATAAAATGTTATCTATGGGAAATAGTTTAGGTGATAAGCATGGTTAAGACTACGCAAATGTAAAGACCAACACTTCTTCAAAACCTTATTTATAAGGGGTATCACGAATCCATCACCCCCACANCCACCACTTTTTGATGGATCGATCTTCTAGTGGTGATGAAGGGAATTTTACAACTTTTGTTGGTTCACACTCCTCACCCCCTAGAGAAACTTTCACGAGCAAAGTTCCAACAACAAGTCCTACCATGATGGTAGAAGACTTGGAAGAAAACTCCCCACATGTAATGCCCCCAAATCCACCTTGGACGACATTACTATTTAAAATCATTCACATCATGAGAGAACCTAATAAAATCCATATATAAAGAAAATTTCATTCATCATACATAATAACTACAACATCATCCAAAAGAATATGTCAAACTATGACAATTAAATCAAAAAAGAATATGTCAAACTATGACAATTACGTCTATAAAATCAACCTTAATCTTGCCGCGAAATAAATAAAATATCATCCATACATTGTCTCAAAATGCATCCCCTAGTCTAGGACACAAAAAGAACAACTCTAGACATCCCCTTTGGGATCAACTCTTCCATCCAATTGAGCTTGCCAAGCTACCTACTCATCAGCTCCGAGCTCTTCCTCTAGACCAAAAATCTGAAAATGTTGTTTGTAAGGGGTGAGCACTAAGTTCTATAGGAAAATCCTCCTAAACTTGAACAAGATTTATAAAACATATAAAACCTGTCGGTTTTATTTTACAAATATCATATATAAATTTTGAAAGAAAATTGTGACAGTTTATTTGATCTCAGGTTTACACAATATCAATATATAGAATGAAGAAGTAAAGACAACTTTCAACAGTGAACCATTTCTAACATTTTATATCATTTTTAATAATTTTGTATCATTATCCCCAATGTACTATTAACCACAATATGTATCTGTATCTCATGTAGGGAGTAAGACTTCACATGAATACACACATTAAGAATATCCTGGCCCACACACAGACACCCAATCCTCGCAAGGATACTCAATATTAGGAAGGGCGTATACCGACGCATTGGCAGTGACGAATCCAACCCAGGAATAGTATACTAACCCTCAGCCTCGATACCACGTGAGCGAATAGTGATTTGGTCCTCGCAAGGCCCCAACCCCACTACGAGTGGTAGGGAACCTTCAAATCTACACAGAGTAAAAAACACATCTACCCACTCTAAAATACCTGGTCAACAGCCACACATGTTCATCCAAACATCCACACAAGAGAAAAAAAAACCAACCAATTTCTCAAATCACAAATAAATCAACAAACCCCAATTCCATAGGTATTTTTCCAACGGAGCAAATTCAAGAAAAATATGCAAGAGATTATCAAACATATATTTTTATTGTTCAAACAAAACACTAGAGTTTTCAAATCAAGAACAAGGAATATCAAAAAGAAAAATCTCTATTTCTTGAAAGAAACAAGGGCTTTAAGATTTCAACAAGGATTTCATGGCTATCAAATCATAACTTCATTCAAAACATGATAGGATTTGCAAGGACATCAAGAAACAATGATTTAATAACATATATCTAAGATTTAGAGTCAAAACATATATATATATATATATATATATATATTAGCCCTAACCTCAATGAACAAGAGTGAGAAAAAACCCCTACCTTGCTTCCTTAGTGTTGTGTGGGAAACTAGATATTTTGATCCAATCTAATTTCAAAATCTCCTTCAATCTTGTGTTTCTCCCCTTCCTTCTTACTCTTCAAGACTCTAGTGATTAGAATTGATGAAATGAGGCTAAGGGAGGCATCCTTAGGTATTTTATAGTGTAAAAATTGGAGAAAAACCCTAAAACTGATCGATGCCATTTTTAAAGTAGCATACGAATGGTCCTTGGGCATTCGGATGGTTCAAAGTCTCTAGTTTTGATGAAAAAATATTTTTTTGGGTAACGAGTACTGTTTGGACGGTGCTTGGAGCGTCCGAATGGTGGCAACTTTTTGTCCTACTTTCAAAAGTAGTTTTCACCTATTTATAAGTCGATTCAAGAAATTTTTGTGAAACATACTTTTGTAGCTCTTGAAGTCTAGTTTCTACTATCGAAAAATTAGCTCAATTGGAGTTCAGATTAAAATTTTATATTTAAAATACTAAGATAGTGTCAAATTCTTTCATACCCAGATTCTTTCTAAAATGCGCTTTAACTCTGAAATACTTTATAACTTCTAATATGCCCCATATTACCTCTTCCAAGGTTTCTTGACCTTCCGGACTCAAGGGATACATTATTTTGACCTAAAATTATTTAGAAACTTACCTAATCACCCTTCAAAACTAAGTTTGACTCGAAAGTTAATTCGTTCAAAACTCACACTTCATGATCAATCTTTTAACAATGATTCGAGGATTCTATAATTATTTTATTCATCCTAAGGAAAATATTAATATGATATTATTCTTATTTAATTCTAGTACGGGGTCTTACAGCACATGTGTGGAGGATGAAGTCCAAGGACCAAATATGTGGTCTAGAGGATGATAAGAAGTATCTCCCTGATCGAGTGAGCTTCCTTGAGAGAGAGTGCCATGAGCTTGTTAAGACAAAGAAAAATCTTGAGTTAAAATATGCCAAACTTAATAAGGATCTTCATGAATCAAATGAGATCTCTAAAAGATTTCCCTAATGCAATGAAAAGTTTGATAAAATGTTATCTATGGGAAAGAGTTTAGGTGATAAGCATGGTTAAGACTACGCAAATGTAAAGACCAACACTTCTTCAAAACCTTATTTATAAGGGGTATCACGAATCCATCACCCCCACAAGGAGGAACAAGCTCTAAATTTGTTGAGAATAGTAAGGGTAGGAGTTCAAAGAAGAAAGTTTTTAAAGAAACCCAAACCAATCATGATTTGTGCTACACTTGTGGATAACATGGTCATCATAGTGGACATTGCATGAAAAATAGGGATGCCTTCAATAAGAAGCTTGAGCATCTAGCACACCAATCTAAGGCTTTAAACAATCAAGCTGTTAATTTTTCTAAGATTTTAGATAGGTCATGTGAGTCCAAGCATATGCATGCATCATCATCTAATAGACCAAAAGCTAGAGTGCACAAGACTCCTTCTACCGTCAAGGTCAAGGTTGATCTACACATTTCTTGGGAGAAGAGAGGTAGTACTCCACCCATTCCTTGAGCTAACCTGAGTTTTAGGAAGGGAAATCAAGTATGGGTGTCTAGGGAAGACTTTGACAAACTCACCATCTCAACCAAGTTAGAGGCTCTGATTGTTTCTAGCAATCAAAGTTGTTTAATTTCTATCAAAGTTGTTTAATGCATTTCATTGAACACCCAGGATCATACATTTTGTACATTTTTTTTTTGTCATTTTTTTCTATATGAAAATACAAAAATTTTTGAAATTTAAAAAACCAAAAACAAAAGAAATACAAAAAATCAAAAATTCAAAAAGAATTTTGATTTCAATTTTGACATTCTTCTTAGGATTTGTGGTACAATGCTTTATGTGTTTTTCCTTTGTTTTAATTGCATCTTAATGCATTTTTTTTTTGGTTGTACATGTGTTAATTGAAAAGAAAATCAAAAAAATTGAAAAAGAAAAAGTCAAAAATATTTTCTTTTGTTTGTTTTTCTTTATCTTATGATCATGGTTATTTTTTTTCATGGTAATTCACACTTTGATTTGCATTGAAATTATCACATCCTTAAATCAAAGTTGAAATGTGCATTGCTATGAGTCAAATTAGGAGATAGAGAACTTATTGGCATAAATTCAATTGCATGATTCATTAACCAAAGTCTTTTTCATCCTAGAGTGCTTAGATAGTGTTTGCATTTCAAAGATTCAAAACCAAGTACATACATGTCATTCACCTTCACGCTAAGAAGTTCGACTAGTTTGAGTTATTTATGATCTTAAATGACTCTAAGTGTTGATGATAAGTGAACACATGACTAAAAGTTAGTTAAACCCCAAATGAGAAAACTTTGCTCTAGGATACATGAAATTGAATTTAAATCTTTAAATATGCCTTAGAGTAATGTATTGAGATGATGAAATTTGGATGGAGCTATTAAAATGCAAATTTTGTGTAATTCTCATGATTATTTGAATTTTAAGCATTTATTTTTTAAATTTAAAAATTACAGTTAACTTTTATCCAAATTTATCCATGCATTGCATTGAATAACATTTAGGCTTTATTTACATCATGTATGCATATTGAGGCTTGAAGGATAGGTGAAAGAGTGAACTGTCAGGACAGGATTGGTCCAAAGAGAAACTGAATCGGATCAGTTCTCAAGACTAAGAAGGATTGGTCCAAAGAGAAACTGAATCAGATCGTTTCTCAAGACTAAGAAGCTTCAGGAGCCACTCAAGTGACCACCTCACCACTCAAGCAACCATGTGTAAGTCAACAACCAGGGTTTTAAAATCAAGTTTTGAANGAAGAAAGTTTTTAAAGAAACCCAAACCAATCATGATTTGTGCTACACTTGTGGATAACATGGTCATCATAGTGGACATTGCATGAAAAATAGGGATGCCTTCAATAAGAAGCTTGAGCATCTAGCACACCAATCTAAGGCTTTAAACAATCAAGCTGTTAATTTTTCTAAGATTTTAGATAGGTCATGTGAGTCCAAGCATATGCATGCATCATCATCTAATAGACCAAAAGCTAGAGTGCACAAGACTCCTTCTACCGTCAAGGTCAAGGTTGATCTACACATTTCTTNAAGAATTCTCTTGTAGATCAGTGTTAATTGAACAGAGAATCACTGTTGTGGAGGGAACTAGATCTATTGTTACTAATTTGACAAACTGTGGATGGACTTGGATGTTCACTGACCCCGTGACATCAAACGATAGCATGGTGAGGGAATTTTATGGTCATATTTAGATTAATGAACCTAATCCTTATATTGACCATTGTGTTACCTATATCAGAGGGATTGAGTTCACTTTTTCTGCAAATCTNACCAAGTTAGAGGCTCTGATTGTTTCTAGCAATCAAAGTTGTTTAATTTCTATCAAAGTTGTTTAATGCATTTCATTGAACACCCAGGATCATACATTTTGTACATTTTTTTTTTGTCATTTTTTTCTATATGAAAATACAAAAATTTTTGAAATTTAAAAAACCAAAAACAAAAGAAATACAAAAAATCAAAAATTCAAAAAGAATTTTGATTTCAATTTTGACATTCTTCTTAGGATTTGTGGTACAATGCTTTATGTGTTTTTCCTTTGTTTTAATTGCATCTTAATGCATTTTTTTTTTGGTTGTACATGTGTTAATTGAAAAGAAAATCAAAAAAATTGAAAAAGAAAAAGTCAAAAATATTTTCTTTTGTTTGTTTTTCTTTATCTTATGATCATGGTTATTTTTTTTCATGGTAATTCACACTTTGATTTGCATTGAAATTATCACATCCTTAAATCAAAGTTGAAATGTGCATTGCTATGAGTCAAATTAGGAGATAGAGAACTTATTGGCATAAATTCAATTGCATGATTCATTAACCAAAGTCTTTTTCATCCTAGAGTGCTTAGATAGTGTTTGCATTTCAAAGATTCAAAACCAAGTACATACATGTCATTCACCTTCACGCTAAGAAGTTCGACTAGTTTGAGTTATTTATGATCTTAAATGACTCTAAGTGTTGATGATAAGTGAACACATGACTAAAAGTTAGTTAAACCCCAAATGAGAAAACTTTGCTCTAGGATACATGAAATTGAATTTAAATCTTTAAATATGCCTTAGAGTAATGTATTGAGATGATGAAATTTGGATGGAGCTATTAAAATGCAAATTTTGTGTAATTCTCATGATTATTTGAATTTTAAGCATTTATTTTTTAAATTTAAAAATTACAGTTAACTTTTATCCAAATTTATCCATGCATTGCATTGAATAACATTTAGGCTTTATTTACATCATGTATGCATATTGAGGCTTGAAGGATAGGTGAAAGAGTGAACTGTCAGGACAGGATTGGTCCAAAGAGAAACTGAATCGGATCAGTTCTCAAGACTAAGAAGGATTGGTCCAAAGAGAAACTGAATCAGATCGTTTCTCAAGACTAAGAAGCTTCAGGAGCCACTCAAGTGACCACCTCACCACTCAAGCAACCATGTGTAAGTCAACAACCAGGGTTTTAAAATCAAGTTTTGAATGATCTCTTGTATTCCAAACCCTCTCAATCATGTTCCAAGCCTCTTATAACCCTAACCCTTGGTTTCTAAACTCACACAAATAGATTTTTTTAGTAATCTAAGGTTGATTCTACATTCTTTCATGAATCCACATCTGTGTTGGAGTAAGTGTTGAGATGGCACTGCGAAGAGATAAATGGCCCCGGGTTAAGGATGTTTATGATGAAATCGAGGATAGCTTCAACAAAGNATAGAGATTGATCAAAGGTAAGTAGATTATTGGAGAATCGGTGCTCAATGAGACAGATTTTGATACTGAGCTACCTCGTCATAATGGTGGAGATGCAGTCATTTAAACTACGACTTTTAGAGATTAGGATAGTTTGTTTATGAGCTTGAGTGTCTTTACATTTATTTATGGCATGTACTAAAGTACTCTTTATTTTTCTTATTGACTTTTATTTGTTTAGCTCTTTATTTTTGTTGTTGTAACTCACTCTTAGTCCAGTTTATTGATGATGATTTGAAGAACTACAATCTTCAAGCTTCATCATAAGAAGTAGGTCCTTGTAGTAGATCGAGATTTAGGATGTATGCATGAGAGTTGAGATTAGTTTATAATTCTTTTGTTCAATATTTTTGACTTGTAGTCTTTATTTTTAACTTTTGTCTTTTGTCATGAAATTGCCAAATAGAGAGATTGATAGATCACATTTGTAATTGGCTAATTTTATTGAGTCTATTGTAAATCTCAACCTATTTCATGGTCATGATGCTATCGAGTTCAAGATTTGAAAGAGTCATTGAAGTGAGGAGATCAAGTGTCAAAGCAACATTGATCATTCAACCTTTGTATTAACCTTCATACATAGGATAAGGTAATGACCTAGACATGTAAGATGAACCATTAGTTAATTTTAACTTAGGTTGATTAAGATGAAAATGGAATTGGAAGCAATCTCATTGTGAATCTTAGATGATTTTAAAAGAAAAATGTTTCTAAAACATTTATGTGTTTTGAAAACATAGTTTGAGTTACAGTCGAAACCCTCTTTGAGCAACACCCTTTAGTGCTCAAGAAGACAATTTTTTGTATAATTTTATGCTTAAAAACCTATAGGGACCGATCTATGCTCGCTTGCCTTCACTAAAGTGATCTCTTTATAACTTAGGGAAAGAAATGAGAAAAGGCTATGGAATGCAACATAGGTCTCGCTCAAGTGGTCCTTCATGGTCGCTCAAGTAGTGTTGTAAGACTATGTATACAATTTAAATATGGATAACATAAAATTAATAGTACTTCCAAAATTGGATAAATTAGGGTTTAAAACAACTCTTTGTTCTTGGTCCAAGAAATCGTGATTTTTTTGCGAAACCTTAAATTTGGATATCGAAATTGTAGAGGTTTCCTTGATATGATCTCTTGCATATTTTAATTCCATTATTCTTGTACCTTGAGAATTGTGAAACTTGTGTTACATGGATTTTGATGGAAATCGTGATTGGTTGAATATTTTTTTTGATAAAGTTATGGTTTCTCATCTCCGTATGGTTTGGGTGTGACAGACTTGAATTGCTTTCGAGAGATGCCATAGAGTATTAGAGGTTAGTCTATCCCAGTGGGGGTGAGTGGTTGCCTAACAGTTGCAGTAGGTTTTTTTTTTAAGAACAACCACTATTGTTCACATAGGTTCAAGGTTGAGGGATGACATACCTTTCCTTGGAAGGATTTGTCAATGTCGTGTGAGACAATATACGCCCTTCCTAAAGTGGTTTGTGATTTGGCCTTATGAGGAACGATTGACATTGTGGTGGGTGAACTAGGTAGAATCATTCTATAGATTCCTCAGAAGCAACCAACATGTATGATGTACTTGAGATTAATGGGATGTTGTTATTGAATTAATTGTTGACAGTTTGGTCTGTTTAAATGTTTATTCCTATTATTGACTTATAGTATTCCGTATACTTGAGATCATTATATTTGTCATTGTTTTACTTTCAAAAGGTATATATGTTATTTTTCAAAAGAGACTTGACTCCTTTTTATTGTTTTATAACCATGCTTGGAATTGGGAGGGATTTTCTACAGACTTTTGCTCATCCCCTACAACAACACATTTACAGATTTTGGCATAGAAGAGAATATCGATGTGGATGAGTAGGTTGACTTTGAGGCGGTGAAGAATAAATATATGGATCCCATCTTGGAGGAGTAAAGATGTTTCTTTATTTGCTAGAGTTTGATAGACTTTTGTGAAATAATGTTTTCGTTTGATTTAATTATTTCGCTGCTAGATACATTTTAGTTTGAGTTGTAAGTTGGAGAAGTTATATTTTTTTATTGACTATAGTATTTATTACTCATTGAATGGATGAATCGTTTAATATTTAAATGGTTATTATTAGTTGCTCTCATGATTGAATGATTTGAAGATAGTAATGCTTCCAGGGAGGATTTTAGGGCATTACAAGTGCTCATGGTTGCTCAAGCGGTGCTTGCCTCAGTCAGGATTGAAACCTACTTTTCATTCCAGTGACAACCTCCCACCGATCGAGCAGTCATTCATGAATCTGAGTTTTCTTATTTATTAAGACTACCCTTATTCTGAGCCTTATAAATAAGGAGAGCCTTTCCCACACCTAGGTTAAGCCTTTAGTGAGATTTCTAAGAGAAAAAATCATACTTCTATCTTGAGAGCTTCCACCACAACCTAGATCTCTAAGACCATAAAGGCTACCACTAGAGATTCTAACCAAATTTACANAAAATCATACTTCTATCTTGAGAGCTTCCACCACAACCTAGATCTCTAAGACCATAAAGGCTACCACTAGAGATTCTAACCAAATTTACAACTTGGAGAAGAAGATCTTGATAGTTCGATAAACCCATTGGTGTGTGCATATTGAGGATCGTTGGCGTGCCCATGATTGCTCGAGGCTTAGATGAACCGTGCAATGAAGAGTTCCAAATGACACACACTAAACGTCAAAGGAGGCCCTTGGCAGAAAGACAAGGAAAGCAACATCTTACCATGGTATTGGTTGAGGTATAAGTCTCAAATACTTCTATGTTGACATAGCGAGCAATGGATTAGATTTTGGTGAACCCTAAGTTGTTCTCCGTGGTTTTTCCACGAGAAGATTTTTTGTATTAACAAATCGCTTATTTCTTTATTGATTATTGTATACACTTTTGATTGTTTGCACATGCATGCGCTATGTGTTTGTTGATTTGATTGGTTCATCATCTATTCAACTATAGTTGTGCAAATTGGGTTTGGGGTATTATGATCGTCGTGAGATTGATTCTGAGCGAATTAATTGAATATTAATTAAAATCAATTGTCATGGGTTGTGATGATTAAAAAACGATTCTCACTATTATTCTCTAAATCTTTGTGAGAAGATGTAATATTGGTGATTTAGATTTTTATTAGTAATCAATTGAGCTTTAAATTTCAAAACCTATGCACCCCCTCTCAAGGTATAATGTCTTTGAACTCCATGTATATAATTGTGAGGGAAGTTCCAAATGGGATTCCCCTCCCAGAACAACACTCATATCAGGCAGATGAGATCTTCTTTATGACTTTTTCCTGGAATTTGAGGCAGAGGAGATCTCTACTATCCCAATAGGTCTAGATTTCCCAAGCAATTGTTATTTATGGCATTATACTAAGTCGGGCCAATTTACAGTCTATAGTGCGTACCCTATGATTATGGAACAAAGGACTGGAGATGTGGCAAGCAATAACGAGGGTTGTGGTCTGGGTTTTGAAAATTCTACACAATATTAAAATCTTCGCTTGGAGGGCCTTCCGTGACACACAATGTCACCTCTTGAAGAAAAGGATCCCAGTTGACAATTCTTGTTTTCTTTGTGGTGCAACTCAAGAAATCAACGCTCATATCTACTTGAGTTGCCCATTCACAAAGCAAGTGTTACAAGATTCTATCATTAAGATCCCTTACGAATCAGCCACTTATTTCTGCCAATGATTAGTGAATACTACTGCACAATCATCTTCAAAGGAGGTATGTTTGGTACTAGTCTTAGCTTGGTCAATGTAGTGTATTAGAAATCGAGCACGGCTTGAGCAAGATGTTCATCCCCCTACGCATATTGTTGATTTTTCCATTGCATATCGTAATCAATATTTGGAAGATCAAGCCCGAAGATTTCAACGGAATTCACAGTCCGGTCCATGAGTGCCTTCTAGTTGGTTGCTCCTCAGGTGGACACCGTTAAAGTTAATTTTGACGGGGCAACACTCATTTCAGAGCGTGCATCGGGGATTGGGATGGGAAAATTTTGGTGGGATTGAGCCAATTTGTTAAAAGCCTCTGAGTGTGTAACAAGTCGAAGATTTAGTGGCATTCATTGTCATTAAGGTTGCAGTAGAAATGGGTTATGATAAGGTGGTGCTGGAAGGCGATTTGAAGTATGCTATTAATGAGTTTCAAACAACTAAAGTAAATCTATTAGCTATTGGTATATTCATAGATCAAGTCAACAAATATGTGGAATGGTTGATAGAAATTGAAAATAAAAAAAGGAAAAAGATCTTTAGATATTTTTTCTAAAATTTTCATTTGGTCCACATGTATCAATAAATATTCATTTTATATTAGTCAGTAGAACGATTCCTGAGTTGGTCAAAAGAATATATTAATAAATAATAAGTTGCATGAACTTAGATCAATTAAATAATGATATTTCTATGCAACAATTTAGTTTAATCAATTTATCCATTTAGATTGTATTCTTGTGGGAGAATGATAAAGAAAAGGGAAGGAAGAGAATAATTTATAAAAAAAATGGGTTGCTTCGGAAAGGAGGGTCAAACTAGGTATATGTAATTGAATGACTATTAATCAACTTTTGTAAATGTTTAGACAAATGATTCTCGAATCCAATTGAATCTAAGATGAATCAATAGTTGGTTTATGTTATTGAACAAAGCCATGTATATGTAATATTAGTTATTGACTAGTTATATATATGAACTAAAAAGATATCTAATTTGCCTTACTACTGTAAATTTAAATGTGAATTCCAATAGAAGTCCTTAGGTCTCGTTTGTGACTATGAGTTGAATTAATAAATGGATGAAATCAAACATTATAATTGGATTAATATTGGTGGATCATTTCTCTATCATTCATTGAATGATAAATCACTATAAGCAACATAAATACACGATTTAAATCACGAAAAATCCAATATTTAAAATTGTATCTAGAATGATTGAAAAGGTAGAAACAAGACCAGATATAATTTGATCATTATGAAAAAAATCCAAAATCTTTGAAAAATAAAATGGGTTTGATTTGGGATAATTTGTAACAATACATATACTTGTGACAAGGAGGATAAGCCACAAAAAATGTGTGAATTCCTTTTACTATTACTAATATGATAAAGTGACTTTTTTATAGTCAAAATAAAGTGAAATGCATTTTGATTTGTTTTATTAATTCTTTCTTGATTTGTTTCATTAGTGTAAATGTATTTATCAATCATTTTTTTTGTTGATTCAAGAAAAAGTTGTATATTGATTTGGGGAATATTAATGATACACCGAAAGACATCTATGTAGATTCTTTCACAAAATTTTTTTATAACGTAATGTTATTTATTAATTAATTGAGCTTTTCTTCTTTTTAATATTTTTTAAATATTTTTTAGTGATTCTAGTCTTTTGGCATTATAAGTTGTTTTGTTAGAGCTAATATTTATTCCTGGGTTTACCCTTATTTTTTTTTTTTTTTATCAATTGAAATTTTTTCTATTTGATTTTTAATTGTGCGTGTTCTTGGATGAATTAAGATATGTTCTTCAATATCATGACACATTTTTTTTTCTTAAGACTAGGGTAAAGTATTCTTTTGGAACAAAATAAATATTTCATTCTGAATTAAGATATAAGAAATTTCATGAGTTATGGAGTGAATCAACGGAAAAACTAGTAATGATGTCTATCTCATGGGTTCGACATGAAGGTAATGTTGGACTAACAAAATTTTAGTAATAAAATATAATTTTCGATCAACTTTGAGTCTAAATTAAAGTGGAACCCAATCATCATTTCAAGTAAACTTTCCTGGGTTTGTGTTCTACTGCATAAGGAGAATAACATAGTATATGCACTTGCTCAAATCGAGTAAGTGATGAATGAAAAAATAGATTTTAAAGTGACCCTCTTAAATGTAGAAATTAAGGTTGAGACAATGTGGGATTTGACACCAATCCCACCTTAGTTGGACAAGAAATTTTGCACTATAGGTTGGGCCCCAAGGGGTACTACAATTTTGTGAGTAAAGCGAGCACCTACATTGACTTTGTTTCGACCACACGCATGCGCCGCCNTATTGATTTGGGGAATATTAATGATACACCGAAAGACATCTATGTAGATTCTTTCACAAAATTTTTTTATAACGTAATGTTATTTATTAATTAATTGAGCTTTTCTTCTTTTTAATATTTTTTAAATATTTTTTAGTGATTCTAGTCTTTTGGCATTATAAGTTGTTTTGTTAGAATTAATATTTATTCCTGGGTTTACCCTTATTTTTTTTTTTTTTATCATTTGAAATTTTTTCTATTTGATTTTTAATTGTGCGTGTTCTTGGATGAATTAAGATATGTTCTTCAATATCATGACACATTTTTTTTTCTTAAGACTAGGGTAAAGTATTCTTTTGGAACAAAATAAATATTTCATTCTGAATTAAGATATAAGAAATTTCATGAGTTATGGAGTGAATCAACGAAAAAACTAGTAATGATGTCTATCTCATGGGTTCGACATGAAGGTAATGTTGGACTAACAAAATTTTAGTAATAAAATATAATTTTCGATCAACTTTGAGTCTAAATTAAAGTGGAACCCAATCATCATTTCAAGTAAACTTTCCTGGGTTTGTGTTCTACTGCATAAGGAGAATAACATAGTATATGCACTTGCTCAAATCGAGTAAGTGATGAATGAAAAAATAGATTTTAAAGTGACCCTCTTAAATGTAGAAATTAAGGTTGAGACAATGTGGGATTTGACACCAATCCCACCTTAGTTGGACAAGAAATTTTGCACTATAGGTTGGGCCCCAAGGGGTACTACAATTTTGTGAGTAAAGCGAGCACCTACATTGACTTTGTTTCGACCACACGCATGCGCCGCCGGCTACGACCCAACCCTACTTTACTAGGTTGGGTGTAGTTTAGACCCAACCTTATCTTTTTGGAGAAAAATTCGTTTAACAAATTTGGTCCAAAATTCTTAACCCGATTTTAATATATGTCCATTTGAATTCAAAATTCGCACTGTTTTGGATTTGAGTTTCCCTCATGTCAGAATTTTTGACCTCATGTCTGTTCATTAGGCAAGTAGCAATGGTGTCCTTTGAGTTGCATTTTTTCGAATGGTGGCTGTCCGGAACAATCACCATTCTGTCTATAAATAACCCAAATTCATTAATATTCAGTACTTACAACAAAAAGATTAAGACCATCATTACATTCATTATTCAACATTTAGTACTCTGCTCTATTATAGTATACAACACGATTCTTGTTCGCTGGACAACTGAATTGGAGTGCTATTTTTAATTACGTAAAGATCATTATATCCGGGGAAGCAGATGCTGTGATTTTCAAAAGTACCATTTGTGAGGGTGAAATATGTCTTAAGGACATGGTATCAAACACTAGTCTTGACCTACGTAAAGTTCAATCTTTGTTCTTGATCTGTAAACGGGTCAATTTATTTATGACATATTTACATGTTACCATTTTTCGTTGCATGTTACTATTTTGCTAATTAATACATAAAACAAAATTACGTGTTTCTGTTTAGCATATTTATAAGTTTAATATCATTCCAGAAATCTCAATAAGTAATTTTGTCATATTGAAGAATCCATACCAATAGGTAATAAATACAGCACATAGTTTAACTAGATATGTAATATCTTGCATAGTGTCCAGATGTTGGAGGGAGGAATGTCCATTGTAATCTCGACTAAGAAGCTCATTTAGGACATCTTCCAAACACACTCTTAGTCAAAAAAATTGTGGCAAAGCATATCCTTAATAGAATTATTTAATTGGTTATTTTCATAGATTTGTCAAAAAAAGCACATGTGAAGAGTTGATGTCAAAATTCAAGGCATCTTTAGTTCCTCAGGGTGTGTTTGTCTTGTCAATGGTGGATTGGGTTGGATTGGATATGAGCCCAATCTTATCCAATTCAATCTAAAGTAATCCATCCTAAGGTGGATCTAATTAAGTTCATACAATCCAATACTTCATTGGGACAGAAAAATTTGGACCTGTGGGGCCCATGCACATGTCCCAATAGATGTAGATGAAATGACCATTACACCCTTTTCCCTTTAAAATGGTTTCCAATCCTATACCAAGCTTAGATGGGTAAGTAGAGAGGGTAAAATTAGTTTGGATGAGTATTTTTATGAAAACAATGAATAATAACAATACTGAATGCCATAAAATAAGTTATATTTATTGATGGGTCAAGCCAAAAGGCCCAACTCATGTTATAAGCCCAGTCCTAGTTAAAGGCCCAACTCCAAGAGATCGACCAAGTCCAGCTCATTATGGTCAACCTGGACGAGCTCATAAGGGAGCTAAGTCACCAAGGGAGCATCCAGGAGCCTCACCCTCACCATCTTGGAAACCGATGAGCTCAAGCACCATAACCGCCTTGCCCGTTGAGAACAGGTGCGTCTCCACCGGATCAGCTACTTAATTACCATAAAGTCACATCAATCCGTTATAACCATCAGACTAGCTATTCAATTACTATACTGAGCGACTATAAATTGTAAGCCCCACCAACACATGGGGGGCATCAGACTCATTGCAGTATAATTCTCTTCTCCTACTCTCAAAGCTTGTAACTCTTTGCTCTCCCTACATATCGGAGTTAATAAAATACCGGCGATCCTTGCCATTCAAAGTGGACGTAGGTCACATTAACCGAACCACTATAAACCTTACCTTCTCTCTCCCACAACTTATTTTATATATTATATAAATGCTTACTTGACAGGTGGTGTACAAACCAATTTGTGTATCATCAGTTTCGCGTCATCTGTGAGAACAACAAAATTCTCACCAAAACACTTTCTTTGTTGAATCAAAGGCGATCACCACCATATCCATGAATCAGCCTGAAAATATTCCACCATAAGAGGAAGAGGTTGCTTCTCCACCCAATCCTGTCCTAAATGCGCAGCAGATGCTGGAGACCATGCAACAGCTTATAGCCCAGAACCAGTAGATTCTACAATTGATGCTCAGACAACAACGAGGAGCGCAGCCTGGAACTCAAGATAGAAGAGCTCCACTTCCTGGCCATCAAGGAGCTCCCCACCTAGGTGTTCCCCATCATCTGGGCGCCCCCTTGGGCACCCCACCTTTGGGATTGCCCTTGGCCTCCCTACACAGAGGGCCCACTATGAGGGACCTCCAGCTCCTCCTCCTTCTCCCTATGGTGGAGTCCCTCATATCTAGGAGGATGAGGGTGAAAACCAAAGTATGGAGCATGAAAGTCATTTCCATGATAATTACAGAAGACCTCCTCCCAATCACTAGGACGAAAAATTTAAGGAGGTCCAAAATCAATTGGGGCACGTCTTCAACGCCATGAAGGTGCAGAGCCCTGAGACAGTGGACTACCTCGTAAGTCAAACCGACACCTTTCAAACCTGATGTGGCAAACTACCCACTCCCTCAAAAATTCAAGATGTCATCCGTTGAAACATTTGACAGTACGAAGGATCCACTAGACCACCATAAAATTTTTAAGACCTTGATGCAACTGCACAATGTCCCCGACGAAATCATGTGTATAGTATTCCCAACCACCTTGAAGAGATCCACTCGACAATGATTCGCCAAACTCTCCCCAGCCTTCATTGGCATATTTGCTGAGCTGAACAGGTCCTTCATGCCACACTTCATCTGAGGACACTGCCACCCACCTGCTCAGCATAAAGTAAGATCGAGACCAGAGCCTGAGGAGCTACCTCACTCATTTTAATGAGGAGGCCCTTCAAGTCGAAGAGCCTGATGATAAGGTCAGCATGACCGCCTTCCTAGGAGGCCTTCGGTCGTCAATCTTTCTCTTCTCCATGATGAAACACCCATCGAAGAGCATGCCAGAATTGCTAGCAAAGGCCCAAAAATATATTAATATTGAGGACATTACAAGGACCAAAAGAGGTGAGTCTTTCAGAACTAGGGAGAAAAGAAAAGAAAGAGATAGGGACGACAAGAAGGAGAGTAGTAACAAACATAATAGGACAAAGACGGTACTTGCCAAAGACTGGCTCAATCCTTTTCCCTAAAGAGATCGACAAGCCTTCACTTCCTTCAATGTCATTGTCGAGCACATCTTATTGCAGATCCAGGATGACCCTACAATAAAGTGGCCTGGGAGAATGAAGTCACCCCCAAATCGTAGGAACTCAAACAAATATTGCCGCTTCTATCACAACCACGTTCATGACGCCGATGATTGTTATGACCTCAAGAGACAAATTGAGGAGCTCATACAACGGGGTCACATTCGTTAGTATGTTGTTGGTAGAGGTCAGGCACCTCCACCACTTCGTAATCAAGAAGACCAACAGCCCATAGGGAAAATTCACACCATCTCTGGAGGGCTAGGAGGGGGGAGAGTCCCTTTCCGCTATGAAGGCTCATGCTAGGAAAGCTAGCCATACCAAAAAGTTGAACCCATCCAAGGCACCCAAGCATGGTAGCAGCGAGGTCATATCATTCTCAGACAAGGATTTGGAAGGAATACAACCCCCCCCATGAAGACCCTCTAGTGCCCACCATGACCATCGCTAAATTCCAGGTGTGAGGATTATTGTGGACAGTGGCAAGTCTGCGGATATCTTGTTCATAGAGGCTATGACAAGCTCAACTTGGACAAAGAAATATTGTAACCCATTAGGTCCACCCTCATTGGGTTCTCAAGGGAGAAGGTGTATCCCCTAGGGTCCATCACCTTACTTGTCACTATTAGAGTGGCACCCCAAAGCTCCACGATCATAGTCAACTTCCTGGTGATAGATTGTCCTTCTGCCTACAACATTATCCTAGGGTGACCAGCTCTCAACACCCTAAGAGTTATGCCCTCTAGTTACCATCTCATCCTCCATTTTCCAACCTTGAACGGAGTCAGAGAGGTGCGAGGAGATCAAGTAGCTGCAAGAGAATTCTACGTCTCCTCCATGAAGATAAGGAAGCCACAAGAGGCCCTACAAGTAGAGGTCCTCAACCCAAGGGATGATGCCACCATAGAAAGAGGAGAACCAGTAGAGGAGCTCAAACCGGTGGTCCTAGATGAGGAGTATGCAGATAAAAGAGTATACACTGACTCTTCCCTTTCTAAAGATATGGTCCACCAGCTAATAGACTTTCTGAGGCTCAACATGGACATTTTTTCATGGTTACATTTCAGACTTTGAGGGTATTGACCCTGAGGTTGCCATCCACTGCCTCAATGTTGACCCTCACCACAAGCTTGTTCGCCAAAAGCTAAGGGGTGCCTCCACTGAATGGGCCCAAGCCATGGAAAAGGAGGTGGGAAAGTTGATAAAGAATGCGGTGATCAGAGAAGTAGCCTATCCTGAGTGGCTCTCAAATGTGGTGATGGTGACTAAAGCTAATGGGAAATGACGCCTCTGCGTTGACTTTACTGAGCTCAACAAGGCATGCCCGAAAGATAGCTACCCACTACCACAAATTGACCTCCTCATTGATGCCGCCACAGGACATAAATTGCTCACCTTCCTGGATGCATATTCTGGGTATAACCAGATCAGCATGCACCCCTAGATTAGAAGAACACATCATTCATCACTCCAAAGGGGACCTATTGCTACAGGGTCATGCCCTTTGGATTGAAGAATGCAAAAGCAACCTATCAAAAAATGGTGAACAAGATGTTCTAGTCATAGATCGGGAAAACAATGGAGGTGTATGTGGATGACATGCTGGTAAAAAGTCTCTCAGCAGCAGACCACATTGACCACCTCCAAGAAACTTTCAACGTTCTTAGGAAAGTTCCTTGGCTTTATGGTCAACCAAAGTGGAATTGAGACAAACCCCAATAAGATCAAGGCCATCCTAGATATGAAGTCATCGTCCTCGACCAAGGAGCTTCAGCGCCTCAATGGGAGAATTGCAACACTCAACAAGTCCGTTTCCAAGTTTGTAGATAAATGCTTGCCTTTCTTCAAGATTCTCCGAAAATATTTTGAGTGGGGACCTAAGGCAGAAGAGGCCTTTTAAAAGTTCAAAGCCTACTTTGTTGCACCTCCCCTCCTCTTATATTCTACCCCAGGAGAGACATTATATTTGTACCTCCTTGCTTTCCTTTCGGCGATAAGCTCCGTCCTCATCAGAAACCACAATGGAGTGCAAAAGCCCATCTATTATGTGAGCAGAGCATACCGAGGAGCAAAGTTAGATATTCGAGGTTAGATAAGCTAGCGCTCACCCTTATCTCAACAGCAAGGCGTCTATGACATTATTTCCAGAGTCATACCATTGTTATTGTAATGGACTAGCCTCTAAAAAGATTTTTGGGAAAGCCGAACGTATCTGGAAGATTCCTCAAGTGGGCAGTGAAACTAGGGGAGTTTGATATTCAGTACTAGCCAAGGGCAGCCATCAAAGTGCAAGCCTTGGCAGATTTTATTGCTGAGGTTACACCAGTAGAAAAGAAGACCAATGAGTTCACCACACTTCAGACCTCGAGCCTAGATGTGCAAAGCAATCTGATGCCTAGTGAGGACAACCAGACGCTCGACGAGGACTTCAAGGCACCCATACCAAGCACCCAAGCCATCCCAGGTTCCTAGGCGCCCAAACGCCCATGGCAGGCACCCAGTGACTCCAACCTAGTGCCCAGGCACCCTAGCTTTCTCTCACACTCGTCTCTGAGCCCTCCTCTTTACCCCTCTGGAACCTTTATGTGGACGGCTCCTCGACCAGTGAAGGAGGTGAAACAGGCTTAATCTTGATTAGCTTCAAAGGCACTCCCATCAAGTATGCTGTGAAGCTCCACTTCATTGCCTCTAACAGTGGGAAGAATATAAGACCCTCCTCTCTGGCCTAAGGTTGGCAATTGAAATGGAAACCCAACACCTAACCACTTACAGTGATTTATAGCTGATAGTTAACCAAGTAAAGGGAGAGTTCGAAATAAAAAGAGCCAAAATGCAGGAGTACCTCAGTATGGTGAAAGGCTTGATCGCGAAGTTCCAATATTTTTAGATTTGTCACGTCTTGAAGGAGGACAACATAGCTGCAGATGCAATTGTCAGACTTGCCACATCTTTCGAAACCCCTCCAGGACTAGCATTTATTAGTCACCAGTTTGAAGCAAACAAGTTAGACATAGAAGCCACAAACTTCAACTGTGTGTTTGCCAAGTTAAACTGGATGATGCTGATAAGGGCATACCTTGAGGAGGGTGTATTGCTAGATGGTCCTCTCGAGGCTATAAAGTTTGGGATGTGAGCCTCNAAACTTCAACTGTGTGTTTGCCAAGTTAAACTGGATGATGCTGATAAGGGCATACCTTGAGGAGGGTGTATTGCTAGATGGTCCTCTCGAGGCTAGAAAGTTTGGGATGTGAGCCTCCAAGTTTACTATCTTAAAAGATACCTTGTACATGAAAGGCTTCTCCCTGCTATTATTGCAGTGTTTTTCGCCTGAAGAAGCAAACTAAGCCCTACGGGAGATACAGTAAGGGATTTGTGGGAATCACTCTAGAGGATGCTCCCTCAACCATAAGGCACTCAGACAAGGCTACTTTTGGTCAAGAATGATGAGGGACACCCAGGAATTCACCACGAAGTGCGACAAGTGTCAACGCTTTGCCATTATGCCTAGGCAGCCACCAGAGGAACTCACGATCATCACAAGTCTGTGGCCCTTCTCCAAATGGGGCATCGACATCTTGGGCCCCTTATCTCTCAGTAGAGGATAGTGCAAGTTTGTGGTGGTAGTGGTGGACTACTTCACTAAATGGGCGGAGGCTGAACCCTTAGCAAAGATAACAAATGCAAAGGTGAAAAATTTTATCTGAAAAACCTGGTTTGTCGCTTCGGGATACCCCACACCATTGTTAGCGACAATGTCAAGCAGTCNGGACTACTTCACTAAATGGGCGGAGGCTGAACCCTTAGCAAAGATAACAAATGCAAAAGTGAAAAATTTTATCTGAAAAACCTGGTTTGTCACTTCGGAATACCCCACACCATTGTTAGCGACAATGCCAAGCAGTTCGACAACAAGCTCCTAAACTCCTTCTGCTTCAACCTACAAATAAAGCGGCCACATTTCAGCCCAGGGCACCCGCAGGCAAATGAACAAGCAGAAACCATGGTGAGAATGGTGCTATGCAACCTAAAGACAAGGCTTGAAAGGGGAAAGGGTCTTTGGGTTGACGAGCTCCCAGGTGTATTATGAGCCTACTGAATAACACCAAGAACTCCAACTAGAAAACCCCCTTCTCCTTCACCTTTGGAACTAAGGAAGACATCCATGTGGAGATTGGGGTGCATTCTCTAAGGGTCCAACACCACGATCCCATCACCAATGAGGAAGGACTCTGCATTAACCTCTACTTGGTAGAGGAGGCACAGGAGATGGTTGTGATCCGCAACGTGGAGTACAAGCGCAACATCTCGAGGGTGAAGCCTCATTCCTTCCAACCAGGAGACTGGGTCCTCAAGAATGTGATCCTCGCCACAAAGGATTTACGAGAAGGAAAACTGGGACTAAGCTAGGAGGGACCCTACCTCATAACAAAAGTGGTGAGGCCGGGCACCTACAAGATAGAGAGTTCTAAGGGGAAGGTTTTGCCCCATCCATGGAATGCTGAGCACTTGAAGAGGTACTACCAATGACACCTTGAGAGAGTCAAAGTAGAAAGGTTGAGGACTTGGATTTCTTTTTTTATACTTTTTTGTGGGGCNGTACTACCAATGACACCTTGAGAGAGTCAAAGTAGAAAGGTTGAGGACTTGGATTTATTTTTTATACTTTTTTGTGGGGCTATTACCAAGTATTTCTTTACATAAGCAGTGAAACGAATAAACTTTTTAGACTTACTACCAAGAGATCTTTGCATTCTTGTATTCAAATTCAAAGGAGTATTAGTGGCAAAAACCACTATTACAAAAGTAGGGCTACAAAATGATTTCCTAAAAAAAAATAATCAAAAGTCCCTAGCACTCAAACTACTCTCATGGTCATCCTCATCCTCCTCCTCATCACCCTCCGCATTGTAAGAGCCTTTGTCACTGTCATCGAGCGCCTCAGTTGGGAAAAATCCTGAGACATCAATATCAGGGAAAGCAGTAGAAATCTTTCCCCAGAGCTCCTCATAACTGTCAATGAAAAACATATGAAAGGTTATTCTCCAGGTACGCCTCAGCCCGAGAAACTCTTTCTTGAGCAGCCTTCACCTCTACCTCTATGGCAGCCTCTTTGAGCATGGCCCTCTCATGGGTCTTTGCAAGCTTAGCCTCACTAAGCGTGACCTTCTCACAAACCTTCGCAAGATCAGTCTCAAGCTTGGCCACCTTCCCATAGGTCGCTGAAAGCTCAACCTCACTGAGCGTGGCCCTCTCACGGACCTCAGTAAGTTCAGCCTCGAGCCTAGACACCCTCCCATGGGTCACCAAAATCTCAGTCTCAAGACCAGTCACCCTCTCACGGGTTGCCACAAGGTCAACATTAGAAGCTCTGCCAATAGCTTCAAGCTCGGCGATCCTCTCCTAAGCAGCTAGAAGCTCATTTGGCACGACTTCATGATTGTGTTTCAGTTGGTGATAAAGGAGGGTCCTTGAAATTAAACACATAGATATGGTTGAGGCTTGAAGAAAAATAAAAGGCAATGTTGGACACTTATAGAAGGATGGGAGAAAGGGAATATAACAAAGCCTTACCTAAGCCTAGCCTTCCAAAAAATAGTTGAGGATTCTCTCGGTGCCCAAGGTACTAATCTCATTCACATCATTGGGAAACACAAGCCTCCCAAGTTGATCCTTAATGACCCGTGCATTACCCAACATATAGCTAATCTGAGAAGATGCCCGAGTAGAAGTCCCCACATGAGGAGTGGATGAATGGGGGGGCAGAAGGTGTGGCCAATAAGTATAATTTCTGGAGCAGGAGATGCAACTAAGGGAGTCTCTGATTGAAGAGGTACTACTAGATGGGTCACTTAAGGGGAGCGCACCCAAGGTACCACTGGAGGGGTTGACTGAGGAGAGCTCACCTNTCCTCCTCTCCAAACTTGTAATTTTTTGCTCTACCTACACATCGGAGTTAATAAAATACCGACGATCCGTGCCATTCAAAGTGGACGTAGGTCACGTTGACTAAACCACTATAAACCTTCTCTTCTATCTCCCTTAACTTATTTTACTGTATTTTATACTGCTTACTTGACAAGTGGTGTACAAACCAATTTGTGCATCATCACTTATTTCGAAGCGAAATTATGATTTTTAGTATATTATATGGAGTTTAAACAATTGTAATATTTTAATATTATTTTATCCGTTAGTTTAAAACACAAAGATGGAACAATTTTTAAATTATTTCAAGTACATAATTTTACACTCAAAATAGTCGATGTTACGGTATTATGTTTCAAATAAAACAACAAATTTTGGATCGTCACATAATTCTAAATACAAATCATGAATATAACATATTAAATATAAAATAGTCAAAAATACATCCTCCAACCATATTGTTATGTTTCCTTATACATACCACACCTCTCCCGCAAACCAACAAAAATAGGCAACACACCTCCTGTTTTATAGTACTAGCTAAATACATATAATGTTACCTTATACAACACATACAAAAATGAAGGCAACAGAATAGGTGAGTAATTACCTACATATATTAATAGATAAATAGAGTTCCATAATTAGTAGCTACCATCTTTAGTACGAGTCAATTGTCAATGACAATGACATTAACTCGTGGGTGATTAAGGTCTAATACTTACATTATTTATTAGAAAAAATCAATTATTTGGTTAGGAAAAGTTGGTAAATATGATAATTTATTAAAGAATTGATGCTATGCTAATAAATGATGAGTTGTGTTTGTTTTACAGGATAATGGCCTATAAATTAGAAGAAATTAAGTTAAGGTGGAGCAAAGTTGCAAAGAAGCACACTGGAAAGCTGATTAACCCTAATAAGTATGTAAATTAAAAACAGTTAAAAACTATAAATTATGGTTAGTGTGTAAGCTAGGGTTTATGTGAGTAATGTCTAAAATTTTAGGGTTTTATGCGAAAATCATGGGAAGCAATCTGTCAAAGTTGAAACAAGCAAGGGATGCAAGTGTAATATCAACAAGAATTTGCCAGAACAATGTGGAGAATCACCACCACTTTCCAGTATATCAGCACCGTCTGGACAGTTGCCAAAAGCAGTTCAGCTTCTTCTCCCTCATTCAGAACATTCTCTTGGCCTATAAATAGACCTGTCCAACCTGCTCAACTGAGTTTTTAGGGTGAGAGAGAGAGAAAGGAGTCATTGGAGAGCCTTGGAGAGAAATTCAAGAAAATTCAAAAGAGAGACTCAAGAATCCAAGGGGAAATCGTATCCAACCTATCTTTTAGCCAGAATTCTGTTATTTCTACATTTCTGTTATACCTTTCTACTTGGAGGGTTGAACTTCCACCGCCTTTTTGTCTTAACTGATATTAAGGGTGATTGTATTTCAACTATTCCTTGGGAAAGGAGTATCTGTTGTTTAGTTTTGTAATGAAACGGTCTCGCACTTCTTGCTTGTTTATAGCAATGAGGTGTGAGTAATTTACTTATATCCTTCAGTGATTGGTGAACATATGTATATAATTGGTTAAGTTATGAAAATATTGATGTTTAATTATGCTTTATTGTTATATATACCTTCCTTAAATGATGGATGATTATATTTATAATATGTTCATGGTTATGAACACCGAGCGATACTTCATATTTTATACCATACTAGCTACCATTATGTAATTCATGCATGATACAATTATGTACGTAATTGGGCGTTACATAAAAGTCGGTTGATTGGTTATAGACGGGTTAAGTCTCAGCATAGCCAATGCTTTTGATTCAATGCGTAGCCCAGAATTATGTCATTAGTGAATCATCAACCTGTCGATTGAATATATGAAGTGTAAAACCCGAGTAAATTTAAACTTTTATGAGGAAGGATAAAATGATAATTTGCCATTACAGTACGGGTTGTAAACCTAAAATTTTCTTGAACTTAGATGATGAAACGAGCCTCATCGTTGGATTCATCTCGCGAAATCTAGTTACCATGTCAAATTTTATTGAATTCTGAGATAGTCATATTTTTTGTGTTTTACAAGGNCATGTTGAAAACTTGAGTTTTTCTAGATCTCAGATGACAAAATGGACATCACCATTGGATTTGTCTCACGAAATCTAGTAACCACGTCAAATTGCATAGAATTCGGAGATAGTCGAATTTTTTGCGTTTTGCAAGGCGGTCGAGTTTCGGGTGACCCAAAAACGGAATTTCTAATAAAATTTTGAAAGTTAAAAAATAATTTAAGACAAATTAAAATAAAATTAATTTGAAACTTGAACCGGGACGAAATTTAATCATTTCGGGGTTAAAATGGACCAAGNACATCCTCCAACCATATTGTTATGTTTCCTTATACATACCACACCTCTCCCGCAAACCAACAAAAATAGGCAACACACCTCCTGTTTTATAGTACTAGCTAAATACATATAATGTTACCTTATACAACACATACAAAAATGAAGGCAACAGAATAGGTGAGTAATTACCTACATATATTAATAGATAAATAGAGTTCCATAATTAGTAGCNGGCCAATTGTGGGCCAAGTATTCTAAGACTATAAATAAGGGGGAAAATCTGATTTTTTGGCCTCATTTGTGTTCATCCGGTTAGCCGATAGAGAAGAGAGGGAAAAGAGATAATTTCACCACATTCTCTTTAAGATCTACGAAGATTGAGTGGTCGAATCCGCTCGGGCCAAGAAGGAAAATTGTTCTCCTCAATGTGGGCTACAAAACCATACTAAAGAGGTCGGTTTTGGGTGAGATTCCAAGGACGGGATTTTTGCAAAGAGGAGATTCTAGCTTGTTTTGGGTTCTTGGAGCTTCCCAACTTGATTTCAGGCTTCAAGAGGTAAGGTTCCTTCCTACTTAGGTTTATTTACAACCTAGGTAGGTTGATAGGAATATTTATCACTTGCCTATGTTGTGAAATTGATGAAATGGGTATGAAAATGGATATAGAAATGGGTTAAAATAGCTTCCTAGCTTGGAATTGATATATGGTAATTACTTGTGTAATTCCATGAAAATGTGATTGTGGGCATGATATGTGTTTAAATTATACCATGGGGAATGAAGTGTGTTATTGGTTTATATTATGTAATAACATGCTAGTGATTGTTGCTGGAAAACAAAATGTTGATATATACTTATTGATGTATTAACATTGTGATAAAGTTGGTAATTGTATGCATGAGATGTAAATTACCATGGGATATGTACATATGTGTTTAAAGTTGCTCTAATGGCATTCTTTACATATGGGCATGATATTAAAATAGCAATGGAGCATTACATTGTATTTGCATAGAGAAATCGTATCCATAGCCATGTGTGTGGGTGTGTGTGTGCATGGTTGATATCAAACACCAAATAGGTGGATAATGGATGGGCTCGGGAAAGTTGGATTGAATATTCGGCTGAGTCGCACGGTTGCATGAAAAAGAATTGGGTCGAGGTTAGCAAGAAGGGCTAGACTATCTCTCGGGTGAAAGACCTGGTGATTCGGATACGCATTTCTGTTGGTATAAGAGCTCATAAAGTGTGTCGGTGTACTCGGAACCGTTGGTGGAAGTCCATAAATTCTGTGTCGGTTCGGTGACCGTTGGTGTAAGTCCATAAATACCCACCCCAAGAAAGACCCAACAATTTTCAAATAGTCATTGGTTGAGTGAAACCAATGGCGGGGGCTTGGAAGCCCAATTTTAAAAACCATGGCATTAAATGGGAAAATGAGTCAGAAAAAGGTTTNTTATTGGAAATGAAATGTTGGTATATGTTCATTGAAATATTGACATTGTGATGAAATTGGTGATAAATTGCATGATATATGTATACATGTGGTTAAAATTGCTCATATGGCATTCATTACATGTGGGCATGACATTGAGATAGCAATGGTGCATTACATTGCATATGCACGGAGACATCGCAATTTATGGGTGTGAGTGCATGGCTGGAATCAAACACTATGTAGGTGGATGATGGGTGGACTCGAAAAAGTTGGATTGAATATTCGGCTGAGACGCACGGTTGCATGAAAAAGAATTGGGTCGGGGTTAGCAAGAAGGGCTAGAGGCCCGGTGTTGGGATACGCACTTACGTTGGTATAAGAGCCCATAAAGTGTGTCGGTGTACACGAAACCGTTGGTGGAAGTCCATGAATTCCGTGTCGGTTGGGTGACCATTGGTGTAAGTCCATAAATATCCACCTNGATGAAGAAAAGTTGGGTTGTGACTTTTGAAAACAAGTTTTTGTAAAAACTTTTGTTAAAACCCATTTGGCATGTGAAAGTATGGAATGGGTTGTATTAGACGTTGTATATATTAGATTATATGTGAAAAAACATGATTTAGTATGTTTTGGATGAAAAGGGTAGGTTTTGGAATGGGTTAAAAATCGAAAATAGGTGAATTAGGCAAAACTTGACAAAGTGTACCAGTACAGTCTACCCAGAAGGAAAAGAGTACCGATACTACGTACCAGTACTGTCTGTCAAGAAGGCAAACAGTACCGGTACGCAGTACTGGTACTGTCTCTTAAAATCTGAAAATTTTAAATTATTTTGTCATTCTTTTGGGCTTTGGTTTCCNTCAAGAAAGACCCGGAGATTTTAAATAGTCATTGGGTGTGTAACACAAATGGTGGGGACTTGGAAAGCCTGGTTTTGATATTCACTGCATAGCATGGGGTGAAGGTAAATGGCCGGAGCTAGAAAAGCTTGGTTTTATACACATTAGCATTGCACGTGTTGTGGAGCTGGGAAGGGCTCGGTTAAATTGCATGAATGTGTATCATTTCATATCATGGCATGACATGTTAGATTCTAACTTTGATANTAAATAAGGTATATTGGACCTTGGTTGGATTAAATGATTAAAGGAACACGGGTAATGCGTGTGTGTAAAACCCGGTAAATTTAATTTTTTTATAAAAAGGGCAAAACGGTAAATTATCGTTATAGTACGGGTTGAAAATCTGAAACNATGACATGTTAGATTCTAACTTTGATATGCTTAAATCTTGGTTGGAATGATTGTTGTTGGAAAATGTTGCATGTGAACATTGCATATGCACTTAGGTTGAGGAATATCCTCTATAAAAAATATTCTACTGGGCATTGGCTCACCTTGTACGGGAACACATTTTAGGTGCGGGGTACATTCTGGTGGATGACACTTATTCGGGGCCTCAAGGGTNAGATCTCGGATGATGAAATGGACCTCACCGTTAGATTCGTCTCGCGAAATCTAGTTATCTTGTCAAATTTCATCGAATTCCAAGATAGTCAGTTTTTTGCGTTTTGCGAGGCAGTCGAGTCTCGGGTAACCCAAAAATGAGATTTTTGATAAAATTTTGAAAGTTAAAAAATTATTTAAGGTAAGTTAAAACAAAAATATTTTGAACTTAAACCGGGATGAAATTTAATCGTTTCAGGGCGAAAACGGACCCGAAAAAATAGGGTTGTGTGGTGTGTTGTGGGCCAAGCAAATAAAGGGTATAAATAGGGGAAAAAATCTGATTTTCCCCCATTTTTTCNTGGACAAAGACAAGGAAAAACTGTTGAACAGTGGGTGAAACTTTTTGGAAGGTCGATTCTAACATTCCAAAAGATCTTCACATTTTTCTAAAATGAGGAAATCTAGTGTGTAATTTCTTCTAGAAGGTCGAAACATCTTTCTTAAAGGTAGGGTTCCAGTATGCCCNAGAAAGAGAGGAAAAAGTGAGAAAAATACCACCTTCTCTCTACGATCTACGACTCCACAGGCTTCGAATCAACTCATGCCAAGAGGAAAAGTTGATCTCCTCGTCAAGGGCTANCTTTTCCTTTTTCTTTGAAAGATAAAGCTAAAAAATGGCTTAATTATTCAAAAGCTAATTCTATCACAAGTTGGAAAGCTTTGCAAACTGAGTTTTTCAAAAAGTTATTTCTTGTGTATCGTACTAATGCATTAAGACAACAAATANACCGAAGGTTGAAAAATGGGATTTGAGGAAACCCAAGGTTTGAGTTTGATTGAAGTTTTTCAAGGTGTCTACCAAGTGGGTTACGCTTCAAGAGGTAGAGTTCATTCTTACTCGGGTTTATTTTACAACCNATTTTTTATCAATGTTGGAAAAGATTTAAGGATCTTCTCTAAGTTTGTCCACATCATGCATTTGAAAATTGGACTTTATTTGATTTCTTTTATGATGCTCTTCAATCTGCAATGCGACAATTTGTTGAAATGATGGCTTAGGGAAATTTATGAGTAAAAACCCTGAAGAGGCGTTCCAATTTTTTGATACTATTTCTGAGAGTTCTCAAATGTGGGACTCGACTTCTTCAAATATCATTGAACCTAAGTCGTCTACATCCGAAAGATGAAAGTATGTGTTAAAAGAAGAGGATGATTTAAGAGCTAAAATGGCTAATTTATCCCGAAATGTGACACCCCAAAAACCGGGNATTTATGGGTGTGAGTGCATGGCTGGAATCAAACACTATGTAGGTGGATGATGGGTGGACTCGAAAAAGTTGGATTGAATATTCGGCTGAGACGCACAGTTGCATGAAAAAAAATTGGGCCGGGGTTAGCAAGAAGGGCTAGACTATCCCTCGGGTGAGAGACCCGGTGTTGGGATACGCACTTACGTTGGTATAAGAGCCATAAAGTGTGTCGGTGTACGCGAAACCGTTGGTGGAAGTCCATGAATTCCGTGTCGGTTGGGTGACCATTAGTGTAAGTCCATAAATATCCACCTCAAGAAAGACCCGGAGATTTTAAATAGTCATTGGGTGTGTAACACAAATGATGGGGACTTGGAAAGCTTGGTTTTGATATTCACTGCATAGCATGGGGTGAAGGTAAATGGCCGGAGCTAGAAAAGCTCGGTTTTATACACATTAGCATTGCACGTGTTGTGGAGCTGGGAAGGGCTCGGGTAAATTGCATGAATGTGTATCATTTCATTTCATGACATGACATGTTAGATTCTAACTTTGATATGCTTAAATCTTGGTTGGAATGATTGTTGTTGGAAAATGTTGCATGTGAACATTACATATGCACTTAGGTTGAGGAATATCCTCTATAAAAAACATTCTACTAGGCATTGGCTCACCTTATACGGGAACACATTTTAGGTGCGGGGTACATTCTGGTGGATGACACTTATTCGGGGCCTCAAGGAGGAAGAAGAGCCGGCTTGTGGTTTTTGAAATGAAGTTTTGTAAAACTTTTGTTAAAAACTACGTTTTGACATGTAAATATATGAATCAAATGTGATAGAACTTGTATGGATCATGTATAATATAGAAAACCATATTTTACATGTTGAGAATGAGTTTGGAAATGTTTTGGATGAATTGGAAATGAAAAATAGGTGAAACAGACAATTCTGGGCAAAACCTTCCGGAAGGTCGAAACTAACCTTCTGGAAGGTTTGGACAAAGACAAGGAAAAACTGTTGAACAGTGGGTGAAACTTTTTGGAAGGTCGATTCTAACATTCTAAAAGGTCTTCACATTTTTCTAAAATGAGGAAATCTAGTGTGTAATTTCTTCTGGAAGGTCGAAACATCTTTCTTAAAGGTAGGGTTCCAGTATGCCTGATTAAATTCTTTTCCTTTTTCTTTGAAAGATAAAGCTAAAAAATGGCTTAATTATTCAAAAGCTAATTCTATCACAAGTTGGAAAGCTTTGCAAACTGAGTTTTTCAAAAAGTTATGAATTTTTTTGTGAAAGGTGAAATTTTTTATCAATGTTGGAAAAGATTTAAGGATCTTCTCTAAGTTTGTCCACATCATGCATTTGAAAATTGGACTTTATTTGATTTCTTTTATGATGGTCTTCAATCTGCAATGCGACAATTTGTTGAAATGATGGCTTAGGGAACTTTATGAGTAAAAACCCTGAAGAGGCATTCCAATTTGTTGATACTATTTCTGAGAGTTCTCAAATGTGGGACTCGACTTCTTCAAATATCATTGAACCTAAGTCGTCTAGATCCGAAAGATGAAAGTATGTGTTAAAAGAAGAGGATGATTTAAGAGCTAAAATGACTAATTTATCCCGAAATGTGACACCCCAAAAACCGGGTGATCGCCCCATCAACCCGCGAAATGCCTGTGGATATCGTATAACTCGATACCACACCATTGTGTCTCATTTATCGGCATTCATAATTTAAAAAAATCGGGCAGAGTCTCCTTTGTACAGGGAAACTCTACCCAAAACACAACCTGTGCACCATACAATCACATGACCCATCAGAGGTCCCATATACAAATGTTGACCACACCGGGTCCATTTATAAGAAAATATTGACCACACTGGGTCCAATTATCTATACTTTCACCTCATGAATTTATGCATTAAACATAGTTAATATAAGTTCAAAATTATAATTCCTTTACAAATATTACATGCCAATACATAGTTTGAACAAAAGTCTACAAAACAGTCATGGTTAAAGGCCACATGTCGGCCCTTCTTCACCCTTGAGGCCCCGAATGAGAGTCTTTCGTTGGTACGCACCCTGCACCTGAAATGTTTCTNCAAATATTACATGCCAATAAATAGTTTGAACAAAAGTCTACAAAACAGTCATGGTTAAAGGCCACATGTCGGCCCTTCTTCACCCTTGAGGCCCCAAATGAGAGTCCTTCGCTGGTACGCACCCTGCACTTGAAATGTTTCTCGTATAGGGTAAGCCAACGCTCAGTAGAAAAACTATTACAGAGGCTACTCCCCACCTAAAATGCATATGCAATGCGCACATGCCACAAACAACTTCTTCCATTCCAAATGCGAATATGTTATTCAAGATAGAATCTCATGATGCCATGTAAAGTAATGAGACGAAACTCACTCATGCATGCTATCCTGAGCCCACACCGACCCCCACAACACAATACGACGCATATGGGTAAAACAAACGNACCTAAAATGCATATGCAATGCGCACATGCCACAAACAACTTCTTCCATTCCAAATACGAATATGTTATTCAAGATAGAATCTCATGATGTCATGTTAAGTAGTGAGACGAAACTCACTCATGCATGTTATCCNCGGAGAAATCACACTACACGACCGCTACACCACTACGACGAACACCAAATGAAGGTACACGATGACCAACAGTACCACACCACCACCAACGATGACAAATGATGGTCAATAGTACAATGCCACCACCACTAGCGACAATACCACCAACGAATCAACTACCACAACTGTAGTTCGACGATTCAGTAGTAGACAGCCACAACAACTGTACCACTACCACCGGTATGGTTAATTTATTCAATATATATATATAGGATTAAACTTGCTTTGATACCATGTTATTTTTAGAGGATTAACACAATATTAGAGAAAAACAGAGGTTTAAAACTTAATCTAACTCNTGAGACGAAACTCACTCATGCATGTTATCCTGAGCCCACACCGACCCCCACAACACAATACGACGCATATGTGTAAAACAAACATCTTTGATGAAATATATCCAAAGATCATTTTGAACTCAACCATATGTCATAAAACCAATTCATTCTTGGATGTTTTCCATCAAATGAATAATTTATATATTAAAATCATGTGCTTTTATTGAGTATCGGATTCAAGAATCGCACCTCCGGCTCCGTACGCCGTTACACTTTTCTGGAATTTCACCGCCGGTAAGTGTATGAACCAAGTGGCCGGGTTTTTCACCCAAGAGAGTGTCTAGCCCTACTTGCTGCTATACCCGACACAAGTTTTCTTATACATATAACCATGCGACTCAATAGGATGTTCCGTCCTACTTTCCTGAGCCCACCACCAACCACCAAGGATGATGATTGAGCAACTATGCAACCACACACCCATGCTCATGGTTATGGATGTGTTTACCCCATGCATATGCAATGTAATGCATCATTTCAAACTACTGCCATATTCAATATGTAATGAATGTCATATAAACAATTTCAACATATACCATGATCAATTATATCCAAACATATAAATTCCATAATCATCATAATGCTAACATATCGTTAAGCATACATCAACATAACATTACAATTGTAAATCAGATCATAAGCATGTAATTTCGCTTTGCCACATTTTCCAAGCATGTTATTTCATCAAACAACAACTTCAATAGCTCAACACATTTTATTAAACACCTTCATGGCACCAATTATAATATCACATAATTCATTCACATTCATTGTGTAACTCAAGAAATTATAATAAGTGACTTCTACCGTTAACCCCTCTGTCAATCCACGGAAAGATCCATGAATGTCGCACTAACCGACATCACATCATTATTATCCCTTTGTCCGGGATTTTAACTTGCACGTGTAATCCGTGTTCCTTTACTAATTTAATCCTATCGAGGTCCAATATACCCCAATATATCTCATTTAAAACCAAAGAACACATAGAGATGAGTGCAAAATATTACATATTTGAAGGCCAAATTACATGCATTTTAACTCAACTTTTGCATATAAGCACTTAGAGTGAGCCGAAATTATGAATAGTATTGATATTTGGATGTTGCAAGTATTTATAGCATAAATCAGTATTTTAGAACCTTGCAACTATCTTGGATGTGTGGTGAAGGTATGGCCACATTACATGAGGATTTGGAGGCTTAGAAGTTAAGACATCAAAGAGGTATTGGTGTTTGGTAACAAAGGTACCAGCACTAGCTCCCTCTGGTGGAAGTACCTCTATGTTTCTCCATTTTGACCATAATCTATTCAAAATCTGGGAAAGTTCAAAACATGAAAGTTGTAGATCTAGATGTCTTCTGTATTGTTTCAAACTTTTAGATCAATCCAACGGTTGGATCAAATGTTATGACGATTCTACGACAACTGATCCANTCCATTTTGACCATAATCTATTCAAAATCTGGGAAAGTTCAAAACATGAAAGTTGTATATCTAGATGTCTTCTGTATTGTGTCAAACTTTCAGATCAATCCAACGGTTGGATCAAACGTTATGACGATTCTACGACAACTGATCCGGAATAGAAAAGTGTACCGACTTTTCTTCACCCAATTTCTATATCCATTGCAAATCCTTTCTTACAAGATTTATTTNGCGTAGCCCTCGTCGCGTAGATCGACTTTAATTCTTGGCCTGACGAATTTCGACCAATNAAGTGTACCGACTTTTCTTCACCCAATTTCTATATCCATTGCAAATCCTTTCTTACAAGATTTATTTAGCACATTTATGCACCCTTTTCCCACACTTAACATAAATTAATGGTGCATTCAACAAGATAATTTATCTCAAGTCATGCTACCCATCCTCAATACCNGTACCGACTTTTCTTCACCCAATTTCTATATCCATTGCAAATCCTTTCTTACAAGATTTATTTAGCACATTTAGGCACCCTTTTCCCACACTTAACATAAATTAATGGTGCATTCAACAAGATAATTTATCTCAAGTCATGCTACCCATCCTCAATACCCCTTTTTAACTAAACCATCAATTTCAAACTAGAAATTGATTATATCCTTTCTACACCAACTCCATAACCATAGGCAAGTGAATTACATAGTTCCATATGCCCACCATTTTTCCATCCAACCAACTATGGTAGGAAAATTTTAAAATACACAAAACAATCCATGTAAACCCAATTTTCTAAGAGTTTACACTAATAGCTTCCACATATCAAATGTGAGCTAAAACTTAGTTTTTCTTCCTTCTCTTTTAATCTCCCTCACTTTAGGTTTCCAACAAGCAAGAACACACACACACATACACTGATGTATGAGTTAAAAACACTCAATTTTCTACATATTAAAGCACACATAACTTCCATCCAAGAAATTACACAAGTACTTCCACATAGCAAAACAAAGTAGGACTTGAATCAAACCCATTCTACACCTACTTCCTCAAGGCATAAAATAACATTTGTTATTTAATCACAATTCACAACACACATGTTATACATAGCTCATCCTACTAACACATTCAATTTTCAAGGGATTTCACAAGTGATTCCCACATATCACATACAACTAGAAATTGACCTAAGCCATTTCTACACCCTTTTTTATTCTCATTTTATCTATTTCACATGTATAGGTGAGTGATATATATATATACTCTTTAATAACCTACACATTTCACATACACTATAGGCAGGAAATGAACCAAGGTAGGAAAACCCCTACCCTCTTTGAAGTGTGGAGACTTCAAAAATACCAAAACAAGCCCCAAGTTCTTGATTTTCCAAAAATTTGCCTTTGAATTTTCAGTGAAAATCATTGTTTTTGGTACCCACGCGTAGCCCTCGTCGCGTAGATCGACTTTAATTCTTGGCCTGACGAATTTCGACCAATGGAACTCCGAGAATCGGCGGAAGAAACTTGAAAACTCTCTTTCTCTCTTCTCTTCCTCCAGCGTCTGAAACCAGCCAGAAAATGGGTAGGAAATATCTGATTTTTCATATATTTCACTCTATTTATACTTTTAGAATGCTTGGCCTAGAGTCATCCACACGGCCTCTTTTTCCCAGATTCGTTTTTATCCCGAAACGATTAAATTTCGTCCCAGTTTAAATTCAAAATATTTTTATCTTAACTTGCCTCAAATTATTTCTCAAATTTTAAAATTTTTGCCAAAATTCAATTTTTTTTTTGTCACCCGAGACTCAATCGCCTCAAAAAATGTAAAAAATCCGACTCTCTTAGAATTTGATGAAATTTGACAGGGTAACTAAATTTCGCGAGACAAATCCAACGGTGAAGTCCGTTTTGTCATCTGAGTTTTAGAAAATTTCAGGTTTTTGACCTGTACTATAGCTACAAAATTACCGTTTTGCCCTTATTTTCAAAAGTTTAAATTTACCGGGNTTTTTAACTAAACCATCAATTTCAAACTAGAAATTGATTATATCCTTTCTACACCAATTCCATAACCATAGGCAAGTGAATTACATAGTTCCATATGCCTACTATTTTTTCATCCAACCAACTATGGTAGGAAAATTTTAAAATATACAAAACAATCCATATAAGCCCAATTTTCCAAGAGTTTACACTAATAGCTTCCACATATCAAATGTGAGCTAAAACTTAGTTTTTCTTCCTTCTCTTTTAATCTCCCTCACTTTAGGTTTCCAACAAGCAAGAACACACACACACATACACTGATGTATGAGTTAAAAACACTCAANTGCGCATTGTCAGGACATCTTACAAGAGAATGTCCAACTATACCCGCATTTTTTTATGAATTTTTAATTGAACAATATAATGTTATTCCAGCTTATACTAATTCATATCCTAACCCAAATTCTAATGCCTACAAGAATCATCTGGCCAAGTTAACCCAGTCCCTAAATATGTCAGAGAAGGAAAAATTTTCATCTCAACCTAAACCTCCACACAGTCAAAGTCAAGTNCTCAAGGCATAAAATAACATTTGTTATTTAATCACAATTCACAACACACATGTTATATATAGCTCATCCTACTAACACATTCAATTTTCAAGGGATTTCACCAGTGATTTCCACATATCACATACAACTAGAAATTGACCTAAGCCATTTCTACACCCTTTTTTATTCCCATTTTATCTATTTCACATGTATAGGTGAGTGATATATATATATATATATACTATAGGTAGGAACCTACACATTTCACATTTCTTTAATAACCTACACATTTCACATATACTATAGGTAGGAAATAAACCAAGGTAGGAAAACCCCTACCTTTTTGAAGTGTGGAGATTTCAAAAACACCAAAATAAGCCCCAAGTTCTTGATTTCTCAAAAAAATTGCCTGTGAATATTCGGTGAAAATCATTGTTTTTGCTACCCACGCATAGCCCTCATCGTATAGATCGACTTTAATTTTTGGCCCGACGAATTCCGACCGACGGAACTCCAAGAATCGGCGGAAGAAAACTTGAAAACTCTCTTTCTCTCTTCTCTTCCTACAATGTTTGAAACCAGCCAGCAAATGGGCAAGAAATATCTGATTTTTCAGATATTTCACCCTATTTATACTTTCCAAGGCTTAGCCCGAGTCGCGCCACGTGTCCCCTTTTGTCCGGGTTCGTTTTTACCCTGAAACGATTAAATTTTATACCGGTTTAAGCTCAAAATATTTTATAAAAATTTTATTTAAAATATTTTTTAACTTTCAAAATTTTTATAAAAATTTCGTTTTTGGGGGTCGTCGGACGCCGTCGCCTCGAAAAACGTAAAAAACTCGACTATCTCGGAATTCGACGAAAATTGACATGACAGCTAGATTTCGCGATGCGAATTCAACGGTGAAGTCTGTTTCGTCATCTGAGTTCCAAAAAATTTCAGATTTTTTGACCTGTACTGTAGCGATAAAATTAGCGTTTTGCCCTTGTTTTCAAAAGTTTAAATTTACCGGGTTTTACACATATAAACAAATAGACTCCACCCTTTATATATTTGTGTCAAGACATATATAAAAAATTTTAATTTTATCCTTAATTAATAATATAAANTTAACCCAGTCCCTAAATATGTCAGAGAAGGAAAAATTTTCATCTCAACCTAAACCTCCACAAAGTCAAAGTCAAGCTAATACTATGTCATTTGAACCTTCTCCAACTCAAGTACAAACAATCACAACTCTAAAAAGTGGTAAGATAATTGACAAGACTATTAAACCTAAGATTTCTAAAAAAATACGTAAGTCAATTCCTGTAAATGAACCACTTGAACTTGAACCTTCAGCTAGAAAGCAACCAAAAATACAAAATGAGGAGGATCATTTGTGTCATATTCCCTTACCTTTTCCTCAAAGGGTAAAGAACTCCTCATCTTTGAAAGATCATTCTGAAATTCCTGAGTTGTTTAAACAAGTAAAGATTAATATTCCTTTGTTGGATGCAATTAAACAAGTTCCAGCTTACACCAAGTTTTTGAAAGATCTTTGCACAGTTAAAAGAAAAATCTATGTACAAAAGAAGTTATTTTTAATTGAACAAGCTAGTGCTATCATATAACATAACACTCTTCTTAAGTACAAAGATCTGGGAAGTCCTACAGTCTGATGTATCATTAAAAATTTCTGAAGTGAACAAGCTATGCTAAATCTTGGAGCTACTGTCAATTTAATATCATATTCGATGTATACACAATTAGGGTTGGGTGAGTTGAAACCTATGAATGTTACACTATAATTAGCAGACCGATCGATAAAAATTTCAAGAGAAATTGTAGAGGATGTTCTTGTCTAAATTAATCAATTCTATTTTCTAGTAGATTTTATTGTTTTGGATACATAACCCATTGTCCATGCATCTGCATACATACCTGTTATTTTGGGTCGACCATTCCTAGCTACATCAAACACATTAATTAACTGTAGGAATGGAGTCATGAAACTTTCATTTGGAAACATAACTTTGGAATTAAATATTTGTAACATTGCAAAACAACCCAGAGAAAAGAAGAATTGCATGAAGTAAATTGTGTTGAGTTATTAACTCAGAGTTTATTTGAAAATGCTTGTATGAAAAAAGAATCATATACATTAGAGTCTATACTTGATGATGAGTCTGATGATATATCAGCATGGAATCCAAAATATAAAAAATTGTTGCCTAAGTCTGTAGAATCCAACATCAAAGTTTTTAAATCAAAATTGAAACCTCTTCCAACTAATTTAAAATATGTCTTTTTGGGAAAAGATGAAATATATCCAGTGATAATATCCTCAAAATTATCTAGAATTTAAGAAAAAGAATCAACAAAAGTTCTAAAGAATCATTAAAGTGTTATTGAATGGACAATAGCAGATATAAAAGGTAGGCCCACTTCTATGTACTCATCTTATATATTTAGAAGAAGATGCTAAACCATCTCGCCAAATACAAAGAAGATTAAACCCACACCTCAAAGAAGTAATCTAGGCTGAAGTACTCAAACTATTAGATGCTAATATTATTTATCTTATATTTGATAATAAATGGGTTAGTCCTATACAAGTAGTCCCTAAAAATTCTANGTCATGAAACTTTCATTTGGAAACATAACTTTGGAATTAAATATTTGTAACATTGCAAAACAACCCAGAGAAAAGAAGAATTGCATGAAGTAAATTGTGTTGAGTTATTAACTCAGAGTTTATTTGAAAATGCTTGTATGAAAAAAGAATCATATACATTAGAGTCTATACTTGATGATGAGTCTGATGATATATCAGCATGGAATCCAAAATATAAAAAATTGTTGCCTAAGTCTGTAGAATCCAACATCAAAGTTTTTAAATCAAAATTGAAACCTCTTCCAACTAATTTAAAATATGTCTTTTTGGGAAAAGATGAAATATATCCAGTGATAATATCCTCAAAATTATCTAGAATTTAAGAAAAAGAATCAACAAAAGTTCTAAAGAATCATTAAAGTGTTATTGAATGGACAATAGCAGATATAAAAGGTAGGCCCACTTCTATGTACTCATCTTATATATTTAGAAGAAGATGCTAAACCATCTCGCCAAATACAAAGAAGATTAAACCCACACCTCAAAGAAGTAATCTAGGCTGAAGTACTCAAACTATTAGATGCTAATATTATTTATCTTATATTTGATAATAAATGGGTTAGTCCTATACAAGTAGTCCCTAAAAATTCTGGTGTCACTGTAACAAAAAATTAAGAGAATGAATTAGTCCACGTGCGTACAGTCACTAGTTGGCGTATGTGTATTGATTATCAAAAGCTAAATTCTCTCACTAGAAAAGATTATTTTCCATTGCCTTTTTAGATCCAGTTTTGGAAAGAATAATCGGTTATGCATATTATTGTTTCTTCGAGGGATATTCTGGTTATAATCAAATTGAAATTACAATAGATGATCTAGAAAAAACTACATTCACATGTCCTTTTAGTACTCTTGCTTATAAAAGGATGCCCTTTGGATTATGTAATGCTCCAGCTACTGACTTGATCCAAAATGTGTACACCCAAGTGCAGGCGGTCAAGCTATAGTAATAATCCGGTTAAGTCCAGAGTCGAATCCACAAGGAACTATGATTAGTGTTTTGAATTAAGCAATGACAAAGACCAAGTAACTGAAAACTTTGAGAGTTTGAAGTTATGGAATTTTCTGGACAGAATATAAGATTCTCTCCAATGGATTTTTCTAAACAAAATATAAGATAAATTATCAAAATGTAACAGCCACTCTTTAGTTCGAGGATCAGAACATGTAATTAATCATCCGGTTTATTATACTTGTGTTTTATAACTCAATTAACTCTCGTGTTAACAACAAGTTAATCANTATTATACTTGTGTTTTATAACTCAATTAACTCTCGTGTTAACAGCAAGTTAATCGGAAGATAAAGATGGATTGTGAGAATTAAGCTCACGGTTTTGATGCCTTTCTAGAAGTTTACAAGAATTGTCTGTGCCGAGACTCAACCCGTCTACAAACAAGCAAGTATTTCTACAAGGCATCCAACTAATGTTCCAATGTTTAGATAAATCACAATAATGGTGAAGATTTTAAATGTTGTCATAAAGATCTAGCTGAGGTACTTGCCTTGAACCAACGGGTCTTTCTATGCAAGTGTCATTTGTGACACAGAAAAAACCCACGGTTATACAAAGTACCTTAACTTTGCTAAATGCAATCAATCATTCAATATNACAGCAAGTTAATCGGAAGATAAAGATGGATTGTGAGAATTAAGCTCACGGTTTTGATGCCTTTCTAGAAGTTTACAAGAATTGTCTGTGCCGAGACTCAACCCGTCTACAAACAAGCAAGTATTTCTACAAGGCATCCAACTATGACATTAATGTTCCAATGTTTAGATAAATCACAATAATGGTGAAGATTTTAAATGTTGTCATAAAGATCTAGTCGAGGTACTTGCCTTGAACCAACGGGTCTTTCTATGCAAGAGTCATTTGTGACATAGAAAAAACCCACGGTTATACAAAGTACCTTAACTTTGCTAAATGCAATCAATCATTCAATAAGCAAGTGAAATATAAAACATTAAAGCATAAAGGAAATGCATAAATATAACTTTCAGAGAATTAGTACATGTTCATCACCTCTTACTAAAGAATGAATGAGGAACTACTCACTCTTCATGGCTTTGGTAAAGCTAGAAAAGTGAGTGATACTCATCCCTCTAAGTAGAGGAGGTACAAAGTGAAACACACTAAGCAAAGAGCCGATCTTCAACAAAGAATGAGTGAATCACGTTCCACCCTTCACAGCTTTGGTAAAGTTCTAGAAAAGTGGAAGAGTTTCACTCTTCTAAGAAAGAAGGAAGCTCAAGCAATGGAAGTGAAAGACATAAACAATGAAAGTAGAAGAAAGCTAGTCACTTTTAGAAGGTTGCTTCCTCAACCAAAAGATGGAGGGTTGCTTCCTCAACAAAAAGATGAACTAACTCCCTTGAGACAAGCAAATATATCATACATCTAAGACTAACTACATGAGTGGGAGTCTAAGCCTCCATCTAGCTCTCTATTCCCATTTGAAGCTCCCACAATGGGAGTATTTATAGGCAAGGAGGAGGAGACAAGGTAGTGTGAAAGAATAGTGCATGCCGCCCAAGTCCAAGTGAAAGCCAACCACTCTACAGTCTGTCTGTGGAGAATGTTTGAATGTGATATGGCGTTCGAATGTTGTCTCTGTTTTTGCTGTATGGGCATTCGAATGCCAGATGGGGTCTGACCTTCTCACTCAAGTGGCCTGTGGTATTCTGTGGAAACCTATTTCCACACTCCATGCACATCTTGGCGCTTTGCACTCATCATCCTGGTCTTCAATCTATTCAAGTGGACGTTTGAATGTGAGTTGGTGTTTGAACATGGTACTCAAGTACCTCAGGGTCTTCCTTCTTGGCTACAACACTCCATATCTCAGCATCTTGATCTTCTCATAGTTCAAGTGGACGTTCGAACGTGAGTTGGAGTTCGAACGTTCTTACTTTGTTCCAAGCTTCTCCAAATTTGTCCCCCAATATGCTAGTGTTACATCAAATTGTGATATTTGTTATCCTTGGGCTCTTGTTCACTTTAAGACCTGAAATGTCATCACTTAAACTCCATCAAAGTAAAATTAGTCCTAAAAAGGCATAGTAATATGCTAAATTTATGTACTAATCACACCCCCCCAACCTAAATATTGCTAGTCTCTAGTAATAAAATACCAATGGAATGTAAAATTATTTCTAATGCCTTTTTCGTAGATCATCTGGTTGCATTTAGCTTATGCAACAAGCCGTTGAACCGCTAGGTTTACCCTAGTGGACGAGTGTTGTCATGTGAAGGTTTTCAGTGAAGTTATCCACAAACTTCATTTGAACAGATGTATATGTGAGATTGCTGATTAAAGTGAATTAGCATCATGGTCATTGGGACACTCAACCCTCAATCTTGACTTATATTCCACATGCTCATTTTTCATTGATGCTTACTCTATGCAAAAATTAGCACCCATCATAGTGGCATTTGGAATTCCCTGAGTAGTGGGAATGGTCATTCTAGAAACAAGAATTGTTATAATAATCATTCCACTTTTCCATCTTCCATGGATAGTTTTGATTCCACAAACCTCTCTTTAGAATGCTCTCAACAAAAATTCGCTCCGATTATACTGACTTATCTCTCAAAGGGCATGTGATCAGAAGATGGCCAATCAAAAATTTCCATGCTCAATTAGTATAAGAGTGAAGTTTTGAGGAAATAGACTTATTTGTGGCATAATCTTATGGAAGAATATTGATGCAAATAAAGAAATACCAGTTAACATACCCCACTTGTAGTCGACGACCTACACATGCATCAGACTTGAGATCAATTAGGGCTTTTCGTCGGTTGTAATGTGGCAAAAGGTCAGTGGCTAACGAAATGACGTCAATGGTGTTCAAAAGCTATCACTTTTTTTTGTAGTGTAGCACACCTCTTTCTAGCTTCTCGACATTTTGCCTGGGAATGGTATTTCTTTCTTTCATTTTTCTCATTTTTCACTTTCTTGGCAATTCCCTATCTATCAGTCTCTTTTCTTTTTCGGTTGTTTCCATCGATTTTTATTTCATTGAACAGTAGTCATTATTGTCTTTTCTAATTTTCTTGCCTTTCTATATCATACTGATTTATAAGAGCGTGCAAGGAAATTAGATAACAAGTTATGTTAAGTATATTATCTTGTGGCTCGATTATTATATGGGTTTTTCAAAAAAAAGATCATTCATTAAAAGCTCAAGCGTGGCTGACTAGGTAGATACTTTTGTAAAAGAAATGACTAAGGCTCAAAGTCGAATCAAAGATGGCCTAAGATCCTTTCTCAAGTATGTGCACATTTCCCTGTCGTATGCGAAGGTTCCCTATAAGATATGTCAATAGATCACTTTAGTTGCATTAATCAAAGCAAGGTTAATGAGATTATTGAAAAAATTGAAAGCAAAAGAGCTTACTTAAGTAAATGTTGATATCCACACAAAAGCATCATAAAGCTCAAAACTTACAATGGTATTCTTTGTCATCTCCACTGGTTATGTCGGTTGTTTCAGGGGATGTTGGTTATATATCGATTCCATTTTCGGGTCTGATCATCTTGTACCTTAAGAATAACAAATGCTAATGTATATTTGACAATTTAAGCATAAAGACAATACCAGTTTTTCAAGAAATGTGATTTTAAGTCTCGGTTGCTAAGTTGACATGTCAAACTGATCATATGCTTAATCATTTTAACAAGCAACCTTAGAATCCACATTTGTTTCATCATTTATTAACAAGAATTACTAAAGTGCTAATTTTATACATGCATTTTAACTAAATAAAAGTGATAAACTGAACCATTCATTTCACAAAATATGATCATTTGATACACACATCAAAGGTTCAATCCATCAACCAAAGAAAGGACACAACACAAAAATTCCAAATATCCACAACCATTTCTCAAAGAAGAAACAATCATCCACAACAAACTATAAAAGAAAAAGCCCACCATACATGAAGAAACAAACATACAAAACCCAGATCAAGAACAAAAATACATCTCTCAATCTCCCGAATATAATTTCCATCCACATCCACATGGACCCCCCTCACATACGTCCTTACTGCCTTGTCAATGATCTCGACGTTGGAGTAGAATTCCTGCACCAAGTTAACCACGGCTTCCCCGCCATTCCGTAAATACAACACCCAACCTCTTCTCTCCATATTTGCCAAAAATACTCAACTCAGCAAAATCAGTTAACACTACATCACGCTCACAAACTACGACATGGTTTTCATAGAAATTCTTATACATTTCAGCTTTTAGAGTCGTAGGGAAGCAAATTCAGTCATACCTCCTCACATGGGCCTCCCCTCCCTCTCCTCCATGACTTCCTCTACAATATTGGGCTCCTGGTTTATTGGGTTGGGCCTAGAGGGTAGTTTGATTCTTTGAGGCAGGGTGTTTTCCATTTTGAGCTTGTGAGGGCTTTGAAAATCTTGAGTTTTTTTTGTGAAAATGGGGATTTTTGATGTGGGAATGGTCTTGGGAGGGTTGATTTTAGGTAGAAATGGGGAGTGAGGGGTGTTTTGAGGTCTGGGTAGTGAAAAGAAGTTCTAGGGTTTGGGTGATTTTGAAAGGTTTGGGGGTTTTTGAAATGGGGAAGACGATCTAGGCTTTTATAGTCTGAGAAGTGACGTTTGAATGTTCATGACATTCAAACGTGGTGAGCTCCTAGTACTTTTGAGTTCTGTCAGATACCAAAGTACCGTAAGCTCTTCTCGTTCAAACGTTCTATTGGCATTTGAACGTTAAGTTCTCGTTCGAACGATCTATTGGCATTTGAATGTGATGAGCTCCCAGTACTTTTTGTTTCCATCAGAGGCTGAGTGTTGCAAGTAGCTAACGTTCAAACATCACTTGGCGTTCGAACGTTGAATCAAAAATCAAAAAAATTTTAGGCACTACACTATACACAATCAGAGAGGTTTATACATATAATTTTGAACCAAAAATTTCATGGCGTCTCAGGACAAGTCCCTACCCACACTTTTGGTTGGTATTTTAGGACGTTCCTTACTCGACCCATATTTTCATTTCAGTTAAAAAGAGTTTGTACAAAAATATTTTTACACTCTTTACAAAAATTCAGACCATTGGCTTTCATCCCAACAAAAGTATAATTTTCTACAGAGAATAATCTAATCCAAGTCTCCCTCCGTATCTGTGTACTCAGGACAACTAGTGACTCTCCCAATTTCCTCTCTCACAAACTGGTTAAGCAAAGTATAGGAATAACATGGCATCTCAGGGTATTCCTTACTTAGCCCATTCACTATCTAGTCTAATCAATCTAGTGTGCGACCAAAAATTAGTTCAGAACACTGATTATACCTTTTCTCAGGAAAGATTCTGTCACACTGTTTACAGGAACCAAGCCTTTTGGCACGACGGCGTTTAGGAAAAGTGCTTCTGCCACAGAGGGATTTTGCTTGTTCTTCTCGGATCTCATTCTTTCTTATCAATCTTATTTTTCTCATTATCATAGTATGCACATCAAATGGAAAAGTGCGTAGAACTCCCAGACTAAACCAAAAAAATTTAACATCTATGCTTTCTACGCTTTAAGACTCACTTTTTGGTTCTTTAACATCTGCCAATCACAAAGACAATTAAAGCTGACTTACAAACATGATCATTAATTTATATAAAATACAGGGCAAGATACACAATATGATCAAAAATAGCAACAACAACAAATTTTTCTACAAGCACAAAATATGAACTGTAGTTCTCACCCCCTAACCTAAACTGAACATTGTCCCAAATATTTTGAATTTACCAGTATATGGAGCTTGGAGATGAGGTTGAAAGGTGGAGATTTGTTCATTTGCTGAATTCTACAAGCACAATACACAACAATTAATCATCTCTCCATAGATCTGGGTTCTGGGTAGGCTGGTAAGCCTTGTCTGTGAGTGCAAAGAGAAGTAGAACATCCATAAACAAATACAAAATCAAAATACAAAGCATGAAACATAGGATTGTGTCTATGAATGTGTGGTCATGAGGCTGTTTGGGGAGTTGGGTCGTGTTGTAGAAGGTCGCGAACAACAAAGAAGAAGAAGACAAAGAAAAAGAAAGAAAAAGGGAAAGGAGGTGGGGAAAAAGGGGGTAGGGGGCCTTAAAAAGGCGTTCCTGTGGGTTGGTTTTGATCAAATTTTTCAAGACCCGAAAACCTTTTTGTGTCGACAAACGCGAATCTCGGAGGGATATTGTAGGTCCATTAAATGAATGGTTTTCACTTTTTTAACAAAATCCTCCAAAAATAGTTTCAACCACTGACCATTAATAGTAAAGATATTAACGTTCAAGTGGTTTTCCACTTCTATTGCTCTGTGTCCAAACACCTTTTTAACAATGTAAGGTCCAGTCCATCTTGACTTCAACATACCAGGAAAAAGGTAGAGTCTTGAATTAAACAACAGGACTTTTTTAGCAGGTTCAAAAGACTTTCATACTAAGTTCTTGTCATGAAAAAGTTTCATCCTAGACTTCGCAATCTTACCATTCTCATATTCTTCATTTCTCAATTCCTTCAATTCGTTAATCTAAAGTTTCCTTGACAACTTGGCCTTGTCGAGGTCAAATTTCATTGTTTTAATGGTCTAGTATGCCCTATGTTCCAGTTCCACAGGTAAGTGACAAGGCTTACCATAGACTAATTGATAAGAAGACATGTCCTTATTTTAAAAGTAGTGCGATATGCCCAGAGTGCATCAGTTAGTCTTGACGACCAATCTTTGCGGTCTGGATTTACCACTTTTTCTAAAATTAATTTGATCTCCCAATTAGCCAATTCAGCCTGTCCATTAGTCTATGGATGATAAGGGGTTACAATTTGATGAAAAATCAAGTATTTTTTCATCAAATTCCAGAAAGGACGATTGCAAAAATGAGCACCCCTATCACTTGTGATTGATTTCAGAATTCCAAACTGGGATAAAATATTTTCTTTTAAAAACTTGATCACCGTTTGGTGATCATTATTCTGGCATAGAATTTTCTCAACCCATGTGGACACATAGTTTACGGCCACTAAAATGTATAGATAACAGAAGAAGGGGGCAATGGTCCCATAAAATTGATGCTCCAACAGTTAAAAATTTCAATTACTAGAATGGGTTTAAGGGCATCATGTTTCTTTTTGAAATTCTCCCAATCTTTGGCATCTGTTGCAAGTTAAAAAAAAGGCATAGATATCTTTGAAAAGTGTGGGCCAGTAAAATCCGANCCCATGTGGACACATAGTTTACGGCCACTAAAATGTATAGATAACAGAAGAAGGGGGGAATGGTCCCATAAAATTGATGCTCCAACAGTTAAAAATTTCAATTACTAGAATGGGGTTTAAGGGCATCATGTTTCTTTTTGAAATTCTCCCAATCTTTGGCGTCTGTTGCAAGTTAAAAAAAAGGCATAGACATCTTTGAAAAGTGTGGGCCAGTAAAATCCGAACTGCAAGATTTTTGCAGCAGTTTTCCTTGATGAAAAATGGCCACCACATGCTTCAAAATGACAAAATGTTATTACCTATCTTCTTTCCTGAGCGGGGATGCAACGTCTTATGATTTGATTCTTACAGTACTTAAATACGTACGGATCTTCCCAAAAGAAGTTATGAACCTCCCTCAAAAATTTCTTTTTGTCCATGGCAGTGAAGGACGAAGAGAGCATACTAGTAGCTAGGAAATTAGCAATATCGGCATACCATGTGGTCTCAGCAATCATGAACAGTTGTTCATTGGGGAATTTCNACGGATCTTCCCAAAAGAAGTTATGAACCTCCCTCAGAAATTTCTTTTTGTCCATGGCAGTGAAGGACGAAGAGAGCGTACTAGTAGCTAGGAAATTAGCAATATCGGCATACCATGTGGTCTCAGCAATCATGAACAGTTGTTCATTGGGGAATTTCTCATTAATTGGCAGTCCATCCTCATGAAGTTCATATGTTAATCTGAATAGATGATTTGTCACCACATTCTCAGCACCCTTTCTANCATACCATGTGGTCTCAGCAATCATGAACAGTTGTTCATTGGGGAATTTCTCATTAATTGGCAGTCCATCCTCATGAAGTTCATATGTTAATCTGAATAGATGATCTATCACCACATTCTCAGCACCCTTTCTGNTAATCTGAATAGATGATTTGTCACCACATTCTCAGCACCCTTTCTATCTTTAATGGCAAGATTAAACTCTTGGAGTTAGAGTATCCATCTTAAGAGCCTAGGCTTGGCATCCTTCTTTGTGAGCAAAAATTTTAATGCTACATGGTCAGTGAACACAGTAATAGAAGAACCAACAAGATAAAGGCAAAATTTTTCTAAAGCAAAAACTACCGCAAGCAATTCTATTTCAGTTATTGAATAATTCATTTGAGCATCATCCAAAGTTTTGCTTTCATGGTAAATCACATATGGTTTCTTATCCTTTCTTTGCCTCAACACAGCACTTACAGCATAATCACTTGCATCACACATTAATTCAAAGGGTAGAGTCCAGTCAGGGAGTTTCATTATTGGGGCAGAAATTAACATGTTTTTACGTTTATCAAAAGCTTTCTGGCATGCTTCATTCCAATCAAAGATTACATCCTGACTTAGAAGATGACACATGGGTTTTGCTATGGTACTGAAATCTTTTATGAACCTTCTATAAAAGGCTGCATGTCCTAGGAATGGTCAAACATCCTTTATAGTCTTGGAAACAGGTAGATTCCCAATTAGATCTATTTTTGCCTTGTCAACTTTCATGCCCTCAGACGACAAGATATGACCTAAGACAATGCCTTGTATTACCATGAAGTGGCATTTCTCCAAATTAAGCACCAAATTGGCCTCTTTACACCTTATAAACACCTTTTCTAGGTTGGCTAGACAAAAATCAAACGAGTTACCATAGACAGAGAAGTCATCCATGAACACTTTCAAAAATTTCTCAACTATGTCACTGAACAAGCTCAACAGCACCTTTGAAATGTTGCAAGAGTATTACAAAATCCGAATGGCATCCTTTTGATTGCAAAGGTGCCAAAGGGGCATGTGAATGTGGTTTTTTCTTAATCATTGAGTGCTATCTCAATTTGATTGTATCTGAAATACCCATCTAGAAAATAGAAAAATTCATGGCCTGCAATTCTATCTTGAACCTGGTCAAGAAAGGGAAGAGGAAAATGGTTTATCCTAGTTACCAAATTGTGTTTTCGATAGTCAATACACATCCGCCATCCTGTGACGACCCGAGTTGGTACTAGTTCATTTGCATCAATTTTTACCATTGTGACCCCAAACTTCTTGGGCACAACTTGGGTTGGACTAACTCATTTACTATTGGAGATGGGAAAGATTATCCCTACATCTAAGAGCTTGAGCACTTCCATTCTTATAACTTCCTTCATGTGAGGGTTTAGTCGTCGCTGTATTTGACGAGAGGGTTTTGAGTCCTCTTCAAGGTATATAGCCTGATTGCAGATTAATGGGCTTATACCTTTCAAGTCAACGATGGTCCACCCAATTGTGCTTTTATGGTTTTTAAGAACTTCAATCAGTTTAGACTCTTGCAAGTCTGTGAGCTTAGAGGAAATTAACACTGGGTATGACTCATCCTCTCCTAAAAATGCATATTTGAGATTAGATGGGAGAGGTTTCAATTCAGGATTTGATGGCTTGTCACTTGATGAGAGTGGCTTTGTGCCACTTGGTGAAATCTCTTCAAATTTGGGTGCCCATGTCCCAACAGTGAGGGCAGGGCAATCATTTGTCAATTTAGAGGGGAGAGGCTCTAATAGAGATGATTCAGTAGGGTTCTCACAAAATGTGTTATTCAGATGTTCCTGTATCAAGGATTCAATAGAGTTTACTTCCTCTTATTCCTTGTCCTCTCCTGGGTGTTTGGTAATATTAAAAATGTTCAGCTCAAGAGTCATATTTCCAAAGGTTAATTTAATGACTCCATTCTTGCAATTGATTAGTTCATTTGAGGCTGCTAGGAAGGTTCGACCAAGAATGACAGAAATTTGGTTCTCCAAATGTATTGCTAGCTGAGTATCTAGAACAATGAAGTCAACAGGGAAGACAAATTTGTCCACTTGGACAAGTACATCTTCAACAACGCCCCTAGGGACTTTGACAAATTTGTCAGCCAACTAGAGTGTGACACNCAGTAGGGTTCTCACAAAATGTGTTATTCAGATGTTCCTGTATCAAGGATTCAATAGAGTTTACTTCCTCTTATTCCTTGTCCTCTCTTGGGTGTTTGGTAATATTAAAAATGTTCAGCTCAAGAGTCATATTCCCAAAGGTTAATTTAATGACTCCATTCTTGCAATTGATTAGTTCATTTGAGGCTGCTAGGAAGGTTCGACCAAGAATGACAGAAATTTGGTTCTCCAAATGTATTGCTAGCTGAGTATCTAGAACAATGAAGTCAACAGGGAAGACAAATTTGTCCACTTGGACAAGTACATCTTCAACAATGCCCCTAGGGACTTTGACAAATTTGTCAGCCAACTAGAGTGTGACATAAGTGGGTTTGAGTTCACCCAGACCCAATTGCTGGTAGACGAAAAAAGGTAGCAAGTTGACACTAGCTCTAAGGTCTAACTATGCTTGTTTGATTCTAAAGTTTCCAATGATACAAGACACAGTCGAACACCCTAGATCTTCGTATTTTGGAGGAGTTTTGTGTTGAAGTAAGGCACTGGCTTGTTTTGTCCNACCCAATTGCTGGTAGACGAAAAAAGGTAGCAAGTTGACACTAGCTCTAAGGTCTAACTATGCTTGTTTGATTCTAAAGTTTCCAATGATACAAGACACAGTCGGACACCCTAGATCTTCGTATTTTGGAGGAGTTTTGTGTTGAAGTAAGGCACTGGCTTGTTTTGTCAGGAAGGCTCTTTTTTGAACATTCGAGCTTCTTTTGACTATGCACAAGTCTTTCAGAAACTTGGCATAAGATGGAACCTATTTGATTGCATCCAGAAGTGGGATGTTGATTTTTACTTGCTTAAAAAGCTCATAAATTTTAGGTTGATTATTCAACTTCTGTGCAATTTTGAGTCAATGAGGAAAATGAGCAGGAATAGGACACGGAGGTCCTCTTTCCTCTGAAGGTTTTGTCTCTTGTTCAATCATAGGCTTAGGTTCTTCTGGTTCAAGATCAACTGTTTCAGGCTCAACTAGTGAGTTGACTGGGATTGACTCAAATNATAAATTTTAGGTTGATTATTCAACTTCTGTGCAATTTTGAGTCAATGAGGAAAATGAGCAAGAATAGGACACGGAGGTCCTCTTTCCTCTGAAGGTTTTGTCTATTGTTCAATCATAGGCTCAGGTTCTTCTGGTTCAAGATCAACTGTTTCAGGCTCAACTAGTGAGTTGACTGGGATTGACTCAAATTTTGGCTTGGGAATTAATACTTCTCTAATGGTCTTGTCAATCACTTTGCCACTTCTCAGTATAGTGACAACTTGGGCTTGGTCTTGTGGAGTGTCCATGACTAAAGGATTTTCCACCTGAAATTGACCTTGTGGTGGTTTTAGTTGGGCAGAAAAATTGTCCTTCTTATGTGTTGTCATGAATTGGGTCAGCCTTTGGATGTGGCTTTTAAGATCCTTGAAAAATTAAGTGTTCTGGGTTTTAAAATCAATATAATCCTAAGTGGAACTATTGTTACAGTTCGTTTGGCTTTACATGAACTGATTCAAGGTATCCTCAAGGCTCCTCTTTTGTGGGGGTTGGTATGGTTGATACGTGGGAGGTGCTTGAGGTGGTAGGTGTGAACCTTGTTGTTAGTTCATGGGAGTTGGTTGTGTGTTTCTCCAACTGAAGTTCGATGATTCCGACACCCTGGATTGTATGTTTTAGAGTATAGGTTAAAGTAAGTCTTGTTGAAGTTGAAAATAACATTTGTTTATTCCAACAAAACTTCTTTGAATGCCGGAATGGTTGGACACTCCCCAGTATGGTGTCCTATCAGCGCACAGATCCCACACACTTGTTTTGTGGAAGGGCCAATATCAACTTGATGGAATTTTTTCATCTCTAAAGCTTCAAGCTTTCGAGACAAAGTAAACATTTTTACTCTTAGTCTATCATCATCTCTCAAGACATATTTATCCCCTTGGAAAGTAGATGGTTTGGCTTCAACAGTGCTAAGAGAGGCTGAGTCCCACATCTGAGAACTATCAGATATGGTATCAAAGAAATTGAAGGTCTCCTCTAGACTTTATCCCATGAACTCTCCTTGAGCCATAATTTTGACAAACTGTCGTAGTCTGGTGGTCTAAAAGTCATAGAAGAATCCTACCAAGGTCCAATTCTCAAAAGCATGGTGTGGGCAGGACTAGAGAAGATCTTTGAATCTTTCCTAACTTTGATAAAAAATTTCTCCTTCTTTGACCAAAAAATTAATGATTTGCCTTTTCAATGNCCAACTGAAGTTCGATGATTCCGACACCCTGGATTGTATGTTTTAGAGTATAGGTTAGAGTAAGTCTTGTTGAAGTTGAAAATAACATTTGTTTATTCCAAAAAAACTTCTTTGAATGCCGGAATGGTTGGACACTCCCCAGTATGATGTCCTATTAGCGCACAGATCCCACACACTTGTTTTGTGGAAGGGCCAATATCAACTTGATGGAATTTTTTCATCTCTAAAGCTTCAAGCTTTCGAGACAAAGTAAACATTTTTACTCTTAGGCTATCATCATCTCTCAAGACATATTTACCCCCTTGGAAAGTAGATGGTTTGGCTTCAACAGTGGTAAGAGAGGCTGAGTCCCACATCTGAGAACTATCAGATATGGTATCAAAGAAATTGAAGACCTCCTCTAGACTTTATCCCATGAACTCTCCTTGAGCCATAATTTTGACAAACTGTCGTAGTCTGGTGGTCTAAGAGTCATAGAAGAATCCTACCAAGGTCCAATTCTCAAAAGCATGGTGTGGGCAGGACTAGAGAAGATCTTTGAATCTTTCCTAACTTTGGTAAAAAATTTCTCCTTCTTTGACCAAAAAATTAATGATTTGCCTTTTCAATACATTAGTGCGGTGTAAAGGAAAAAACTTCCTGAAAAACTCATTTTGTAGTGCCCGCCAGTCAGGTATTGAAAGAGTTTTTAAAGAATTTAGCCATTGTTTAGATTTATCCTTTAGAGAAAATGAAAAAAGTTTCATTTTAGCTAGCTCAGAATTGTCTTGAAACGTTCCATATACTTCCTCAAACTCTTTTATGTGCAGATATGAGTTTTATGTTTCGAGTCCATGGAATTAAGGGAGTAGTTGAACTGTCCCCATCTTTATAGTAAAGAGGGGTGCATCTTCAAGAAAGATAAAAAAAAAGTGGGACACTATTTCTTGTGGGATTTAAGTAATCCCGTAGAGTTTGAATATTAGGCACTTCCCCCTCTCTCACAGGAACCTCTCCTCTTTTCTCATCGTTTACCATTCTACTTTCACAAGAGTCTGCTACTATTCTAGGTGAAGGTGGTTCCGGTTGATCACAGACCCAGAAGATTCTATCAATAAATTTTGATAGTGAGGAGCGTCCTTAGACATAAAAACAATTAAAAAAAATTTATACACAGTGAAGCAAATACATATACAAAAAGAGAGGTCTTTTTACCTTTTAACTTAAAACACNTTTTTTCATCTCTAAAGCTTCAAGCTTTCGAGACAAAGTAAACATTTTTACTCTTAGGCTATCATCATCTCTCAAGACATATTTACCCCCTTGGAAAGTAGATGGTTTGGCTTCAACAGTGGTAAGAGAGGCTGAGTCCCACATCTGAGAACTATCAGATATGGTATCAAAGAAATTGAAGACCTCCTCTAGACTTTATCCCATGAACTCTCCTTGAGCCATAATTTTGACAAACTGTCGTAGTCTGGTGGTCTAAGAGTCATAGAAGAATCCTACCAAGGTCCAATTCTCAAAAGCATGGTGTGGGCAGGACTAGAGAAGATCTTTGAATCTTTCCTAACTTTGGTAAAAAATTTCTCCTTCTTTGACCAAAAAATTAATGATTTGCCTTTTCAATACATTAGTGCGGTGTAAAGGAAAAAACTTCCTGAAAAACTCATTTTGTAGTGCCCGCCAGTCAGGTATTGAAAGAGTTTTTAAAGAATTTAGCCATTGTTTATATTTATCCTTTAGAGAAAATGAAAAAGTTTCATTTTAGCTAGCTCAGAATTGTCTTGAAACGTTCCATATACTTCCTCAAACTCTTTTATGTGCAGATATGAGTTTTATGTTTCGAGTCCATGGAATTAAGGGAGTAGTTGAACTGTCCCCATCTTTATAGTAAAGAGGGGTGCATCTTCAAGAAAGATAAAAAAAAAGTGGGACACTATTTCTTGTGGGATTTAAGTAATCCCGTAGAGTTTGAATATTAGGCACTTCCCCCTCTCTCACAGGAACCTCTCCTCTTTTCTCATCGTTTACCATTCTACTTTCACAAGAGTCTACTACTATTCTAGGTGAAGGTGGTTCCGGTTGATCACAGACCCAGAAGATTCTATCAGTAAATTTTGATAGTGAGGAGCGTCCTTAGACATAAAAACAATTAAAACAAATTTATACACAGTGAAGCAAATACATATACAAAAAGAGAGGTCTTTTTACCTTTTAACTTAAAACACCTTTTATGGTTTCCTGGCAACGGCACCAAAAATTTGACTTGATCCAAAATGTGTACACCTAAGTGCAAGCGGTCAAGCTGTAGTAATAATCTGGTTAAGTCTGGAGTCGAATCTATAGGGAACTATGATTAGTATTTTGAAGTAAGTAGTGACAGAGACCAAGTAACTAGAAAGTTTGAAGTTTGAAGTTATGGGATTTTCTGGATAGAATATAAGATTCTCTCCAATGGATTTTTCTAGACAAAATATAAGATAAATTATCAAAATGTAATAGCCACTCTTTAGTTTGAGGATCAGAACATGTAATTAATCATCCGATTTATTATACTTGTGCTCTATAACTCAATTAACTCCCGCGTCAACAGCAAGTTAATCGGAAGATAAAGATAGACTGTAAGAATTAAGCACATGGTTCCGATGCCTTTCTAGAAGATTACAAGAATTGTTTGTGTCGAGACTCAACCCGTCTACAAACAAGCAAGTGTTTCTACAAGGCGTCCAACCATGACATTAATGTTCCATTCTTTAGATAAAGCACAATAGGGGTGAAGCTTGAAATGGTGTCATGAAGATCTAGCCAAGGTACTTGTCGTGAATCAATGGGTCTTTCTATGCAAGAGTCATACATGACATAGAAAGAACCCACGGTTATACAAAGTACCTTAGCTTTGCTAGATGCAATTAATCATTCAATAAGCAAGTGAAATATAAAGCATTAAAGCATATATGAAATGCACAAATATAACTTCCGGATAATTAATACATGTTCATCACCTCTTACTAAAGAATGAATGAGGAACTACTCACTCTTCATGGCTTTGGTAAAGCTAGAAAAGTGAGTGATACTCATCCCTCTAAGTAGAGGAGTTACAAAGTGAAATACAATAAACAAAGAGCCGATCTTCAACGAAGAATGAGTGAATCACGTTCCAACCTTCACAGCTTTGTTAAAATTTTAGAAAAGTGGAAGAGTTTCACTCTTCTAAGAGAGTAGGAAGCTCAAGCAATGAAAGTGAAAGACATAAACAATGAAAGTAGAAGAAAGTTAGCCACTTTTAGAGGGTTGCTTCCTCAACCAAAAGATGAACTAACTCCCTTGATACAAGTAAATATAACAAACATCTAAGACTAGCTACATGAGTGGGAGTCTAAGCCTCCATCTAGCTCTTTACTCCCTTTTAAAGCTCCCATAATGGGAGTATTTACAGGCAAGGGGAAAAAGACTAGGTAGTGTGAAAGAATAGTGTATGCTGCCCAAGTCCAAGTGAAAGCCAACCACTCTGCAGCCTATCTGTTGAGAACGTTTGAACGTGATATGTCATTTGAACTTTGTCTCTATTTTTGCTGTATGGGCGTTCGAACGCCAAATGGGATCTGACCTTCTCACTCAAGTGGCCTGTGGTCTTCTGTGGAAACCTATTTCCACACTCCATGCACATCTTGGTGCTTTGCAATCATCATCCTGGCCTTTAATCAATTCAAGTGGACGTTTGAATGTGAGTTGGCGTTCAAACGTGGTACTCAAGTACCTTAGGGTCTTCCTTCTTGGTTGCAACACTCCATGTCTCAACATCCTGATCTTCTCATAGTTCAGGTGGACGTTCAAATGTGAGCTGGTGTTCAAAAGTTCTTACTTTGTTCCAAGCTTCTCCAATTTTGTCCCCCAATATGCTGGTGTTACATCCAAGTGTGATATTTGTTGTCCTTGAGCCCTTGTTCAGTTTAAGACCTGAAAGTTCATCACTTAAACTTCATCAAAGTATAATTAGTCCTAAAAAGGCATAATAATATNTTGAGCCCTTGTGCAGTTTAAGACCTGAAATTTCATCACTTAAACTTCATCAAAGTATAATTAGTCCTAAAAAGGCATAATAATATGCTAAATTTATGTACTAATCAGCTCCCTTTTAGCATTGCATGTTAAGTATTTTTAGGGATATGGTGGAATGGTATTTAGATGTTTTTATGGATGATTTTTCGGTATATGGTGATTCATTTGACTTTTGTCTAGAAAATCTTGAAAAGGTTCTTATTCGATGTGAAGAAACAAACCTTGTTTTAAATTGGAAAAAAATGTTATTTTATGGTTACACAAGGTATTATTTTAGGTTATGTAGTTTCTAAAAAAGGAATTGAAGTTGATAAGTCTAAAATTGATTCGATAGCCAATCTTCTTCCACCAAAAATTGTAAAAGATGTGCGATCTTTTTTAGGTCATGCAGGATTTTATAGAAAATTTATTAAAAATTTTAGTTCAATATCTAAACCTATATGTAATCTTTTGTGTCAGGATGTATTATTTGAATGGAATGATACATGTCAATTAGCATTTGATAAATTGAAAAACATGATTACTTCTGCACCTATTATGCAACCTCCTGACTGGTCTTCATCTTTTGAATTAATGTGAGATGCGAGTGATTATGCAATAGGAACTATATTAGGTTAAAGAAAAGATAAAAAAAACCTTGTATTATTTACTATGCAAGCAAAACTTTAAATGATGCACAAATGAATTATTCTACTATAGAAAAAGAATTACTTGTTGTTGTGATTACATTAGATAAATTTCGTTCCTATCTGGTTGGATTGTCAATTGTTGTATTTACTGAATATACAGCTTTAAAATATTTACTTACTAAGAAAGATGTCAAACCACGTCTCCTACGTTGGATATTGTTACTTCAAGAATTTGATCTTATCATTAAGGATAAGAAAAGAGTTGAAAATGTGGTAGCAGATCACTTGTCAAGGTGAGTTATGATATAAAGGAAGAATCAATTTCAATTAAAGAAACTTTTCTAGATGAGTAACTTTTTACAATAACAGAAGTACTGTGGTATACAGATATAGCCAATTATTTAGCTACTGGTACTATTCCTTCTCATTATACCTGGACTGATAGAAACAAGTTTCTAAGTGAGGTAAATAATTTTTCTTGAGAAGATCCTTATTTGTTTAAATACTGTAAAGATCAGATAATAAGACGTTGTGTACCTAATCATTAAATTGATCAGGTAATTCAGTTTTATCACTCTGAAACTTGCAGAGGCCATTTTGCTTCAAAGAAAACCGCTGCTAAAATTTTACAGTGTGANCAGTTTTATCACTCTGAAACTTGCAGAGGCCATTTTGCTTCAAAGAAAACCGCTGCTAAAATTTTACAGTGTGAATTTTATTGGTCAACTCTTTTTAAAGACGAACATATATTTTGTTTAAATGGTGAAAGATGTCAAAGAATGGAAAATATTTCAAAAAAAAATTTGATGCCATTAAACCCTATTTTAGTTATTGAAATTTTTTATTGTTGGGACATCGATTTTATGGGGCCATTTCCCCTATCCTTTGGATATCTATATATTTTGGTTTCAGTTGGTTATGTCTCTAAATAGGTAGAGGCAATTCTATGTAGAAATAATGACCACCGAACAGTAGTCAAGTTTTTAAAAGAAAATATCTTGTCCAGATTTGGAATTCCTTGAGCCATTATCAGTGATGGTGGATCACATTTTTGTAATAATGTTTTTGAAAATCTTACAAAAAAATATTTGATTTCTCATAAAATATCCACTCTTTATTATCAAATGAGTGGATAAGCTGAATTAGCTANTAGTCAAGTTTTTAAAAGAAAATATCTTGTCCAGATTTGGAATTCTTTGAGCCATTATCAGTGATGGTGGATCACATTTTTGTAATAATGTTTTTGAAAATCTTACAATTCTCATAAAATATCCACTCTTTATTATCAAATGAGTGGATAAGCTGAATTAGCTAATAGGGATATAAAATATATTTTAGAAAAAAACAGTAAATTCAGATCATAAAAACTAGTTTTTAAGATTAACTGATGCGCTTTGGGCTTACCGTACTGCATATAAAACTATTTTAGAAATGTCTCCTTATTTGTTAGTTTTTGGTAAACCATGTCACTTGCCTATAGAGTTAGAACATCAAGCATATTGAGAAATCAAAATGATGAACTTTGATATGGATAAAGCTAGACTATCTCGCAAACTTNTCGGGCTTACCGTGCTGCATATAAAATTATTTTAGAAATGTCTCCTTATTTGTTAGTTTTTTGTAAACCATGTCACTTGCCTATAGAGTTAGAACATCAAGCATATTGAGAAATCAAAATGATGAACTTTGATATGGATAAAGCTAGACTATCTCGCAAACTTCAAATTAATGAATTTGAAGAATTAAGAAATGAAGCATACGAAAATACAAAAATTGCTAAGTTTAGGACGAAAATTTTTCATGATAAGAATATCATGTTGAAGTCTTTTGAACCTTCTCAAAAAGTTTTGTTATATAATTCTAAAATCCATCTATTTCTTGGAAAGTTAAGATCTAGATAGACATGTCCTTACATTTTCAAGCAAGTTTTTGATTATGGGACAATTGAAATTGAGAATACATTAACTGCAAATATTTTCAAAGTGAATGGTCAAAGACTTAAACCTTATTATGATGGATTCAGTCAAGATATAACTTCTATACAACTTTTGGAACCAGTTTATCTATTTTGAAAAATTTATATTGTTGTTTGATTGTAAAAATAAGTACTAATTGTTTGTTGTTTGTTGTATAGATTAGTTTTTATATTATGAGTTGTTTTACCTTCCACACCTAATTAGCATTTTCCCATTTTTACTATTCAATACACTGAGGACAATGTTTAATTTAGGTTGGGGAAGGAATTTATTTAAATTCGTTTTTGTTTAAATTCGNTGATTAACATTTTCCCATTTTTACTATTCAATACATTGAGGACAATGTTTAATTTAGGTTGGGGAAGGAATTTATTTAAATTCGTTTTTGTTNTAATTAGCATTTTCCCATTTTTACTATTCAATACACTGAGGACAATGTTTAATTTAGGTTGGGGAAGGAATTTATTTAAATTCGTTTTTGTTTAAATTCGTCTTTGTGACTGATAGACATTAAAGAACCGGATATAGAGTCAATTTTTTATTTTCATTTTCAAAATTTTCCAAAAATTTCACAACCTTCAAATTTTTTCGAAAAAAAAAATTGTAAATGGATGAGAAACTGTTTTGATTAAGTTTAATTATAATGTGCCATTTTCCAAAAGACATACATTCTCTGATCATGGCAGAAGCTAGAATTATTNAACTGTTTTGATTAAGTTTAATTATAATGTGCCATTTTCCAAAAGACATACATTCTCTGATCATGGCAGAAGCTAGAATTATTAGAAAGTTAGAAATTGTTGAAAGTCAAGCAAAACCCTTGTGCGGGAAAAGTTAATTTGCTAAACGTCGACGAGCGAATCGTCTCTGTGGTTGTGTTAGGCATGGTCATTTAATGAATTTGAGACAATATAATTAGTGTTTAGAACCAATTTCAGGTCGAGCGTTAGATCGTCTCGAGTGGATTTGATATGGGCAGAGTAAGGAATATTCCTTGGTTTTTCTCATTGTCCCTAATCTCTGCACATCACCCTCAAATGTGTATATAGCTTTTGTGTGTAGAGAAGTGTCACTCTCCCTCAAAATGATGTGAGAAATGAGGCAAACGTGTGTGTAAATGAATAAAATGTGTGTGTGTGTGNAGCACTAATCAACTCTCAGTCGGGTTCAATGCTAGAAATGGGGCAACGTCTGTATGGAATGAACAAAATGTGTGTGTGTGTAAAATTGCTCCCCAAACATAGAGAAAATCTTGCAATTTCATATTTTACTTGGAATGGGTATTTCAATGTCATCTCCTTAGGGAATGAAGGAAATTGTGTGAAAATGATTTGGTAAAGATATTTTGAGTTTTGTGTTTTGGTGAGTGATTGTTTTTATAGAAAAGTGCAAGAAAGCAAGGTTGGCTAATCCAAAGAGGTCATTCCAATGGAAATGCCAAATCAACTCGACACCTTCCTCCAATGGTGCCTAGATGTTTGATTGATTCGTAGGAAGCGAGGGATTAAAATGGAGGTGAGGATTTAAGCATACCTTGTGACAATTCTACGGTGTATCAAGAACTCACAACCACATCCACACTTAACCTAGTCAAACCAAATCATCATACACTGTGAGGAGGACTGAAAAAGAGTTGATTTAGCACACTCAAGAGGAATTCTCCCTTGGATTAGCCAACATAAAACATACCTACTCATAATAAAAGGAAAGACATGCATAATTTGAAGAGACATGATTAAGATATGAAACATGGAACTAGTATTAATGCAAGAAAAGAGTTAAACTACAAAGGAGAATTNCTTTGACATACCCAAGAAAAATTCTCCCTTTGATTAGCCAACTTAAAATCTAGCTACTCATAATAAAAGGAAAGACATGCATAATGTAAAGGGACATGATTACGAAATGAAACAAGGAACTAGTATTAATACAAGAAAAGAGTTAAACTATAAAGGAGAATTCATTTCATAACCAAAAACAAAGCTTAAAGATAAAACCTAGTTGAAAATATGAAAGTGCAAGAACATGAGATTAAACTTGAATACATTTGAAATAAAGGAGATTACAATACAAGAAATGAAGATTACAAGTGAAATTCAACTTACTACAACTAAAATGGAGAAGAAAATGCATAAACATAAATTTCTCTCTAGAACTTCATCTTCTTCATTGGGAACTTATCTCTCTAAAACTACTTCTAATCTTAGGTAGCCTCCTCCCTTAGAGCTTGTGTGAATGCTGCATATATGGTGTGTGAGAGACATCAAATTTCATCCATGAGGCTCCCCATAGCCTGTGTAAAGGCCTCCTATAAATGGGAGGTGAGTTGATTGGCTTTGGACAGGCTAGGACAAGCCTAGCCTAGACCCACCATGCCTCCATCCTTCTCTCTCCCCCTTTCTCATCCTCCATCTTCCAAGGCTGACTTTGGGGTGTAGGAGGCATGTATGTATGTAGAATATGTTAGGGGACAAGTGAGAGAATTATAGGTGAGACCCCTAAGCAAGTGGAGCATGAGTTGTAGGCATTCTGGGCAAAACCATCTAGAAGGTCGATGTAAACCTTCTAAAAGGTTCATTCCAGTAGGCTAAACCTTCTGGAATGTCTTCTGGAAGATGCCAGCTCAAGACCAGTTTTCGTAAAATTGTCATAACTTTTGATCTAACTGTCTGATTAAGATAAAATGTTGATGCAATACAGAGGACATCCATTTGTTCAAATTTGAAGTGTAACATGGTCAAAAATGGGAAAACAAAGGTATTGTGTCAAAAATAGGGAAAATAGTGGACTAAACCTTCCGGAAGGTTTTCATCTAAATTTTATTTTTCTTTGTTTCTTCACCTTCCAAGCCTCCCAATCCTCANAAGGTATTGTGTCAAAAATAGGGAAAATAGTGGACTAAACCTTCCGGAAGGTTTTCATCTAAATTTTATTTTTCTTTGTTTCTTCACCTTCCAAGCCTCCCAATCCTCATGTAATGTGTCCATCTCTTCACCATTCATTCACACTTAGTTGCAGGGTTCCAAAAGTCAGCATTTACACTATGATTACTTGCAACATTAAAATTTTCACATTATTCACAACTTCGACTAACTCTAAGTAATTAAATACAAAGTTGAGTTAAAATGTATGTAATGAGGCCTTTAAATATGCAATATTATGCGCTCATCAATGATGGGACTCTGATGTTGCAAAGGACGAGGAAGATGGCGGTCATGAGAGTAGTTAGAGTGCTGGGAACTTTTGATTTATTTATTTTTTTGTATAAAGGAAGTGTGTAGCTTTACTTTTTGTAAGAGTGGTTTTTTGCCACTGATATTCCAATATAATGCAAAGGACCTTTTGGACTAAATTTTAAAAAAAATTATTTGATAACTGCTCATGCCAAGCAATGGTGGGTGATAACCCAAAAAGGTACAAGTCTTTTGAAAAGATAAAATCAAGTCCCCTAAATTTATTAGTTTTGTCCTTCCTCAGTGTCATTGATAGTACCTCTTTAGGTTCTCGGCGTTCCATGGATGAGGTAAGATTTTTCCCCTAGAATTCTAGATCCTATAGGTACCTAGCATCACTCAAATTTCTGTTATGAGGTAGGGTCCTTCCCAATTTGGTCAAAGATTTTTTTCTTGTAAATCTTTGGTGGCGAGGATTACTTTCTTGAGAACTAAGTCTCCTGGTAGAAAGGAACGAGGCTTCACCCTCGAGTTGTAGTACCTTCTCATGCGGCGCTTGTTCCAGACCATGGCCATTTCTCTTTCCTCCCTCACCAAGTTGAGGTTAATGCGAAGTCCTATCTCATTGGTGATAGGATCATGGTGTTGTTGATGAGTGGGTTTTATCTACGAATTGAGTATTTTTGGCTTAATGAAATTGCAATTTTCTAATTATTTTTATGTTTCTTTTTATTTGTTTTGTGTGTTTTAATTTTGTTTTGTAGGGATCATGATTTGGAAGGAACCAAGGTCATTTGGTAGCCTAAGTGTTGAATTAATTGAGGATTAAGCAACAAGGGCAGTTGTGGGCATAAAAGGGGATTAGTGTCACAGCTCTACATGCAGCGCTGCAGCTCTAGAAGAGCACAAAGTCAGTGCAGCTGAACTGATTTGTGAGGCTGCACCNCAATTGTTTAAATAAAATTGAATTGATACAAAGTTAGTACTTGAACATTATTACTAATAAATTTCTATGGGAATGATACTCTACTTATCACTTTATTACTTGTTGACTGTGTATACTTGCACGTAAATTGTCAATATCAAATTTGAACAACAGTTGTACCCTTAGAGAATGTATCTCAATCTCTACAGATATCACTTCTTCAGTTCCAAAGGCAAGTGAAAAAGGAGTTTCTCTAGTTGGGGCCATTGGAGTCGTTGTTCGATAGGCCCATAATACTCCTAGAAGTTCGTCTATTGCTTTTTTTGGCTTTGTCTTTAGGTTACACAGTATTGTCCTAACTGTGACCTCTGCCTGTCTATTTGCCTGCGGGTATGCTAGGCTGGAATGAGGCTGTTTTATCTGGAGGTCAGTGCAAAAAGTGTTTAGGATTTTGTTGTCGAATTGTTTGGCGTTATCACTGACTATGAAACGGGGTACTCCAAAGCAACAGAGTAGGTTTTTTTAGGTGAAGGACTTCACCTTTTAGTTTGTTATCTTGGCTAGGGCTCGGCTTCCGCCCACTTTGTGAAGTAGTCAATGGCCACCACCACAAACTTGCATTGTCCTTTGTTCAGAGGTAGAGGCCCAAGATGTTGATGCCCCACTTGAAAAAAGGTCAAGGCCTTGTGATGGCTGTCAAGTCCTCTGGTGGCTACTTGGGCACAATGGCGAAGCGTTGGCACTTATCACATTTCTTAGTGAATTCATGTGCATCCCTAACCATGCTAGGCTAGAAGTAACCTTTTATCACTACCTTATGGGCTAGGGAGTGTCCTCTAGAGTGATTTCCACAAACTCCTTCATAGATTTTTCATAGGGTATAGTTAGCTTCTTCTGGGGAAAGGTAACGTAGTAGTGGTAGGGAATAGCCCTTTTTGTATAGGATGCCTTATAGAATGGTGAACTTGGAGGCTCTCATCCTAAGCCTTGACTTGATCCAAAATGTGTACAACCAGGTGCAGGTNTTCATAGGGTATAGTTAGCTTCTTCTGGGGAAAGGTAACGTAGTAGTGGTAGGGAATAGCCCTTTTTGTATAGGATGCCTTATAGAATGGTGAACTTGGAGGCTCTCATCCTAAGCCTTGACTTGATCCAAAATGTGTACACCCAAGTGCAGGCAGTCAAGCTGTAGTAATAATCCGGTTAAGTTCGAAGTCAAATCCACAAGGAACTATGATTGGTGTTCTGAAGTAAGCAGTGACAGAGACCAAGTAACTGAAAATCTTGAGAGTTTGAAGCTATGGGATTTCTTTGAATAGAATATAAGATTCTTTCCAAGAGTTTTCTAGACAAAATATAAGATAAATTTAAATGTAAAACAGTCACACTTTAGCTTGAGGATCAGAACATGTAGTTGATCATCTGGTTTATTATACTTGTGCTTTATTACTCAATTAACTCTCATGTCAACAGCAAGTTAATCGGAAGATAAAGATGGACTGTGAGAATTAAGCACATAATTCCGATGTCTTTCTAGAAGTTTACAAGAATTGTCTGTGCCGAGATTTAACCCGTCTATAAACAAGTAAGTGTTTCTACAAGGCATCCAACCATGACTTTAATGTTCCGTTGTTTAGATAAAGTACAATAATGGTGAAGATTGAAATGTTGTCATGAAGATCTAGCCAGGGTACTTGTCTTGAACCAATGGGTCTTTCCATGCAAGAGTCATCCGTGACATAAAAAGAACCCATAGTTGTACAAAGTACCTTAGTTTTGCTAGATACAATCAATCATTCAATAAGCAAGTGGAATATAAAGCATTAAAGCATAAAGAAAATACACAAATATAACTTCCGGATAATCAATACATGTTCATCACCTCTTACTAAAGAATGAATGAGGAACTACTCACTCTTCATGATGTGGGTAAAGCTAGAAAAGTGAGTGCTACTCATCCCTCCAAGTAGATAACTTATAAGGTAAAGTACATTAAGCGAAGAGCCGATCTTCACCAGAAAATAAGTGAATCACATTCCACCCTTCACGGCTTTGGTAAAGCTCTAGAAAAGTAGAAGAGTTTCACTCCTCTAAAGAAGAAGGAAGCTAAAGCAATGGAAGTGAAAGACATGAACAATAGAAGTAAAAGAAAGCTAGTCATATTTGGAGGGTGGCTTCCTCAACCATGAAATAGAGGGTTTCTTCCTCAACCAACATATGAACTAACTCCCTTGATACAAGCAAATATAGCATACATCTAACTACATGAATGGGAGTCCAAGCCTCCATCAAGTTCTTGACTAGTTCTTGGTGAAGCCTAAGCCTTACAAACCAAGTTCTAGTCTTCTACAAGAACATCCTCCCCTTTTTAAAGGCTCTCCCAAGGGGAGTATTTATTGACAAGGAGGAAGCGAAGACAAGGGAGTGTGAAGGAATAGTGTATGCCGCCTAAGTCCAAGTGAAAAACCAACTACTCTGCAGCCTACTAGTGGTGGACGTTCGAACGTGATTTGGCGTTCGAACGTTGTCCCTATTTTTCCTTTATAGGCATTTGAACGTTGTATGGTGTTCAAACGTTTCTGTTGTTTTTAATTTGTGGGCGTTTGAACGCCAAATGGGGCTTGACCTCCTCACTCGAGTTGTCTATGGTCTTCTGTGGAAACCCATTTTCACACTCCATGCATATCTTGGCTCTTTGCACTCATCACTCTGGTCTTCAATCAAATCAAGTGGACATTCGAACATGGTACTCAAGTACTTCAGGGTCTTCCTTCTTGACTCCAACACTCTATGTCTCAGCAGTCTGGTCTTCTCATAGTTCAAGTGGACGTCCAAACGTGAGTTGGCATTCGAACGTTCTTGCTTTGTTCCAACCTTCTCTAATTTTGTTCCCTAATCACTGGTGTTACACTCAAGTATGATATTTGTTGTTCTTGAGTCTTTGTTCACTTTAGGACCTGAAATATCATTACTTAAACTCCAACAAAGTACAATTAGTCCCAAAAAAGACATTGTAAAATGCTAATTGTAAGCACTAATCAAGCCTCTTGGCTTCCGATGGGTTATCCGATAGTGTGTCATCCTAGAGGTATGTCCTAATTGGGGTCATCCAATTTGACTCAAAAGATATGCAGCTAAGATTTGTGGCCTCCATGACTAGTCTACTTGGTTCGAACTAGTGACCAATGAATGATGGTTCTGGTGGAGCTCCTGAAGATGAAACCAGTCTGGCCAGTGCATCTGCTATTAAGTTGTCTTCTCTTGAAACATGATGAATTTGAAAATGGTGGAACTTGGTCAGTAAGGCTTGCACCATTGTCAAGTATTCTTGTATCCTAGCCTCTTTTTATTCAAACTTGCCCTTCACTTGGTTGACTATCAACTGAGAGTCACTATAAGTAATGAGGTGTTAGGCTTCCATTTCAATTGCCAACCTTAAGCCAGAGAGGTGGGCTTCGTATTCTGGTTCATTGTTAGAGGCTGTGAAGTGAAGCTTTACGACATACTTGATTGGAGTGCCATCCGGGCTAGTCAAGATTAGGCCTACTCCAATTACTTCATTGGTTGAAGAGCCATCCACATAAAGCTTCCAGGGAGGTGGCAGAAAGGGGGCCTTAGAGGCAGTGGTGGATGCCAAGGCACCAGCTTTGGGTGCCTAGATGCCCTGGGAGCCAAGGCAAAGTGCCAGGTTGTCTTAGGCGCTAGGTCTAGGCACCTGTGTGTATGATTGGACTTCGGATGGGGCTTCCTAGGTCTCTTGCGGTGACGCCGAAGGTTCATCACATTCTTTTTCCACCGGTGTGAGCTTGACAACAAAGTTTGCCAAGGCTTGCGCTTTAATGGCTACCCTTGGTTGGTACTGCACATTGAACTCACCCAGTTCTAATGCCCATTTTAAGAGTATTCCAGAAACATTTGACTTCCCCATAACTCTTTTTAGAGGCTGATCTGTGACAACGATGATAGTGTGACTTTGAAAGTAGTGGCAAAGATGCCCCGTTGTTGAGATTTGGGTGAGTGCTAACTTTTTCTAGCCTTGAATACCTCAAGTAATAAATGAGTCTTTATACTCCTTCATTATCTCTAATGAGGACAGAACTCACTGCCAAAGGGGGAAGCGGAGAGGTACAAGTATAAAGTTTTTCGTAGCATGGCATGTGAAATGAGGGGGGGCGCAGCTAAATAAGCATTTAATTTTTGAAAGGCTTCCTCTGCATCTAGGCCCCACTCAAAGGCTTTTTGAAGAATCCTGAAGAAAGGTAAGCACTTGTCTTCTGACTTGAAGACAAATCTATTGAGGACTGCGATTCTTCCATTGAGATGTTGGAGCTCCTTATTTATGGTGGGCAATCTCATATACAGGATGGCTTTGATTTTATCAAGATTTGCCTCAATTCCTCTTTGGTTGACTATAAAATCCAAGAACTTTCCTGATCTGATGTCAAAGGCGCACTTTTTAGGATTCAGCTTCATGTGATATGATCTGAGAACATCTAAGGTTTCTTGTAGGTGGTCTATGTGGTCTGTTGCGGTGAGACTTTTTACCAGCATGTCGTCCACGTACACCTCCATTGTTCTTCCGATCTGTAACTAGAACATCTTATTCACCAATCATTGGTATGTTGCTCCTACATTCTTTAGTTCGAAGGGCATAACCCTGTAGCAGTAGGTGTCATTTGGAGTGATAAAGGATGTCTTCTCCTGATCTGGCATACATGCTAATCTAATTATATCTAGAGTATGCATCCAAGAAAGTGAGCAGCTCATGACCTACGGTAGCATTGATGAGAATGTCGATTCATGGCAATGTGTAGTTGTCTTTAGGGCATGCCTTATTAAGTTCGGTGAAGTCGACGCAGAGGCGCCACTTTCTACTAGCTTTGGTTACCATCACCACATTCAACAGCCAAAATAGATAGGCCACCTCTCTAATTGCCCTATTTTCTATAAGTTTTTCCACCTCTTTGTCCATTTCTTGCGCCTTTTCAATGGAGACGCTCCTCAACTTTTAGCTAATGGGCTTATAACGGCAGTCAACATTGAGGCAGTGAGTGGCAACCTCAAGGTCGATGCCCTCGAGGTCCTCGGTTGACCATGTAAAAACATCCATATTGTGTCTTAAAAAGTCCATGAGCTGGCGGTTGATTAACCCTAATTAGTGTGTAAATTAAAATAGATTAATAAGTTAATTATGTAGGTTAAAACAATTATATTCTATAAATTAGGGTTAGTGCATAAATTAGGGTTAATGCGTGGAATGTTGTTAATTTCAGGTTTGTGCAAAAATTACGGGGAGCAATCTATCAAAGCCTAAACCAGCAAAGGATGCAAATGTAATATCATCAAGAACCAAGCCAGAATAGTGTGGAAGATCACCACCACAATTCAGAAGGCTAGCACCATCCGGATGGTAGCCAGAGGCAAGTCACTCTTCTTCTTCATTCCAACATGTTCCCTTGGCCTATAAATAGGCTTGGCCAACTTTCATAATCGGGGGTTTTTTGGAGAGTTTTTGAAGAGCCTTGGAAAGGGAGTGAAGGCATAAATCTAAAGAGAAATTCAAGAAAAGAAAGAGAGAATCCAAAGGAAGATCCTGTCCAACCTACTCTCCAGCTAGAATTTCTGATATTTCTACATTTCTATTATATCTTTCTATTTGAAAGGTTGAATTTCTGCCACCTTTGTACCTTAATTGATATTAAGGGTGGTTGTATTTCAACTATTCCTCGGGGAAGGAATGTTCGTATTTTAGTTAGTATTGTAATGAAACTGTCTCACACTTCTTGTTTGTTTATAGCAATGAGGTGTGAGTAGTTCACTTTTACCCTTCAGTGAGGGGTGAATATATGTATATTATCGGTTAAGTTATGTAAACGTTGATATTCAATTATGCTTTATTGTTATATATGCCTCCCTTAATTGATGAATGATTATATTATAATATGCTCATGAATATGAACATCAAGCAGTTCTTAATATTCTACATCATACTATTTATGTATTTCATGCATGATACAATGATGTATGTAATTGGGTGTTAAGTAAAAGTCGATTGATTGGTTATTGAAGGGTTAAGTCTCGGCATAGCCAAAGCTTTTGATTCAATGTGTAGCTCAGAATTGTGTTATAGATGAATCATCAACCTGCTGGTTGAATAGCTAAAGTGATCAAACTGAATGGCTTGACCTTCTAGTTCACTAAGGATGTTTAAGTGATGCGTGGTACAAAGTTGTCGATTGAATAACTAAAGTGACCTTCTGGTTTACTTGGATTAGTCAATAGTTGCATATACCTTCCAGCTAACTTAAACAACTGTTGTGTTATGGTTTAATATACATCAAACCTACCATTGACTTTTCAGTGACCTGGAAGTTAATTATTGTACAGTGGCATTTCTAGTACTTAACCAATATAAAGCATATGATATCCTTAAACTAAAGGGTATGTTTCATATTATTATCGTTTAGCAGTTTACATACGCATTTTATTTATGTAGTTTATTTACCAGTTTATCACTCACACCACATGTTATCTCATGTTACACTGCTTTTATAATAACTTCACTATTCTTATTTTAAATTCCAATTATTAAAACTCTTCGTGGGATCAGTCTCGGACTTAAACTGAGAAAACTACAATTCAACCACTTATACATGAGTGTATGATATAAAGCAGGTCACGAAACAGTTCGAATCAAATTTTTGGCACCGTTTTTGGCTAGTTATGGTAATTTTAATTTGAATAGAGAAGTTGTTTACTTGTATTATATGTTTATATATTGTGTGTTTTCTTTTAATAGTTTATGTCTGTTCATTCATCAGTAGGGTCTATAAATCAATCATGTCCATCATCTTCATCTTCCCAAGCATCATTCAATTTAAATGTGGCTCCAAATGTTCCTAGGGAACAAGAAGTAGTTCAGAATGTCCGACCTTTAAGAGAATATTTGCATCCCACACGTACTAATGTCCCATCATGCTTTGCTTTTCCAACAAACACTCCAAATCTCAATATTAAGGCAGGGATAATACAATTACTACCACAATTCCATGGTTTGAAATCTGAAAATCCCTATGTGCATATGAAAGAATTTGAAGAAGTCTATGGAACTTTGTAGGATAACTCTGAAATGGCTCGACTAAAACTTTTTCCTAAACAATGGCTTAATTCTTTAAAAGCTAATTTTATCCCAAGTTGGCAAGCTTTGCAAATTGAGTTTTTCAAAAAAAAAAAAAATTTCTTGTGCACTGTACTAATGCATTAAGACGTCAAATAATGAATTTTTCTGTAAAAGAAGGGGAGACTTTTTATCAATGTTGAGAAAGATTTAAGAATCTTCTCTAGGCTTGTCCACATCATGCATTTGAAAATTGGACTTTAGTTGGTTTCTTTTATGACACCCTTCCATCTGTATTATGATAGTTTGTTGAAATAATGGCCCAAGGGGAATTTATGAGTAAAAACCCTAAGGAGGCGTTCCAATTTTTTGATACCATTTCTGAGAGTTCCCAGATGTGGGACTCGACCTCTTCAAATATCGTTGAACCAAAGTCATCTACATCCCAAGAAGGAAAGTATGTGTTAAAAGAAAATGACGATTTAAGAGCTAAAATGACTACTTTATCCTGAAAGCTTGAAGCCTTAGAGATGAAAAAAATTAAGCAAGTATCGGTTGTGTCTTTCACTAACCAAACATGTGAAATCTGTGCATTGTCAGGAAATCCTGCAGGGGAATGTCCAACTATACCTGCATTTAAAGAAGTTTTAATTCAACAATCTAATGCTATTCCAAATTATACTAAGCCTTATCCTAATCCATGTTCTGACACCTACAACCCACGATGGAGGAATCATCCAAATTTTAGTTGGAAAAATACACAATCTATGAATCAGTCACAAGGTCCACCACTACCACAAACTCAACAACAATATCAACCTTATCAACTCCCACATAAAAGGATTCTAGAAGATACTATGAATCAATTTATTCAAAGTCAAATGAGTTTTAATACTCAAACATTCAATGATTTTAAAGCTCGAACTTCACAAAGTATTGAAGACATTAAGAGTCATCTATTCAAGTTGACCCAATCCCTTAGTACGTCAAAGAAGGAAAAATTCTCATATCAACCTAAACCTCCACAAAGTCAAAATTAGGCTAATGTTGTATTATTTGAACTTTCTCCGAGTCAAGCACAAGCAATTTTCACACTGAAATGTGGTAAGATGATTGACAAAACTATTAAACCTAAAATTTCTAAAAAAATACGTAAGTCAATTCCTGTAAATGAACCACTTGAACCTGAGTCTTCAGCTGAAAAGCAACTAGAATCACAAAATGAAAAAGATCATTCGTGTCCTATTCCATTACATTTTCCTCAAAGGATCAAGAAGTATTCATCTTTGAAAGATCATTCTGAAATTCTTGAGTTGTTCAAACAAGTAAAGATTAAAATTCCTTTGTTGGATGCAATTAAATAGGTTCCAGCTTATGCTAAGTTTTTAAAAGATCTTTGCACGGTAAAAAAATATATCAATGTACAAAATAAAGCATTTTTATCTGAGCAAGTTAGTGCTATAATACAACATAAAACTTTTCTTAAGTACAAATATCCTGGAAGTCCTATAGTCTCATGTATAATTGAAAATTTTTGAATTGAACAAGCTTTGCTTGATCTTGGAGTCAGTGTTAATTTAATTTCATACTTGGTGTATAAACAATTAGGGTTGGGTGAGTTGAAACCTACCAATATTACACTGCAACTAGTAGACCGATCTAAAAAAACTCCACAAGGAATTATGAAGGATATTTTTGTCCAAGTTGATCAATTCTACTTTTCAGTAGATTTTATTATTTTAGATACACAACCAATTTTTCATGCAAATGCATATATACCTGTTATTTTGGGTCAATCATTCATAACTACATCAAATGCATTGATTAATTGTAGGAATGGAGTCACGAAATTTTCATTTGCAAATATGACCTTGGAATTAAATATTTTTAATATTGCAAAACAACCCAGAGAAGAAGAAGAATTGTATGAAGTTGTGTTGAGTTGTTAACTCAGAATCTATTTGAAAATGCTTGTACGAAAAAATTCATATATATTAGAGTCTATACCTAATGATGAGTCTGAGGATATATCAGCATAGAATCCAAATTGTGAAAAATTGTTGTCTAAGTCTATAGAATCCAGCATCAAAGTTTTTAAGCCAGAATTGAAACCTCTCCCAACTAACTTAAAATGTCTTTTGGGGGGAAAATAAAATATATCCAGTCATAATATCCTTAAAAAGTAATTGACAAAAGTTCTAAAGAATCACCAAAGTGTTATTAGATGGACAATAGCAGATATAAAAGGTATAAGTCCACTTCTATGTACTCATTGTATATATTTAGAAGAAAATTCTAAACCATCTTGCCCGATGCAAAGAAGGTTAAACCCACACTTGAAAGAGGTAGTTCGTGCTAAAATACTTAAATTATTAGATACTAATATTATATATCCTATATCTGATAGTAAATGGATCAGTCTTACACAGGTAGTCCCTAAAAATTCTGGTCTTACTGTAATAAAAAATCAAGAGAATGAATTAGTTTCTATGCGTACAGTCACTAGTTGACGTATGTGTATTGATTATCAAAAGTTAAATTCCATCACCAGAAAAGATCATTTCCATTGCCTTTTCTAGATCAAGTTTTAGAAAAAATAGCTGGTTATGCTTATTATTGTTTTTTACATGGATATTCTAGTTACAATCAAATTGAAATTGTAATAGTTGATCAAGAAAAAATCACATTTACATGTCTTTTTGGTACTTTTACTTATAAAAGGATATCTTTTGGATTATGTAATGCTCCAGCTACCTTTCAACGCTACATGTTAAGTATTTTTAGTAATATTGTGAAACGATATTTAGAAGTTTTTTATGGACGATTTCTTAGTATATGGTGATTCATTTGACTTATGTCTAGAAAATCTTGAAAAAATTCTTATTCGATGTGAAGAAACAAACCTTGTTTTGAATTGAGAAAAATGTCATTTCATGGTTACACAAGGTATTGTTTTAGGTCATGTAGTTTCTGAAAAAGGAATTGAAGTTGATAAGTCTAAAATTGATTTGATAGTTAATCTTCATGCACCTAAACCTGTAAAATATGTTCAATCTTTTCTAGGTCATGCAGGATTCTATAGAAGATTTATTAAGAATTTCAATTCAATATCCAGACCTATATGTAATTTTCTATGTCAACATGTATTATTTGAATGGAATGATGCATGTCAACTAGCATTTAATAAATTGAAAAACATGCCTACTTCTGCACCTATTATTCAACCATTTGATTGGTCTTTATCTTTTGAACTAATGTGTGATGGTAGTGATTATGCAGTAGGAGTTGTGTTAGGTCCAAGAAAAGATTAAAAAAAACCTATGTTATTTACTATGCAAAGAAAACTTTAAATGATGCACAAATGAATTATTCTACTACATAGAAAGAATTACTTGTTTTTGTGTTTGCTTTAGATAAATTTCGTTCGTATGTGGCTGAATTGTTAATTTTTGTATTTACTGATCATGCAGCTTTAAAATATTTACTTACTAAGAAATATGCTAAACACGTCTCCTACGTTAGACACTGTTACTTCAAGAATTTGATCTTGTCATTAAAGAGAAGAAATGAGTTAAAAATGTGATAGCAGATCACTTGTCAAGGCTAAATTATGATATAAAGGGAGAATCAATTCCAACTAGAGAAACTTTTCCAAATGAGCAACTATTTGCAATAATAGAAGTATCATGGTATGCATATATAGCAAATTATTTAGCCACTGGTACTGTTTCTTCTCATTATACCCGGATTGATAAAAATAAGTTTCTGAGTGAGGTACACAATTTTGTGAAGATCCTTATGTGTTTTAAGTATTGTAAAGATCAGATAAGAAGACTTTGTGTACCTAATCATAAAATTAGTCAGATAATTGAATTTTGTCATTCTTAAGCTTGCGGAGGCCATTTTTCTTCAAAGAAAATCGCTCCTAAAATTTTGCAGTGTGGATTTTATTGGCCAACTTTTTTTTAAGATGTATATGTATTTTGTTTAAATTGTGATAGATGTCAAAGAATGAGAAATATTTCAAAAAGAAATATGATGTCTTTAAACCCTATTTTAATTATTAAAATTTTCGATTGTTGGGACATTTATTTTATGAGACCATTTCCCCCATCCTTTGAATATCTATACATTTTGATTGTAGTTGATTATTTTTCTAAATGGGTAGAGGCAATTCCATGTAGAAATAATGACCACCGAACAGTGGTCAAGTTTTTAAAATAAAATATTTTGTCTAGATTTGAAATTCCTTGAACCATTATCAATGATGGAGGATCACATTTTTACAATAAAATTTTGAAAAAATCTTATAAAAAAATACTCGATTTCTCACAAAATATTCACTCCTTATCATCCACAAACGAGTGAACAAGTTAAATTAGCTAATAGGGAGATAAAATATATTTTAGAAAAAATAGTGAATCCAAATCGTAAGGATCGGTCTTTAAGATTAACTAATGCGTTTTGAGCTTATTGTACTGCATATAAAACTATCTTAGGAATATCTTCTTATCGGTTAGTTTTTTGGTAAACCATGTTATTTGCCTATGGAATTAGAACATCGAGCATATTGGGCAATCAAAATGATGAACTTTGATATGGATAAAGTCGGGAGCGTCTTGCAAACTTCAAATCAATGAATTGGAAGAATTATGAAATGAAGCATATGAAAATGCAGAAATTGATAAGTCTAAAACAAAAAAATTTCATGATAAAAATATCATGCAAAAGTCTTTTGAACCTTCTTAGAAAGTTCTATTATATAATTCAAAACTTCGTCTATTTCTTAGAAAGTTAAGATCTAGATGGACAAGTTCTTACATTGTCAAGTAAATTTTTTAATATGGGGCAATTGAAATTGAGAATCCATTAACTGAAAATATTTTCAAAGTAAATTGTCAAAGACTTAAACCCTATTATGATAGATTTGGTCAAGATGTAACTTCTATACAACTTTTCGAACCAGTTTATGTGCTTTGAAAAATTTATATTGTTGTTTGATTATAAATTTTAGTACTAATTGTTTGTTTTTTGTTTTTAGGTATATTATGAGTTTTTCTACCTCCCACACCTGATTAGTATTTTTTTATTTTCACTTTTTTATACATTGAGAACAATGTTTAAAATAGGTTGGGGAGGGAATCATTTCATATTTGTCTCTTTGTGATTTAAATTCATTTTTGTGACTAGTAGACGTTAAAGAATTGGATAGTGAGTCAATTTTTGAGTCGCTTTTCAAAGTTTTTCGAAAAAAATTGTAAATGAATGAGAAACTGCTTTGGTTAAGTTTAATTATAATGCACTGTTTTCCAAAAGACATACATTCTTTGATTATGAAAAAAGCTAGAATTGTTAGAAAGTTAGAAATCGTTGAAAGTCAAGCAAAACCCTTGTGCGGGAAAATTTCATTTTCTAAAAGTCGACGAGCAAATTGTCTCGGTGGTTGTGTGAAGTGTGGTCGTTTAATGCATTTGAGACAATATAATCAATGTGCAGAAATGATTTTAGGTCGAGCGTTAGATCGTCTCAAGTAGATTAGGTATGAGCAAAGTAAGAAATATTTTGAGATGTCATCCTATTCTACTTCTATGTTGTCAAGATACAGAAGAAGTGAAATTAACCGTGTCACTGGTGTTGTTGATTTGCAAGATTTTGATTTTGATTAAATATGATCAAATGATGAATAATTTTGGAATGATGTATAAATTTAAATAGCTACAGAGTAATTAGGAGAATGAATAAATAATAAATAACAAATAAAATAATAATAAAACAATTTTATTTTTTTTTATAAAAAGAGTGAGTAGCAAGTTATGTGGAATGTGTAAAGTTGTAATTAATCTGGTAACTGCAGGATTCTAACTAAAGAAGACAAAACATCAAGAGTCAGTAGCCTGTAGTGCAAGGCAAAATCCAGTGTATCTTCACCGTCTGGACGGTACTGCTTATATAAAAACTCAGCAGGCGTGAAATTGTTCAGTTTCTATTTCCCTCGCAGTTTGAAATATGACAACCAACATCTTCCTCTCCAAATCTCTTCTCAAATATGCTATATAAGGCTGTTTTTCTTCAAATTTTTTTCGATCAATCACTCACCGATGCCATTTTCTAGGTTTTCACTGATTGAAATCAGTTGAAAGCAAGCAGTTAGAGAGAAATCAATGAAAAGATGGATCCAAGGCTTAGAACGAGAGGTTCTTCGAGTTGAGCACAAAGAGGTCAATCTTTGCAATCTTAAGCACCTCCACAACAACCCCAGCCAAGAAATATCTACAATGCTGAGATATTTGAGAGTGTTGAATAGCAAGTCTGGTATGATACTTATGTTCTCTCTAAAACTATCATTCCTGAAAAGCCGGTAATTTATGAAGATTTTGAGAATATAGGGGTTAGACAAATACTTATTGCACTTGGATGGCTAGGTTATGCCTGCTTATGATTGTTTGGTCCGTGAATTCTATAGGAATGCACAAATAACTAGGGAATTTCCTGTGATTGTCAGGGGTAGAATTTTTCAAGTTACACTAGCTACTATAGCCACTGTTTTTCAGCCTATGCCAAGACATCCCAACCCCGCAATATCCTTACACTCAAGTGCCTAATTTGACTGACGTAGGGATAAAATTGACGGACAATCCAGATTATGTATGGGGGAGGCCACATAAACATATAAAGCAAGGGGATTTAATAGACAAATACCAGATTTTAAATTTGATTACAGTGAATAGTTTGTTACCCCAAGCTCAGAAGAATCAAATATACAATAAGCAAGCCTACTTCTTATATGCTTTTGGGATGGGACATACTATCGATCTTTCGAACTTAATCATGGATCAGATGCTTATTACTGCGAAAGCCAAGAAATCTTCACTTCCATATGCCATGTTAGTATCTGAGATTTATAGGATTAAAGGAGTGATTGCAGATCCCTCGTGGCCGACGATGGAGCATTTTGCATCATTAAATAAGTCATCTTTGAAGAAAATCCATGGAGTCTAGCCCAAGTAGCAACCTGAAGTACCACCAGCACCATAGGAGGAACCATTTCAAGGAGCTGAAGATTTTTACCCACTAGAGTAGCCTTAACCACAAGATGATTAGCCATATATACCAGTGGATGATAGGACCGACAGACATATTTTACTAGGATTGGAAATCAGCATCACCCAACTTGATCAACGTATGACTGACTATGAGAAAAATTAGGTTGAGATATTGAGGCTACTCAAAGAGCATTTTGATGGAGGCCCATGTACTTCTTGATCAGAGACTCTGAAGATTCTACAGATCTTGCTATCTCTTACTCATCTTTTGTTTATGCACTTAAATTTACATTATGTTTTGAATGTTGGTTTTGAACTTGTTTTTAATAGCTTATGTAGTTATATTTTTGTGAGTCAAGAGGATTATTTTGTATAATTCACAATTATTAGGTTACTATTCTCATGCTTTGCAAGGATAGTCTTAATCTAATCATGGGGGATTTTCATATTTTAGTTGTGTATTATCTTAATGTTTTTAGTTAAAAATTATTCTTTTGAGCACAAATAGATTTCTTTATTTTTGAAAACTTTTTGAAATATTACACTTTTTACATATGTAGTGGAGATGTAAAACCTATTGCAGATTTTGAACTAATCTTTCTTGGAGAGATAATCTACATCTACTCAAATAAGATTCACTAGTAAATTTTCTTTGAATTACCTCATTAGATTTGTTTTAATTAGCACTCATTAAATTGTACTGTTAGCATCTTCCTTGAAATTTTTACTTAGAGATTATACAGGTGTATGATTTTTGAAAAATGATCATAGGCCATTTTTGATTAATTTTGAGTCTTGATCATTTCTTTTACAAAATTATATCCTTAGTAAATCATGATTGAACCTAAAAGAGTATAAATTCTTTTCAAGAAACCCAAGAAATACCTGAGCCACAAAAAAATATATTTGACATACCTTTGCTATCTAATTTTCTTCCACCCTCTTCTAAATCAGTATAATACAGAAAATCAATAGAAGAAGAAAAGATAGAAATGAGCAAAGAAAAGAAGAGAACAATTACTGTTCAAAGAAAAAAATATGTGGAAGAAACTTAAAAAGGGGAAAGAAAGAAAATAAAGAGCCAAGAAAGTGAAAAAATGGGAAGAATAATGAAAGAATGTGAAAGTCTTGAAAAGCTAGAAAGAGGTGTGCCATAATACTAAAAGATGATAGTTTTTGAATCCCATTGATATTAAGGGTGGTTGTATTTCAACTATTCCTCGGGGAAGGAGTGTCCGTATTTTAGTTAGTATTGTAATGAAGCTATCTCGCGCTTTTTATTTCTTTATAGCAATGAGGTGTGAGTAGTTCATTTTTACCCTTTAGTGAGGGGTAAACATATGTATATTATTGGTTAAGTTATGGAAATACCAATGTTTAATTATACTTTATTGTTATATATACCTCCCTTAATTAATGGATGGTTATATTTATAAAATGCTCACGGTTATGAACACCGAGTGGTACTTAATATTTTATATCATATTATTTATGTATTTCATGCGTGATACAACGATGTACGTAATTGAGTGTTACGCAAAAGTCGATTGATTGGTTATAGACTGGTTAAGTCTCGGCATAGCCAATACTTTTGATTGAATGCGTAGCTTAGAATTGCGTCATCAGTGAATCATCAACCTGCCAGTTGAATAGCTAAAGTGATCCAACTGAATGACTTGACCTTCTGGTTCACTAAGGATGTTTAACTAATGCATGGTACAAAGATGTCGATTGAATAACTAAAGCGATCCAACTTAATGGCTTGACCTTCTAGTTCACTAGGGTTGTATAACTGATGCCTGGTACAAAACTGATGATTGAGTAATTCAAGTATTCCTCATGAATGGCTTGACCTTCTGGTTTACTTGGATTACTCAATAGTTGCATATACCTTCCAGCTAACTTAAACAGTTGTTGTGTTATGGTTTAATATACATCAGACCTACTGTTGACTTTCTAGTGACCTGAAAGTTAATTGTTGTAAGGTGGCATTTTCAGTACTTAACCAATATAAAGCATATGAGATCCTTGAACTAAAGGGTACCTTTCATATTATTGTCTTTTAACAGTTTACATACGCATTTTATTTATGCAGTTCATTTACTAGTTTATCACTCACACCACATGTTATCTCATGTTACACTGCTTTTATAATAACTTCACTATTCTTATTTTAAATTTCAATTGTTAAAACTCTTTGTGGGATCGATCTTGGACTTAAATCGAGAAAACTACAATTCGATCACTTATACTTGAATGAATGATATAAAGCAGGTCACGAAATAGGTCGAGTTAGCGGTCTAAACCCTTAGGAAGAGATGAGCCAATGTACACCTTTTTGTCTGGAAACTTCTCATCCAGCACCACTGGTGTGAGCTTTTCCACTGGTTCTCCTATCTCTAGTGCAACATCATCTTTAGGTTCAAGCACCTCTACTGGTAGGGCTTCTTGTGGCTTCTTAGTCCTCACGGAGGAGACGTTACATTCTCTTGCTGTAACTTGATCTCCTCGAACGTCTCCAATTCCATTTGTGGTTGGAAAACAGAGGATAAGATGATAAGTGGAGGGCACGACTCTTAGGGTGTTAAGAGCGGATTGCTCCAATATTACGTTGTAGGCAAACAAGCAATCTATTACTAGAAATTTCACCATCACCTTGGAGTTTTGGGGTGCCATACTGGTGGTAACTGACAAGGTGATGGATCCTAGGGGGTACACCTTCTCCCCTGAGAATCCGATAAGGGGCGACTTGATGGGCTGCAATCTTTCTCTACCAAGACGGAGCTTGTCATAAGCTTTTGCGAATAGGATGTCCGCAGAGCTGGCCCTGTCTATGAGAATCCTTCGCACTTGGAAGTTGGCCTCAGTTATAGTCAGCACCAATGGGTTATCATGAGGGTGCTGAATTCTTTTCAGGTTTCTTATCTGAAAAGGAGATGATCTCATCCTTTCCTTGCTTATGTGTCTTGGATGGGCGCAGATCGTCAATGTGTCTATCCTTTTAGGCATGGGTTTCATGCGATGTATCTATCTTGTGAGCCCTCTAGCGATGGTTTGAATTTCTCCAAGAGATTGTTGCTCCTCTTGGTTATGAGCTGGTGGTGGTGCTTGGCCTTTACCAATGACATACTGGCGCAGCTGTCCATGTTGTATGAGTTCCTCTACCTGTCTTTTAAGGTCATAGCAATCATCGGTATTTATGCCCGTGGTCGTGATGGAAGTGACAATACTTGTTTGGATTCTTGAGATTTGGGGGTGATTTTGTTCTTCTTGGCCATTTTACTACGGGGTCATCCCAAATCTGAAATAGGATGTGCCCAACAATGAAATTGAGTGGAGTGAAGGTTTGTCGCTCTTTATATGGGGCAAGGCCAAGTCGGTCTTTGGCGGGTACTCTCTTTGTTCTGCCTCGTTTACTTCCAATATCTTTTGTCATCCTGGTCTCTCTTTTTCCTTTTCTCCCCTGCTAGAGAGGATTCACCTCGCCTAGCCCTAGTGATGTCCTCAACATTCATTTATTTTTTAGCTTTGGCCAATAACTTTGGCATGCTTTTTGGTGGGCGCTTCATTACAGAGAAGAGAAAGCTCGATGAGCTAAGACCTCCCAAAAAGGCGGTCATGGTGACCTTATCATCGAATTTCTCAATCTGGAAGACCTCTTCATTAAAGCGAGTGAGGTAACTCCTTAGACTTTCATCTCTATCTTGCTTTATAATGAGCAGGTGGGTGGTAGGATTCTGGTGGCGATGTCCTCCAATGAAGTGTGACACAAACAATCCGCTCAACTCGGCAAATGAGCCTATGGAGGCAGAGATGAGTTTGGAGAACCACTGTCAGGCAGATCCCTTCAAGGTAGCTGGGAAAACCCTACACATGATTTCATCAAGAACATTGTGCAGTTGCATCAAGGATTTGTAAGTATCAAGGTGATCCAGCGGTTTTTTTGTGCCGTCAAAGGCTTTCACTGATGACATTTTAAATTTCTGGGGAAAGGGGATAGTTTGCTACATCTAGCACAAAGGGTGTGTTAGTTCGTCTTACAAGGTATTCAACTGTTTCAGGTCCTTGGGCTTTCATGGCGTTGAAGATGTTTCCTAGTTGGTTCTATACTTGTTTGATTCTGTCATCCCACTGATTGGGGGCTCCCTTGGAAATGGCTCTCATGCTCCACGTTTTGATTTTCTCCCTCATCCTCTTGGAGCTGAGAGTCTCCACCATAGGAAAAAGGAGTTGGAAGAAGAGGTGGATTTGCCTCTTGGTTTTGATAAGGGGCTCCCCTGCAAGGGGCGCCCAAGGGTGCTCCTAAAGGGGTGCCCAGGTGGGGACCTCCTTGGCGTCCAGGGCGAGGAGATCCTCTGGCTTTACGTTTTCCTTACTACACACCTCCTTGTTGCCCAGCGAGCGTCAACTATAGGATTTGCTGATTCTGGGTTACGAGTTGTTTCATTGTTTCCAGCATCTGTTACGGGTTTGGAACAAGATTAGCTAGTGGAGGGGCGGCCTCCTCTTCACGTAGTGGATTTATCTTAAGAATGGTTGTGTGAAAACTTTGTCGTTCTCATAGACGACGCCAAACTGATGATGCATAAATTGGTATTATGCATCACCTGTTAAAGTGATTAGCAATTAATGCAATAATTAAGGAGAAAAAGATAACATTGACAAGACACATATATAGAGTGATTCGGTCAACGTGGCCTACTCCACAATGAAGGGTTAGGATGGCCTAGATATTTTATTACTGCAGGAGAGCAAGGAAATCAAGCGAGAACAAAAGGAGGTACAGGCTATGAGAGAGACGAGAGTGATACNCACCTGTTAAAGTGATTAGCAATTAATGCAATAATTAAGGAGAAAAAGATAACATTGGCAAGACACATATATAGAGTGATTCGGTCAACGTGGCCTACTCCACAATGAAGGGGTAGGATGGCCTAGATATTTTATTACTGCAGGAGAGTAAGGAAATCAAGCGAGAACAAAAGGAGGTACATGCTATGAGAGAGACGAGAGTGATAAAAGATGTGATCGATGCCCCCCATGCATTAGCGAGGCTTGTAATTTATAGTGCCTCTTAACAGACTAAGACGCATTTTTAATAAATAAGTAACTAATTTGGTGGAGCTGGTGTTTTCCTCGCAACGGTTGAGGTAGTTACGGAGATCTCCCCAAGAGTAGATATAAGGACGACGTGGTCGACTTTTTCTAAGGCGGCATGGATAAGGCTCTTGGGATGGCGTTGCCTACTCCTTGATAATGCAGCTCTTGGAGCCCTAATGAGCCTGACTGGACATGAATCTCTTTAGGGCTGAACCAACTAAGTTTCGTCTAGTTGAATTCTTTATTCAAGTTGGCCTTATATCTTGAGTTGGGCCTTTGGACTGACCCATCAAACNGTGGTCGACTTTTTCTAAGGCGGCATGGATAAGGCTCTTGGGATGGCGTTGCCTACTCCTTGATAATGCAGCTCTTGGAGCCCTAATGAGCCTGACTGGACATGAATCTCTTTAGGGCTGAACCAACTAAGTTTCGTCTAGTTGAATTCTTTATTCAAGTTGGCCTTATATCTTGAGTTGGGCCTTTGGGCTGGCCCATCAAATTCGATTATATTTGTTGTTCTTGTTGTCGGTCCATAGGAGATTTCAGCTACCAACTTAATGACCACCTTTACATGCTAGGTATTTGTAGGGTGAGAATAGACTCGCTCTAAATAAATAGAAATAGATTGATCCCGTGCGCTATATAAACTAATTTCAGCAGTTTATCGCTCGTTCCTCTTACACGTGCCACAGGCTGATTCCGCTAATTCTCTGCCACAGATAGGGCCCTTCTCAGTTCTCCGTCATCTCTCTCTCTCACACACACACAATGGANCGCTAATTCTCTGCCACAGATAGGGCCCTTCTCAGTTCTCCGTCATCTCTCTCTCTCTCTCACACACACACACACACAATGGCACTTTGTGAAGTGTAGTTGCAGTTGGAGACTCCCCCTCTCACCACTTGTAAGTGCTTCACTTTCTCTCATCAAAGACTTAACTTCAATTCTTATGTGGACAATTGTTCTTATTGTTGTTGTCGTCCTTGTTTGCTTTGGTCTATAATGTCACTCTGTACTTAAGTGTTTTTATGCGTTTGAGGAAGTATGAAAATTCTGGTACCAAATCAAACCTGATTTAGACAATTGACGAATAAGAAATCTGTGACGAAGTGAGCCTTGTCTGATTCTTACTTTTCAAAAATTGTGATAAGACCAGGAAGAAAGATGCAGAAGAATAAGCAAAATTCCCACTTCTAGGGGGAAACCCTCTGTTATTGAAACTCAAAAGAATACAAATTTCTCCTAAATTCATCGCGGAGACTCCAAATAAATACAGAAAATAGCTTAATGAACTCCTAGAATCCAGCCAATCAACCGTAATAAATTGCAACATAAATCCCACTAATTGGGGCGTGATTTACTGCATGATATTTTCCTTCCAAATCGTCCCATATCAGTCCATCGCCCTCAAAATAGGCCTTGTCCTCAAGGCCGAAATGCTGGAAAACGCTGGTCGATATCATGCCAATATTCCCAAGTGGCGTCTGCAGGAAAACTGTTGGTCCAATGAATTAGTATCTGTGTGACTGCCCTATTATTCCTCTTAACCAGCCGTCGGTCTAAGATTGCCAATGGTTCAAGTTTCACCCAACCAGCGTCATCTACTGGGGTAGCCCTGTTTGGACAGTCACTTGTTCCCCAACTTTTTTCTTAAGGCACGAAACATGAAACACAGGGTGGATGGAGAATGTCACTAAGAGTTGCAACTGATAAGCGACTTGACCCACCCGTTCTAATATTGGAAAGGGGCCAAAGAACTTGGGGGCCACCTTCTTGTTTTCTCTCCATGCTAAGTATGTTTGCCAAAAGGGTTGTAAACGGAGATAGACGAGGTCCCCAATCTCGAAGGTTCTCTCAATTCGTTTTACATCTACAACTTGTTTCATTCTATGTTGAGAATTTTGCAAATTTTCCTTGAGTAATAGGATGATTCTATCCCTCCCGTAGGCTATTGTCCACTGTTGCTACATTTGATTCCCCGAGCACATAGGGAGAATAAGTAGGGGGTGTGGTACAATAAATAACTTCAAAAGGAGTGACCTTGGTGGAAGTGTGAAAATTTGTATTGAACCACCACTCAACCATAGGTGACCATTTAGTCCATTCCTTAGGATGGTCTCCAATCATGGAATGAAGATTCTGCTCCAAACAACGGTTCACAACTTCTGCTTGTCAGTTTGTGGGTGATAGGCAGTACTCATGTGTAATTGGGTTCCATATATCTTGAACAATCCTTGCCCAAAGTTACTAGTGAATACTGAATCCCAATCACTCATAGTGGTACTTGGGAGTCCATGCAGCTTGAATATATTGTCCATGAAGGTTTGAGTAACATCTAAGGCAGTATACGGGTGATGAAGTGCCATGAAGTGAGAGTACTTACTTAGACAATCTAACCCTACAAAAATCACATCCTTCCCCTGTGAACGAGGAAGGCCCTTGATGAAATCCATAGATATGTCACTCCAAGGTCGATCCGAGATAGGGAGTGGCTATAGGAGCCCGAGAGTTGCTATGTTCTCTGACTTATTGCGTTGGCACACATTGCACTGGCCACTTGTTTATGTAGATCACCACGGAGGCCCTTCCAATAATAGTGCCTTTTTATCTTACGTACCGTCTTTTGAACACCTGAATGCCCATCACACAGCCCATTATGAATCTCTCGAATTATGGCTAATTTTAAGGCTGAATTTGACCCAATCCACAATTGTTCTTTATATAGTAACCTGTTATGTTGCCACTGGAAGTTAGGCTGCAATGTCGGGTTGACTTGTACATCTTGGATAATAGTTTGAACCTTTGGGTCAGCCTTCCACTCATCTTGCAATTGATCAAGCCAATTTGCCACCTGGGCAGACATCGCCATTAAATGGGCAGAATCTTCTTGCTGTCTTGAGAGTGCATCTGCCACCTTATTTTCACATCCACTCTTATAGGATATTTCAAAGTCATACCCCAGCAACTTAGTTAACCATTTATGTTGCATTGGTGTGGTTATGCATTGCTCCAATAAATACTTCAGGCTGAAATGATCGGTCTTTATTTTAAAATGTTGACCAATGAGATAAGGTCTCCATTTTTCGATTACAAAGACAACGGCCAACATCTCTTTTCGTAGGTAGAGAGTCCCAAGGTGTGATCCGACAAAGCCTTGCTTGCAAATGCTATGGCCCTCCCTTCTTGCATTAGCATTGCTCCCAACCCTATTCCAAATGCATCATATTCCACAACAAAGGTCTTTAAAAAGTCCGGCATTGCTAATACTGGAGTTGTCGACATGGCACCTTAAGCTTTCTAAATGCATCACTTGTTTCAATAGACCACATAAAATTATCCTTTTTCAGCAAGTAAGTGGTTTGCTAATCTTCTCATAGTCCTTCACAAAGCGTCGATAATACCCTGTTAAGGGTGTGAGGTTGAGGCCACAACACCATGCTAGTAATTTTTGCGGAGTCAGCAGTAACTCTGTTGTTTGAAATAATGTGGCCTANCTCATAGTCCTTCACAAAGCGTCGATAATACCCTGTTAAGGGTGTGAGGTTGAGGCCACAACACCATGCTAGTAATTTTTGCGGAGTCAGCAGTAACTCTGTTGTTTGAAATAATGTGGCCTAACTCCTAAGTATTCCAGTTGCTTTTGCCCGAATGAGCACTTGGATCTTTTTACTGAGAGTTGATTTTGGAGCAATACACCCAAGGTCACCTCCAAGTGACGGAGATGGTCCTCCCAATTGCGGCTTTACACCAAAATATCATCGAAAAAGACAAGGATAAATTTACATAAATAGGGCCGAAATACCTCGTTCATCACACTTTGAAATGTTGACAGAGCGTTGGTTAGCCCAAAGGGCATAACTAGAAATTCATGATGCCCTTCATGAGTTCTAAATGTCGTTTTATGTATGTTGTCGGGGTGAACTCGAATTTGGTGATAACCTGTACGTAAATCCAATTTTGAGAAGAATAGTGCTACATGAAATTCAACTAGGAGTTCATCAATAACTGGTATCGGAAATTTGTCCTTAATGGTTTTTCGATTCAATGCCCAATAATCCACACACATCTTCTATGTGGTGTCTTTCTTTTTGATTAGCAAAATTGGAGATGAAAACGGGCTTACGCTCGACGTTATGGTGCCGGTTTTAAGCATTTCTATTACAATCTTCTCAATCTCATTCTTTTGAATGTAAAGGTAGTGCTAAGGTCTCACACTAATGGCAAGACAACTTGGTTTTAGTGGGAATTTGTGATCTTGTTGCGTGCGAGGAGGTAAGCCACGAGGCTCTGCAAAAACTAGATCAAACCGAGCCAATAGCCTTTATAATCCAGGATTTTCTGCTTCAGTTTGTACCTGGATAGAATTTGACTGTGATAAGGCTTAGATTGAGAATATTTGGGCCACATCTATTTGCGTAGACGGTTGTAACAAGCGGCCCATCTTGTCTGCACCAATTAACTTTACGGGTCTTGTGGTACCACCCCTCAACACATGCCTTTTTCCCTTAAAGTTAAACTCATCTTCAGGTTTTGGAAGTCCCAAAAGATAGGTCCGAGGTTGGTGAGCCATTGAACACCAAGGACCATGTCACACCCACCTAAGGGTAAGAGCCGCATGTCTGATTCGAACTGGATTCCTTGCATAACCCATATTAATCAACGACACATGGCAGAACTAGCAATTCTAGTACCGTCTGCTATAGCCACAGATAAGGGGCTGGTTTGATAGGTGGTGCACGTCGTTCGTTTAGCTACTTCTGGGTTAAGAAAGTTGTGGGTGCTTCTTAAATCAATCAAAATTATAATTGGCTTCTATTTTACGAATTCTATCACCAGCATGGTATTGTATGATGTAGAGCCAGCAAGAGCATGGACTGAGATGACTGGTTCGTCAGTTGGAATATCTATGGTTCCTTCAAGGGGTTCGGCCGTGGCATCTTCAAATTGTTCCACTTCTTCTTGGGGCTCATCTGCTTCTAAAAGGAATAATTGTTGTTTCCTACACCTGTGGCCACCGACCTATTTCTCGTCACAATAGTAACAAAGCCCTTTTGCCCGTCGTTCCTCCATTTGTGCTGATGAGATTCTCCTAATAGGTGGCAATGACGACTTGGGTTCAGATTTAGAAAACCCCTTTTGAAGGGTGTTGGTTGGCATCAAAGAAGCTCGAGCCGGACGTATAACAGCATCCATGGTCTCCTCTTGTAACCTAGCCAACCCCATTGCATGAGAAAGGGTAGTTGGCTCAAACAATACAACTCCATTTCGAATATCCTCACGCAGGACACTTGTAAAGCACTGCACAAAGAAATCCTCTGTTAAGCTGCATGTCCTTGTTATTAAAGCTTCGAATTGCTCCTGATAAAGTCTCACTACACCAGTTTGCCTCAATTTAGTCAATTGGCCAATTGCATTATCATAGTGGCCAGGTACAAAACACAAACACAGGTCCGTAGTAAAGATCTTCCATGTAATATGACGTTTGGCAACCTCATAACTCGGAAATCAGTCAACTGCTATGCCTTCGAGGTGAATGGATGCTACATAGACCTTGTCCTGCTCGTTGACATAGTTGTACTTGAAGAATCTCTCGCAGCAGTATACCCAACCATTAGGGTTTTCACCATCGAAATGGGGGAAAATCCAGACGGGCATATCTAGTCTGAATTGCTTCTTGGACAGAACTCTGTTGCCCTCTTAGTGGAGTCTCCGAAACACGAGATGTCTCCTCTTGCCCTTGCTCATTGATCGGCAAAAGGTGGGTAACCAGCTGCTCATACCTGATGTTGATTGCAGTAACCAATTGGTTCAAGTCTTTCTTGTCTGCGACATGGCGGTCAGTAAGGCTCTTCATATCAGCAGCTTGTCGGTCAGAATTCTCTTTCAAAGTGCGAATACTCTCCTCCATACACTTAACCTCTTCCGCCCTAGTCCCCTCCGCCATTATTGTCAGTACAAGCCAGGACAGGTGCTCTGATACCAATTGATAAGACTAGGAAGAAAGATGCAGAAGAATAAACAAAATTCCCACTTCTAGGGGGAAACCCTCTGTTATTGAAACTCAAAAGAATACAAATTTCTCCTATATTCATCTACCCGCGGAGACTCCAAATAAATACAGAAAAATAGCTTAATCAACTCTTAGAATCCAGCCAATCAACCGTTATTAATTGCAACATAAATCCCGCTAATTGCGGCGTGATTTACTGCATGATATTTTCCTTCCAAATTGTCTCATATCCAATTGTGAGTCTGTCTAGTGGCCTTGTTGCTGTTTTACTATCAAATTGGAGTGTCAGATTTCATGTTGTTGAATAATATGGATGCTGACCTCCATGTTTATGCTTTTCCGATTTCACAGCAGAAACCCATGGTCATGGAGTGTCATAACATAAATACCTCGAGGCAGATATTCTGGGCAAGGTAATATCTTACTTTAAGTCTGATATCTCTTATATTCTTTACTATTCAGAAGAGGGTTTTGTTTCTTTGTTTTCTTGATATCTCCCTTTAATTTTGACTCTTAGGGGTTTCACTTACATGAAATTTTCAATGACATCTTTTTTTCTTTTACCTTCTACAATCTTGGCAGTTATTGTGTTGACAAACCCATATCGTTGTCTTCATGCTGGACAAAAAATTCAAATTTGGAAAGTTTCTTCAAACTTCAGGGTAATATAGCTGGTTGGAGTTCAAGGCTGGTCTCCCAAAGGTTAACTTACTCAAATCAAGCTTCTATTGGAAAGAATTGTGTGGACCACATATCTAGGAGAACATTTTGTGCTCCTGTTAATCTGGAGGAGGAATTTTCATCTGTGTGGTCGCAAAGTTATTCAGAAGATGGTGAGGATGCCCCTGAGGCTTCCGAGGAGGAGGTTTCTGCAAAACCATTGAGCAGTGAAGAGGTACGTCTCTAATTTTTAGCAAATGTGTAGTACTTGAATGAGATATACTGAATACGATGTGAAGTTTGACTTGCTGATTTTTTAGATGCCATATGATGCTTAGATATTTTGCATGTTGTTGTATGACACATTCACTTAGACCTTCAAACCAAGCCCAGCATTATACATTTGTGAACGTTTAGTGATTGTAAATTTCTGTCTAAAACAATATCACAGCTTGTATCATTCTAATTCATGTCATTGAAATCCTCATTACTCTTCTTCAACATTGAATTGTTTATGCCTTTTTATTAAATGACCATGTTGCTTTTTTTATTAAATTCTTAGAAAGAAAATTTCTTTCAAGAACTTAGGCAACATTAGCCCCCTGCAGGCTGCTAAAACCTTACCATGACAGAAGGCAGGCTTCCTTTTTTATGATGATTTCAGACCTGTAATCTAATATTTGTTCCACGGATGGTATTTGAACCTCCCAGTGGTGAAAAGGGGGTTCAATTGTTAACAGCCTTCAAGTCCAAATCAGCCTGATATTAATCATTCTTCTTGTGAGTGGTCAAATCTGCATTTATTTTGATTGATGCCTGATATTGTGTAAACATGATCATAGCTATGGGAAAAAGAAAGATAGATGTAGGTAAAATTTTGCTTTCTATACCTGCAAGTATGGTCATAGATTGTCGTCACGTTTGAAATTGAAGAAGGGGGGAGGGGAGGAGCAAATTTTCTTTCTTTAACTTGTTTAGATTGAAATTTTGGAGATCTAAAGCCCCTGATTGAGCTGTTTAGATAGTCATTTTCTCATGTCTTTACTGGTAATGAATTTTGTTTACCACAATTTTCTTGTATGAGGATATGGATATGGATGAATGAGCCTAAGAAAACAAAAATAAAATAGTGTGTGATTTCAGATCTTTGCCTAGTGCAGGCCTTTACTTTTTTTCTGTAATGTATTTAAATGCCATTATCCCCTGAGATCAACGGTTTGAATTCCATTTCCTCATAATCAAAGTGCAGTACACAGCTAATTTAACAGAATTTTATCAGTTGAGATTATTCTTGACTTGTTACTTTGGCTAAAAAATGTTAAAGCCAATAATCTATTGTTCCTTAATAGTTGAAGGCTGTAGCTGTTGACTCTGAAAGAGCAAAGCTTATCAAGAAACTAAGTGAAGCCAACCAGCAGAACCGGTTCCTCAAACGACAGGTTTGCCCGTAACTTCAAGTTCTTCCTAGCTTTGTAATAATTGTACTGACGCCATTGGATCTCTATCTTAATACGCTCTATTACACAACCGTCTAAAAGGCTCTAACGATGGCGTTAAATGTATGTGCCATACAATAAGAAGGAGACGGACACGGCACACAACTTGGACATGACATTTCTAAACAAAGTGGTACAATGGCACGTCGGCAAACACTACACATGATTCTGTTTTATGTATCTATGTTGTTGTGATATAGAATAATTACAGTACTATTCCTAAAAATTTAGTACTTTATAAAAAGTAAATATATATGTAACCAACTAGTGTGGATTTTTTTAGGCTAAAAGAACATAGTCCTCAATAATCCTCGAATATTCTTTATACAAAAGTGAAGTAACCTACATATTTATAATAACTGCTCTCATCTTTTCAAGTCCATTTCTTCAGAAAAACTTATTATGCACATTTTACTTTTATTAGTAAAATTTAAGGACAACTTTAACATTACTAGTCTTACCAATTTTATATTCTTTCATGGCATAAGATAGTCATTTGTCACTTTCTTTAGATAGTCGTCAATTTTTCAAGACTTGGTAATTATATGTGTCTATATTTAAGGAGATACAACCTAAAGATGTGTTGAACACGTTACCAAAGGAGTACGTGGCACTTGTTTATCGTTCATTTATGGACATGGATAAAAGAGTATCAAACTCATGTCCAATAGTATTCAAGAGATTTACAGGTCCAAAATAGACACGCCACCTTCAACAAAGTGTCCGTGGTTCATAGGCCATAAATAACAATGTGTGCCCATCAAGTTATTTTTGCCCATTGAAAAAGACTTCGAGTCAATTGGTAGGAGCCACTTATTTAAGGGGTGTAATGAACTCTGTGTGCTTGTAATGTCCAACGAATTTGATCTGTGGTGGTGGTGTATGATTTGAGGAAACATGGTCACAGTCCGTACATGAGGTTTCGTGCTTCATAGCTTGAAAGGGACCATATGACAGATTTCTTCAGCAATATTATCCTATAGTCAACAAATAATTGAGCACCAACAATCAACTTGGGCAAAGGAAAATGCATGCTTTGGTTATAAGCAATGAATACTTCTATGTAAGGATGTTAAGGTTCTGCTGGAGATATGTTATACCCAGAACAGATATGGGTTCCCCTCTTAGTGGAGCCATGTATGAGATTCTAAACATGCCTTTTTCGCTATAGAGAGGATGGGAAAAAAAATGAAAATAAGAGATGGTATTACTTTGCAGACAATGAGCTATAGTTCTGGATGCTAATATGACAAATTGTGTAACTATCTTGACGATGTTCTTTGAAATGGCCTCAAATGGAATTCAAAATGTGAAATTAATGAAGAATGATGCAATCTTATGATTTTCCTCAAATATATGTGATTTCGAAAGGATTTTGAGTAGTTAAAATCAAGGTATTTTCACAGCAGAATTTTTGTGGGGTTTCTGTTTGGTGAAAGATCTACATGCTTTATTACTTGCTTGTTTACAGTTGTACGTGAAGGAGGATGCATTGGTCAATTTCAAAAGTGAACTTGCCACCATGGAACTCGAGATTCAGGTACATTCATTTTGTAACTGCTTCACCATTGCCGCCTTTGTGTTAGCTGATGTACTAAGTAAATATACTTAATCAATTACTGGAGAAGTAGAGTTTTCCACCTTTCATCTTCATTTATGGTGCCAGTTTAGCCAAAAAATAAAGCTTTCACATCTAGGGATACTTTGCATAATTTCTGTGAAGATCATGTATCATACATCGAAACTTTGGAACTACCCAAGATTAGTTATATGGTTGCGGGCATTTCTATTCATTTTCAATTGGTCCTGGATTGTATTCCTCTAATATCTCATCTGAGTTGGACCTTTGGTGTTTGGTGCATCAAGTTTGCACCTAATTAGATTCTTCAGTGTGTTATTTAGTATTTTTTTTTTGGTTCGTTAGTCCATGTGTGAGCTCAGGTAACACGAGAGATGGTGTGAATTGAGCTTGTGTCTGTCAGAAAATTAGGTCACCCAAGATTCGCTGTATGGATGAGGGACCTTCCATTAATTTTAAATTGGTTTTGGGATGGATGCCTCTAACAACTCAAATATCATAAAGCAAGAAAGTAGAGCCCCTTGCATATTTGAGATTGCAACAATTATCACAACTATCACTACCACTTTCACTTCCATCACCTGACCAAAATTTACCGTATCGTAGAATTGACAATATAAACTTCCCATAAGCTGCCCAATTTTTGATTATCCAACTTAATCAGAGTTGGCTACCAAATGTTTTTTCCTTTGTGAATTTGAGTAGCTACGCCAAAGCTGAGATTAATGTTATTTAATGACACTACAGTTCACTATTTTGTCATTTGCTTTTGAATTGGTCATAAAAGATACTCACGTTAAAATGTGTGGATAGCCAAATTGTGTCATGGAAGGAAAACTTAATTTTGGAATGGACATTCGAAGGGGCAATTCACTCCCCTGTTGCTTGGGTATTGTTGTTCGTGTAGTTCTGGCTATTGTCACCCCTTAGTTTCTCTCTTTACACACGCACCCATGTGTGAGTGCGCCTGTGTGTTGATTTGTTTCATCCCTACGAGATCAAAGAAATCGATGGACTACTCTCTTTCTTAATTCTTGGGACTTTCTCTGTAATCTGTGCAAGATTTGGATGCCAATGCTAAGCGATAGCGACTCTGCTATTAAATGATACGTTCTTTGTATTTATATGGTAATATTATTTGTGTTTTGATAAAAGAATCACTCAGACTATAAGCTGTTTTTAAAGATACCCATGATTTTTCTACAAAGGCAAAGTAATATGTAATAAGTTTTCTTTTAGTGTGCGACTTTCCAAGAGAGGTAATTGAAGTTTGGCCTTATTTTGGATTCTGTTGTTTGACTGGAAGTATTAACTTAGTTTGAGGCTGCATGCACTGGAGAGAGTTCCATTGATTGGGTAGTTTGATTTTTACTTTGACGCATCCTAGTAAACTGATTTAGTTCTGTATGATTGCAATAGGTGACAAACCCTGTATAGCTTGTGTTCACCAAATTCCTTTAATATATCATGCACAACACTAGATAAATAGCTTTTGATATCCTTGCACACTGTAGCCTGACCCTTGTAGCCTGATGCTTCGGCCATTGATTGGCACATGCATGAATATGGTTTGAAAAGTAGACTCAATGTGCAAGCAGCACCTAGTATCCTCCATTTTAGAATTGATTTATTCATCTGTAATTTTGCACTGGCAGGCTTTGGTGAGTTTGGCAGAAGAAATATCTAAATCTGGCATTCCAGAAGGTTCAAGAAAGATCAACGGGAAATACATTCAGTCTCATCTACTTTCTCGGTTAGCATGTATGACTGTTTTGTCATGTTTTATTTGGGTTACTCTTTCCTGGTTCAGCTTTCTAGATTTCTGCTGCTGCACGTATATGGTACACATGAGGTCCTGAGTCCAGACCATCTATGTAAGCTAAGAGCAAGATAAATTTGGTGTTTTGAGAAGTGAATGGCTTCCCTTTTCTAAGTGATGGACTTCAAGGCTGCCTTTAAAGTTGTCGCCCAGTAATTCCAGGAATTGGATGGATTATTTTGGTTGAATGGGCTTTTCAAAGTTCCCATGTCCATCCAATTGTATTTTGTCTATGGTAGTGAACAATTTCAACTGAACTTTGCAAGATTACTTTGTTTTTTTTGAACATATATTTTTTTTATCTGTAGCACTTTTTTCTGTGGGGTTTGTATATGATATTGATATTTGCTTTGTAAAGCTGTACAAGAAAAACTGAAGGAACAGATAAAAGATGTGGATGCTGCACGATCTAAAGAGGTGCAGCTATTCTGGTGTGGCATGGCAGAGGTGAGCTGAATTCATCTAAATGTTGAACCAGACATAACTTGATTGACTGCAAGTAAATCCAATCACTCAAACCTTGAAATGGTGTTTTCTCTAATCCCTGAGGTTTTTGATATGTGGAGTTCAAAATCATGACAATAACTCTGAATGAAGTTTTAACTAAAAAGAAGAGGAAGACCCTAAACTTTAGTCATTACACAGAAGGGGATATAGTAAGATAGGAATTACTGAAGACACCAGTCAGGAACCTTTAAAAATTACAAAGCTTTGTTTTTTGACCTTTTCTCATATGAAGTTAGAACTCCCAAACCTTCTCATATTTCTTCTCCAAAGGAGTTGTGGGTTCCTGTGAAAGATGAAATCATATATTTCCCTTCAGCCTCGACCTTTCTTCTTTATGATACTTTTTGTTTTAATAATATAATTTATTTCATTCAGGTTGGTATAGAATAATGTACTGGATTCTATTTGGTTTGACATAGCCCTTGAGGTGAGTTCTGATTTTGATGGGATCTGAAGGGAGTCAGTTTATCACTTATATGGATTAATTGAAGAGTATAAAGCAAGAACAATTAATCGTGATAGGTTTTTTCATTATAAGCACTTTTGCTTCAGTAGGTCCATGTTTGTAGGTGATTTACTTTCATTTCCACTGTGGTCAAACACCATTGATGAATAACTTCTAGGTGAAATGTGTGTGATGTTTCAGTAAATAATATTTTGCCTTTGTGTCAGAGTGTGCAAGTAATGGGCTCTTTTGATGGCTGGAGTCTAGGAGAGCACTTATCAGCAGATTATACTGGTTATTACACAAAGTTCTCAACAGCAATAATGCTTAGACCTGGAAGGTACTATTCTCTTGAGCCTTCTTCTTCTTCTTCTTCTCCTTCTTAATCTGTTATTTTGTGTCATTGAAGGTATCAAATCAAGTTCTTGGTAGATGGAGAGTGGCGGCTGTCGCCAGAATTACCAACCATTGGTGAGGGTTTAATGAAAAACAACTTGTTGATTGTGGAGTAGCTCCAGTTCTCTGATCTGTCATATCTAATGTGCAGAGAAATTGATGTTACTCAGTATGTAACTGTTCTGCTTAAATATATACGTTTCTTCTTATTCAGTATTATACTGATATTAAAGTGAAGAAGCGGAGTTGGAAGGTTATGCGAAATGGCTATGTTTAAAACTTGTGTTACATTAGTTGAAATGAAGAATGCTTCCCTACAAAGTTATTTTCAAGATTTTCAAACTTAACCAAAATTTTCAGTGATTTTGATACATTTTAACTGATTGCAAGTCTTCTCATTGGTACTTTTGTCCAAAGTTTTGTCAATTAATTGTGTCTGTGTATGTGCATGGAAGTTGTCACCCATGTAAATCAGAACCGAGACTGATCCAAACTCCACTGAACCTCGATGCCAACTTGCCTGATGTTTTTTTACCTGCTTAAAAAACCATTGACATAGTTCCATAAAATATAGATCTCACGTTCCAAAACTTCAACATACATCTCTCGACTGATTATGATTCTGGTTTTGGATTGTTTCTTTGTGTTCTCATCTGTGTTCTCTTCCCTATTTTCAACATTTTGTAGTTCTTTTGTGGCAATAGCAGCTGTTGTGTATATTTTTTTATATTGCGACATAGCAGCTGTTTAATATGTTTTCGATATTTTGACTAGGATCCCATCACACCTAGGTTATCTCATCCATTATCTGCTCTGTGCATTCACAAGTTATTTCCATGGGATTTTCTCTGTCTCAGTCGTCTCATCCATTTTACAGCAACTCGTTTCTCTTATAAACTTTTTGGGGAACGTTTACGGTTTCATATTTTATGTCCGCCTACTATGTATAACATGTAACAATTATTCATGGGAAGTGAGAGCTATTCCGTATCATATTTTGTGTGCGCCTACTATGTATGACAAAAGCAATGCCCTTGTCCAAAGCATTATAAATATATATATANGAGAGCTATTCCGTATCATATTTTGTGTGCGCCTACTATGTATGACAAAAGCAATGCCCTTGTCCAAAGCATTATAAATATATATATATTAAAACAGCAAATACTTTAAATTTTATTTCAGTCATATTTTTTTCTTCAAAATCATCATCAATCATTTATCTTTATAATCATCCCTCCGTCATATTCAAACGTCAAGTCGCATCACTCATTTTTATAACATGTATAATCATTTATATATTTTCGCTTNCCGTCATATTCAAACGTCAAGTCGCATCACTCATTTTTATAACATGTATAATCATTTATATATTTTCGCTTTAAAAATATCACATCACTCATTTCTATCATATGTTTAATTATTTAATATTTGGTTAATTTGTTGTTAATATAATTTTTATTTCAAACATTATTCATATTTAATAGTATACACATGTTGAAAAAATTTAATATAGTAGAATTTATTTTTTGGGCGCTCAAATTTTATATTTTGTCATGCCTTCAGGCACGGGTTATAACTAGTAATCTGAACATTCCCTCTAGGGGTGGCTCTTGACATTTTTGGGCCTAAAATGACCGATAAAATATAGGTTTTTTATTTTTAAAAATAATATTTTATTCAAAATTTATTCTTCTTGTGTTTTTAGATGTAAAAATACTAATTAAGGTTTTTAAAAAATAATATTTTGTTTAAGATTTTATTAATTTTAATTTTGAAAAAAAATTTCTTGTAGAAGCAACAATTACAAGAATTATCAATAATATTTTATAAACTATGCATGCATCTGGAAAAGAATTTAATCGTTTTATATAACTTAACTAGCGATACTCCGTGACTAAAGTCACGGTACATTGAATTATTACACTATGCATGCATTGAAATGTGTCTTTATGTATGTGCAGTTGTGTGTTGTGGAGTGTGTGCATTGGGTATTTGAAATTTTGGAGGGAAAGTGTGTGTCAAGTGTGTGAACTTTGGGGAAAAATATATACCCTCCATAAATTCAAACACTTATATGATTTATTATATAAATATTTCAATTGAAATACTTTCTTCCGTAAGTAATATTTTCTTTAGAATGTTTAGTTCTAAAAACAAATCTAAACTATCAATATAAGAAAAAATATCCTGTTTTAAGAAACACTCAAGATCAAGACAATATTTTTGTAAACTATCATCTCCTAATGATTTTAATTTCTTTATATTAAATAAAAAATCAAATATATTTTCATATATTTGAAATTGTTCAAATCTATTATTTAATGAAGAAATAACTTGATCTACTATGCATATAAAATAATTAGTTCTAAAAGATTCTTCAACATATTTTGTTACTTTGTCATCAACATTCTCATTAAATTGTTTTGTCCTACTAATTGTACATTTTTTTACGAAATACAGGTTTTATTTCCATTTCAATTGCAATCTCTTTAGATAAAATCATAGTAGTTGTAAATCCATTTTCTCTATATTTTTCAAAAAAAAAAATGAGACATTTTAATTGATCTATAGTAACATCAATATGCATGTCTTTTGATTGCAAATGTTTACTAAGTTGACGAAAAATAATATATCATACCAAATAGTAATGCCCAATAAAAAATCAAAATTCTCAATCTCATAAGTTGCTAAACAATTATCTTCACTTCTTGTTTTTGGATCTTCACTAGTTTCTCATAATTGTAACAATGCATCTCTTATACTTGGAGCTTGAAATTTAATTGCTTTAACATTTTCAATTCGACTTTCTCAACATGTTTGTGACAATGATTTTAGAGTTAAACCCGATACATTATTTTATAATTTTTTTCATCGTTTTGTAGAAAAAACAAATAATGAATATATGTGTTGTACTACTCCAAAAAATGACATAGGCTTGATACTAAAGTTAACCATATCTATAAAACCTGGTAAAAAAAAAATACTATTATTATTATTAAAAATCTTAATTTAAGGGGTAAAATAATAATTAATGGTTAAATTATGGGTCAAAAATATAAATTTTTAAAAAAATAAAATTATACTATATATATAAGTGGAAGACTTTTGTCTTCCACTTTTCTTCTTCCAGTGTGCTGCCAAGAGTGTGAGAGAGAGAAATGTGAGTATTATTTTATTTTTTTCTCTTTTTTTCATTCTCAGACCTACGAAGATTGACCCGTTTAATCGTTTTGAGCTAAGAATTAAAGTTGCTCTATTCAGCGAGAGCTACGCAACCACACCAAATATCGTATTTTTTCTCCGAAAGAATATTAAAGACGATAATTTAGGCCTAAAGTTTGGGAAGTTAAATTGGGCTTCCTCGAAGTTCCAGTACGTGGACTCACGTTATGAGAGGTAGAATTTTTCCTATTTAGATTTACTTTCAACCTAAAATATGACATATGAAATGGATAGACCATGAATGTATATCACATGTTAGATCTTGACTAATGTAACTAGTGAGTCAAATATATGACTAATGGGTCTTAACTAGTGGGTCTTGACTAATGTAACTAGTGGGTCAAATATATGATTTATAATTAATTTTGTAATTAGAAAAATTTTATTATGATTAACTTGGTGTAAGTTAATGTTAGTGGTTTAAATCATGTTAATTGTACATTAGCATTTATTTTATGTTTTAAATGACATATCAAGTTTAATGAAATTATTAGCTTGTTATGTGATTATGGAATAATATGTATGTTGAATGATTATTTAGCATATAATTATTATGGTGGACTTGTGCTTATGTTTATAGAATTGATAAACATGTTGCCATGTTGAAAATGTCATTATATTGTATTCTTTATGTAATGAACATTGTAAATGGTACCAAAGGCAATTGCACATTGAAATGTCATTATGCATGAGTTACATTACATTCATGGGCATCGACATGAGTGAAAGTGTGTGCATGGGATGAAATCAATCACCACATAAGTGGTTGATTGTGGGTTCGAAAAAAGTCGCACCAAGGTCCAGCTGAGTCACACAAAAAATTAAATGGATAAACGTGTCGGAAATAGCAAGAAGGGCTAGATTTTCCATCGGGTTCAAGACCCGCTTACTTGGTTTATACACTTTCCGGCGATAAAATTCCAAAAAAGTGTAACGGCCAAAACGGAGCCGCATGTGAGATATCCTGAGAATCCGTTGATGGTTGGTGTCCCATTGGTGTAATACCATAAATCATCTCCCCACAAAGACATAAGAAAATAAATTAATTAGTCATTGAGTGTACATAGCACTAATGACGGGGCTTGGAATGCCCGGATACATACGCATGACATTGCATGTATTGTAGAAGCTCAGGATGGGGCTCGGTGTTGGTATTGTGTTCGTGAGTCTCATCTCATGGCATGATTTATGACATTTGTTCATAATATACATATTTGAATGATTGCATGAAATAATTGTTGTATGTGACATTTCATATGCATTTAGGTTAAGAGGTATTATTTATAGGAGTTACCTTATTGAGCGTTGACTCACCATTTATGGGAATATTTTTCAGGTATTGCACAAGCATCCACCGAAGGTGAGGCCATGGGCCCGCTTTGACGGCAGAACCGATCTGTGACTTTTCTTTTGACATCGTAGTCCATTGTTTATAATTACTTTTGGCCTTGTGTAATTTTTGTAATAAAAACTTGTTTATATTTAAAAGGCATATATAAGAGACTCTTTTGAGACATTTATTCTTTTATGAATGAATGTACGTAATAATGATGATTATGGTAGTATTCAATACTATACAATTGTGAATGGATAGATAGACTCAGTGTGGTCAATATTATATAAGTTGCGTTTTGGGTAGAACTCCTCGTACAAATGAGACTTTGCCCAAATTTTGTTAAATTATGAATCTCGGTAAATAGAACATAACGATGTGGTATAGAATTACATGGTATGCACGAGTATTCCGCGGATTGATAGGTGATCAATCGGGTAATTACAAACACAACGATTTTGGGGTGTCACAATATCGCAAAGTACTAGATTTAGCTTATGACAATCACATGATGTGTAAAATGCTTTAGGATTTATATCTAAAAGTCTTTTTGGTACTCCTTGATGTTTTCCTTTCATGCTAGATCCATTATCATTCATTTGTCATCGTATATCATTAATATCAAGTTCGAGGTTTCTTATTGTATCTATGATTTTGTCAAAAAGACATTTTTCAATTATATTATCTACTTTAAGAAACTCTAAAAAATATTCTTCTATTTTTATTAGACTTATTGAGATATTTATATAACATAATATGACAGACATTTATTTTTAATGACTTGAATCCAGAGTACAATCAAGTATAATTGCATAATATTTTACTTCTTTAATTTTCTTAATAATATTATTTCTAATTTCATTTCCTAATAGACTTATCAATTTATTTTGTATCTTATGTCCAAGATAATGGTTAATGAATTTCACCTTGTTGAATGTGTTGGATATGTTCTTGCATTTCTGGATCAAATTTTGCTATCTTTTCAACTATAGTTAAAAAAATTCATTATTTTCTTGATATATCTTTTTATTTTTTCTCTGAAATGCCAAATTATTTTTACCAACATTCTTTACAACCACAATGATTCTCAATAATACGTTTTTCCAATATTCTTTCTCTATGTTAATTTGTTCTTGGATAGTTTTATCAATTGTTTCACTTTTTAACAATTTTATTTCTAAATCAGTCCAAGTATTCATATTAGTAATATGTTCATAAGATGTTTTATGGCTTTTAAGTTTAACACTAAGATTTCTCCAATTTTTAGTCCTTTTATTAGCTAGCTTATTTGTAATATGTTTTTTATCAAGCAACGTACAACAAAAATAAAGTACTCTATCTACGTTGTAAATACTATAATTTGGATAACTATTATACATAAATAGTAGCAAATAGTACTTGGATATGACCATACAATTCATAAATAGTTACCACATCAATGGTGCTCTTTACCTTATTAAGGTTTTGCCTTCTTGAGGTCAAGGGTTTAAGTCTCCCTTCTCCCTCGCCCTCCCCCTCTTCCCTCCCAAAAAAAAAAATGGGTATGTGAGTCCCCTATCTTTTTATCGACAATGCAATATATCTCTCCATTCCTCTCTCACTTTCAGTATTGCTTTTCTATCTCTTAATTTGCTTGAGTTAGTTATTTGCACCTATATAAATTTGCTTGTTTTATAATACGCTATCAGCACGAGATTTAACCAACTGAGTCGTTGAATTATTTTCTGTACCCAAAAAGATAAATTCAGGTATATGAATTAACTAGTTTTAATGTAACATCATACATGTTATGAGAAAACATAGTGTGGGTGTGTTGATTTTAAAATTGTCATTATAATTTAATTAGTGCCTGAAGCATCTAAATTATGTACCTGCAATACATAAAAATTTTATACAAATTATATTCCTGAAGAAAAAAGTAGAAAAATCTAAGTACCTGAAGTGCAGTGAAATATTTTTTATGTTAGAAAAATGCTTACAAATTATAGACTTGAAGTTTGCAAATTACAACATAAATTACAAACCTGAAGTTCGTAGATTATTATAATAACATAATACTATAATTTATTTTATAGAGCCTAAAACTCATAAATTATTAACTTGTACGAGCAGCACTTGAAATATTAATTGATGCCCACGACATTATTCTCATTATATTTATACATATTTATTTATTTTTTTTTTTTCAAATTTATTTTGAGTTTCAAAGATATTAAGATGGTCAATCCCACTCACTTTAAATATGTTGTGAGATCAATCCCGGGTTTTCAAAACAGATCCCGTTTAATAAATTTGAAAGTAGTAACTGAATGTATGTGATTTTATGCTTTGACTCCCTTTTCTTATGATGAGTAACACTTTGACCCCTTTATCTTATGATGAGTAATACTTTGACCCCTTATCTTATAATGAATATTAGTTTTGTCTCCTAACTTTTGAAAATTTTACTTTTTCATCGATATTATTCTAATAGATTTATAAATAGAGTCATTTGATGGTAAACCAACATATATAAATGAGATCATTATTACTAATACAAGATTACAAGATATTACTACTAAATTAAAAAAGGGGGGGGGGATAAAACATACAAATACACTACAACTGATATGATTACATCCAAGAAGCTTGTAATGATCACAGCCACAGTGATGTGTAATTACATAAAGAAAAATGAACATCATTGCTAAATAGAAGATGAGAATGCAAAAGAGATAACAAAAGACATTATTTGTTTTTGAAGCCATAGAGAATTTAGAATATGAAATTTAGGGTTTTTAAAGATGGACAAGAGAAGGGATAGAGCTTTCTAGAGAGATAATTGAGGTGTGAAATCTGATGTCATTTTAGGGTTTTGATGCTTTTATAGACAAGTGGTTTGGGTAAGTCGGGCTCTCAGTCTGTATCCACTCAAAAACCAAACCCATTACATGTCTGTCCATTTGCCTTCGGTTTAATCGATTTAAGGTCAAAGAATCGGATATTTAAATTTCTTTATATTCCACAATACATTTATTCACATAATCGAAGTAACAAATAATTTTATGTGATCTTAGAATTAAATAAAAATATTAAATAGTCGGTTTACTCGTGATCAAACCATTATTTATAACAACAATTTGATAAACATATTTTATTCATCTAAGTTGATTATTTTGTTTTCGTATAGCTTTGCAAAAATGACCAACATCACAAAATTGAAATTTCTTGGCCTACACATCTCAGGGTACAACTACATATTATGGACTCTAGATGTCGAGCTTTACCTTGATTCAGAAAATTTTGGAAATACCATAAAGGATAAAAATAGGGAAACTCTTAAAAATCGTTCAAAGTTGTTGATTTTTCTTCACAGTTACATTCATGAAGGCTTAAAAATTGAGTACCTCAATATTAAAGATCTTTTAGAGTCATGAAAAATTTAAAATCCAAGTTTGATCACCAAAAGACTATTATCATTCCGAAGGCAAGACATGAATAATTCAATATTCGTTTATAAGATTTTAAGAGCGTAGGCGAATACAATTCAACAATACATAAAATTACTACTAAACTAGAATTATGTGGTCAACTTTTATCAAATTCTAAAAAATTAGAAAAGACATATTCAACATTCCACGCATCAAATATTTTATTACAACAACAATGTAAGTAGCATGAGTTCAAGACTTATAATGAACTCATAGAATATCTTTTATTTGTCGGGGAGAATAATGAATTATTAATGAAGAATCATGAATCTCGTCTAACTAGACACCATGTCCTTTTAGAAACAAATGTCACATCTTTTCGTGGTCAAGGACGAGGGCGTAGTTATGGTTGTGGAAAAAATAAAAATACTAATTTTTGCAAGAGTTATTGTGGAGGCTTGAAGTGCTTCACACCAAATCAGAAATGAAAAAATATCCCACACCAGCAGAAGTGGAACAACTATCCACATCACCAAAAGTGGAACAACCAGAACAAAGAAAAGAAAGGGAAGAGTTTACTGAACAAACTCTCTAACAAGACTGGAAATGGTTGTTATAGATGTAGAATGAAAGGACATTAATTGCGTATCTTTTGTTCGGCTAAACACTTGACAGATTTCTACCAAAAATCCAAAGAAGAAAAAGAAAAATTGATAGAAACAAATTTTGGTAAGGGAACATCTAGCACTGCCCTCATTGATTATTCATCCGATTTTGTTAATCTGGATGTTTTTGATTTTTTTGTGAACCCCAGCGAAAATGAAATGGAGAATGTATACTAAGAATGTTCTTGTATTTTCTACATATAATTTGAGTGTATGTTTGTAAGTGTTGTCTTTGTATGTTTTTTAATATTCATGTATATGTATTTTCTTTATTAATAAAATCATGTGTTTTTCATATAAAGACATGGAACCTGAAAATGCATTGGTTAACTCCAAGGTGAAAGATGGAGATATATGCCTAGCGGATAGTGTTACGACTCATACAATCCTTCGTAATCAAAATTATTTCTCTAAACTAGCATTATCTAAAGCTAGTGTCAATACAATATTAGGTCATGCAGACTTGATTGAAGGCTTTGGAAGAACAAATATAATACTACTCCAAAGAACTAAACTCCTTATCAAAAATGCATTATATTATAGTAAATCCAGTAGAAATCTATTAAATTTTAAAGACATACGTCGTAATGGATATTACATTGAAATGACGAATGAGGGTGACATAGAGTATTTACACATCATGTCTATTGTATCATGTCAGAAGCATGTACTATAAAAACTTCGTACTCTCTCTTTCCGGATTATAATGTAAAAGAATAAAATTTGTAGAATCAAATATTGTGATGCACCAGAAGTGCTTTGATCCAAAGAATTTTATGCTTTGGCTTGATCATTTTGGTAATTTAGGATCAATAATGATGCGTATGATCATTAAGAATTCACATGGACATTTTCTAAAGAATCATAAGATTTTTTTATCAAGTGATTACACATGTTCTACTTGTTCACAAGGTAAACTGATTGTCAGATCATCTCCTTCAAAATTGATTTCTGAATCTCCTAATTTTCTACAACGAATTCATGGAGATATATATGCTTAATACACACTCCGAATGGACTATTCGTTCATGGTTTGAGTGATTCATCAAGATGGTCACATGTGTGCATACTTGCCACTCAGAATGTTGCCTTTGCAAGACTTCTTGTCCAAATAATCTGATTGTGAGCACAATTCTTAGATTATCCAATCAAGACAATTTATTTGGATAATATTGATGAATTTACGTCACAAACATTCAATAACTACTGTATGTTAGTAGGAATGGATATTGAGCATCCAGTTGTACACATTCACACTCAAAATGATCTAGCTGAGTCTTTTATTAAACATATTCAATTAATACCTCGCCCCATACTTATGAAGACAAAATTACTTTCTTCTGCTTAGGGACATGTTGTATTGTATGCTGCATCTGTAATTTGTGTTTGACCAATTGTATATCATATATATTCACTAGCCCAACTTGTTCTTGGTCAATACCAAATCTTTCTCACTTACAAATTTTTGGTTTTGTTGTATATGTTTCAATTCCACCACCACAACAAACCAAGATGTGTCAACAACATCAACTTGGTATTTATGTTGGATTTGACTCTTTTTCAATAATTAGATATCTTGAACCTTTAATTGGTGATATATTTAAATCACTTTTAGCAAATTTTTATTTCGATGAGTCAATTTTTTTCACCATTAGGGAGAGACCTAAAGAACAATGTGAATTCATTTAGAATGTTCCAGTATTATCTCATTTTGATCCCCGAATAAATTAATGTGAACTAGAAGTTCAAAGGATCATTCATTTGTAAGGTATTGCAAATAATTTACCTGATATATTCATCGACACAAATAAAGTAACAAAGTTACATGTACCAGCTACAAATGCACCAACTAGAATTGATGTCCCTATATGAAAATTTGGTAGCACAACTGCAAATGAGTCTAAGACATGCCTGAAGCGTGGTAGACCTGTCGGTGCAAAAGATATTATCCTTAGGAAAAGAAAAGGGCGGGAGAGAGTAAATAAAAAAGTTAATACTTCCGAACAGAATAACAAACAAAAAGTTTGTGTCTCTAAAGATAGTCATCCCACAAAATAATTACCTCTTGTAGAGGCTCAATTAACTCCTGAAAAATCTCAANTGTCTCTAAAGATAGTCATCCCACAAAATAATTACCTCTTGTAGAGGCTCAATTAACTCCTAAAAAATCTCAAATACCTTTAGAAGAGGCTTAGATACCTGAGAATGATGAAATCTCTATAAACTATGCGCACAATGGAAAAATATGGGATCGAAATAAAGTTATTGTGGATGACATTTTTGCATTTTTTGTTGCTCTAGATATTTCAAGCAATGGTGAGGAGCTTGAACCAAAAAATGTCGATGAATGTCAACATAGAAATGATTGGGTAAAATAGAAAGAAGCAATTAAGACAGAGTTAAGCTCACTAACAAAATGCAGTGTATTTGGACCTATTGTCCAAACACAAGGTGTTGAACCCGTTGGATATAAATGACTGTTTGTGAGAAAAATGAAATTGTACGCTATAAGACACGACTTGAGGCACAGGATTTCTCACAAAAACCTGTTATTGATTACGAAGGATGCATTCTCTCGTAATAGACGCTATCACTTTCAAATTTTTGATAGGCCTTGCAATCTCTGAAAGACTGAATATGTGTTTGATGGACGTTGTTACTGAGTATTTATATGACTCATTAGAAAATGAGATATACATGAAAATCCTTGAAGGATTCAAAATTCTATAAGCATACACTACAACAAAAAGTATTTTTTGCGACAATTTTTAATTTGTCTCCAAAAATTTACTATTATCGACGATTTTATAATGTTGTCGCAAATTTCAATTTTGTTAATTTTTTTTGCGACGTTTTTTTTAAAAACATTGCAAAAAGGCGATTTCCTCCAAATTATTTTTTGGTGGGAGAAATGGCGGGAATTGGTTAATTGATTTTTCACGACGTTTTTAAAAAACATCGCAAATAAACTTTTTTCGTGAATAAAAGATTTTAAAAAAAATTTAATTAATTTTTTGCAATGTGTTTTAAAAACGTCGCCAATAAACTTTTTAGCTGAATAAAAGATTTAAAAATAAAACAATTTAATTGATTTTTCGCGACGTTTTTTAAAAACGTCGCAAATAAAACTTTTTACCTGAATAAAAGATTTAAAAATAAAACAATTTAATTGATTTTTCGCGCAAATAAACTTTCTACGTGAATAAAAGATTTTAAAAAAATAATTTAATTGATTATTAAAAATGTCGCCAATAAACTTTTTATGTGAATAATAGATTTAAGAAAAATNCGTGAATAAAAGATTTTAAAAAAATAATTTAATTGATTATTAAAAACATCGCCAATAAACTTTTTACGCGAATAATAGATTTAAGAAAAACAATTTAATTGATTATTTGCGACGTTTTTAGAAAACGTTGTCAATAAACTTTTTAAGTGTATAAAAGATTTAAGAAAAAGAATTTAATTGATTATTCGTGACGTTTTTAGAAAACGTCGCCAATAAACTTTTTACGTGAAAAAAATATTTTAAAAAAATAATTTAATTAATTTTTCATGACGGTTTTAAAAAATGTCGCCAATAAACATTCTACGTGAATAAAAAATTTAAAAATAAAACAATTTAATTGATTATTCGCGACGTTTTTTTAAGAACGTCGCCCATAAATTTTAACATAAATATTTTTTTTTAAAAAAATAATTTAATTAAGTTTTCGCAAAAAAACAATAATTTAGTTAAGTTTTCGCGATGTCGATGAATTTTTACGTAAATAAAAAATTTATTCAATAAACACTCAATTTATCAAATTAAAATTCAAATTATCAAATTAACACTCAAATTATCAAATTAACATTCAAAATTAATCAAATAAACTTTCAATTTCACTCAATGAACACTCAATTCGTCAAATTAACATTCAAATTATCAAATTAATATTCAAAATTAATCAAATAAACTTTCAATTTTATTCAATGAACACTCAATTCATCAAATTAACATAGAAATTATCAAATTAACATTCAGATTTATCAAATTGACATACAATTTCATCAAATCAACACCAAATTAACATGTAATTTCATCTAATTAAAATTTAATTTATCAAGNTGTCTTTTGGTGACTTTGATGGGTATTGAGTAAACATTGGATCTTTGTTGTGTGAAGACTGTTGTTATACTTTTATCTTTTTTAGGGGTGATTTGCATTTCTGTGAATTTGTACCTACTCTGTTTTGGAGAGTTCCTGGGATTTGCTTTGATTTTATTGTTCTATGTGACTATATGTATTTATCTATTTATTGCCTTTGTTATCTATNTTCTAATAAGCATTTAATTCACTAAATTAACATTCAAATTCAACTAGTTAACATTAAATTAATCAAATAAACTTTCAATTTCATTCAATGAACACTCAATTCGTCAAATTAACATTCAAATTATCAAATTAACATTCAAATTCAATTAGATAACATGATGGCGGGAATTGATAAATTTTAGTTATTAAAGCAAATAAAATAGCGGGAATATTTATTTTTTCGCAACGATTGTATAAATACGTCGTAGATAATAATTTTTATTTTTGTTTTAAATAAAAAAAACTCAAGCTATTGCCCTAAATCGTAGAACAGTCCAAAAGAACTGAAGAAGGCGACTCCAAACCAGACCAAACACCAGCGACCGTGAGCACAGCCTCCACCTCCACCATCAACGACTGAGCTNTGTTTTGAATTTGTATTTGTAACAAGATAAACTCTCTTTGTCACTATCAAGTGCTGGCCTGTAATTCATTGTCTTTTCCACCTGTTCTAATAAAATTTTCCACCCANAGCGGGAATATTTATTTTTTCGCAACGATTGTATAAATACGTCGTAGATAATAATTTTTATTTTTGTTTTAAATAAAAAAAACTCAAGCTATTGCCCTAAATCGTAGAACAGTCCAAAAGAACTGAAGAAGGCGACTCCAAACCAGACCAAACACCAGCGACCGTGAGCACAGCCTCCACCTCCACCATCAACGACTGAGCTCAGCCTCCACCTCCACCACCAAAGACTGACTCCAGAATATTTATAAGTTTGTCGGGAAAATTTATAAGTTTGTCAGGAATATTAAAAAATAAATAAAAATTTAATTTGCAACTTTTTTTATTTTCGTTGCAGCATTTAAAGTATAACCATATTTAAAGTTAAAATAAAATAGCAAAAATTTTAAATCGCGACGTTTTTATTTTCGTCGCTGAATATAGTATTTTTAAAAAATAAAACGTCATTGTTTTAGGGATTTTTGGCCTTTTATTTTTAATTTTTTTCTTGTACCCAACTCTTTTTCCCTCTTTTTCTCCCCATCTTTCCCTCTTCGTTTTTAGTCGAGACACACACACACACTCTCTGCCTCTCACTCCCTCTCCATCGATTGCACTCAAAGTCGTACACACACACACACTCTCTGCCTCTCCATCGATTGCATTCAAAGCCACAATCCAGTGAAACCACAAGCACCATCGATCATAACCGCCTTNTTTTGGAATATTTTCCCTATTAGGGGTTAAGTCTAATCAAAATTATCATGAGGACTTTCATTTTTGACCAGGCCACTAGCTGCATTTCTTCTATGAATTACTCGTATGTGAAACGAAATCAATACTTTAAATCGATATTTGTGTATGATTTGGAAACACAACTACCCCTTTTAATTAGAATATATCAGAAAGTAATCATATTGGACTTTGAATTCCTTTCTTTTGCTAGTTGTCCGTGGATAATGCTATTGTAAGAGCTGTTTTTGTTGTGTTAGAAGCTGTGGAAATAACATCATCAGGTCAGGCAATACAATTGTTTTGCTGGTTGTTTACCATTTTNCAGTGAAACCACAAGCACCATCGATCATAACCGCCTTCTCTCTCTCTCTCTCTCTCCATCGATTCACTCCACTCTCGTCACCTCCTCTGTGTCTGCCTCTCCATCGATTGAACTCAAAGCCACAAGCCAGTGAAGCCACATGCANTTGGATGCTTTTCAAAAGTGGATAGCACTTCACTGTGTAGTCTTTATTGACTTTTTTGTTGCTAGGTACATTGACATGGCAGAATCCATGTGCCAGAAACGTGCTTTGGAAGCGTTTCTGTTGGATCCTGCAAAGTGGGGAGATAATTGCATTTTTATCTATCTATCCATCTATCTATCTATCTACATATGGCAAGGTTTTATTTATCTATCTATCTATCTATCTAAATAATTCGTGTTGTCCTACTTTTGGGTCACCTGCAGCTTGCTCTGATGTAATGCACAAGTTTATACAAGACAGTTAAACCATCATATGTTGAAATAGGATTTGGGTGTTAGTTCTAGTGGATTTTCTGAATATCAGTCTACCTAAGTTTATGTGTGTGTTTTTTTCATTTTGAATTATGTGGATTTCCTCAAAAGATCTCAGCAAAAAATCAGAAAACCAGCACCTCAACTACTACATTCACAATCCAAGTACAATGCTTCCATCCTCCTCCCTTAGTTATTTTTTTTTATGTTAGAGTTTTTATTGTCATTTTCGCAACTATAATTAAATTTTGTGTATTTGATAAAACTTATTGCTTCTTATCAATGATTGGGTTATGGTCAAACTGTGTTTCCCTTAGTTTTTCCTTTGTTAAACTTAAGCCTTTGAAAAATAGAATGGTTTCATCTTGGGTCGTGATTTATTGATAAAATGGTGTGTTAGCTTGGTTTGGAATTCTTTGCATTAGAAGCAAATTTTGGCACTGTAAAATGATCATGACAAACAGTCCATGGAGAGTTCGATGATTCTATAGTGAGAAATAAAGTTTCCATGTAAAACTTTGTTTGGGCACATTCATTGTAACTTTGTACGGATACNGATGATTCTATAGTGAGAAATAAAGTTTCCATGTAAAACTTTGTTTGGGCACATTCATTGTAACTCTGTACGGATAGGGTTGACAGGCCATTTTTTTTAGCTGTTCGTTAGTCCAATATAGAAATCTCAACCCTTGCTGTTTGGATTAGGATCAGAGATTGTTTGCCCTAAATTGTGTAGATACTTCAATGGCATGTTGTTGATAATTCTGGGGTAAAACAACAAAATTGTAGTGCCTCTTTTGCTTTTTGTTCCTGATACAGGTTTGTAATGTTGCTAGTGTAATATGTTGATGTGACTACATGTAGTGCTTCAGGATAGAAACCATAGGCTCCTACTCAAGTTATGATTAGGCAAATGTAATCATATAGGGGTGGAATATTTGTTGCGCTAAGCTTGTTATCTTTTTGATATCTTCTTATTTGTTTGCAATTTTTTTTAAATGTTTATCTTTGTCTGTGCTTCTTGATGGAATTTGTCATGTTATTNGATATCTTCTTATCTGTTTGCAAATTTTTTTAAATGTTTATCTCTGTCTGTGCTTCTTGATGGAATTTGTCATGTTATTTCATCCTTTTACGTGTGACTATTTTCCATGAAAGATAATTTGCTGTGGTATCTTGTATGTAGTAGATTGATTGACACCTTCACTTGTGTACTATTAAATGATTTTCATTGTTACTCTTTATATATGCTTACATGAACTTGTTGTATATGTTTTTATATTGAATGGAGGATTGAGATGCCAATGTGTATTTGTTTCAGGTGTATGAGAGCTTTTTGGGTGCAAATGCTTTGAATAGTTGTGATGATTTCTTAATTACAGACTGCAATCTTTGGTTAATAAATGGACTGCTATACATTTGTTGCTGCTGCACTCTATTTGCCCTTATAACTTGTCGCATCTTGTGAAGCAATTAGTGGAGTTTGCTAGCTCGGAGAGGATACTATATTTGTTATAAGATGATTTGTCAATCTGTTTTTGTTTATCGATGCTCTTTGATATAATCACTATAGCTAGTTGCTAATTATTTATATGCTGCTTATGAGTATGTTCTTCCATTTATTATGATGCTGCACTTTTGATCATTTGAAGAGATCCTTTCATGGCTCTATCTTGGTTCATAAAGAGGCACATCTCATTTCATCGTTTGTGGACTATTTTAGCAATTATTGTTTTCCTTAAAACAGATTTGGGAACTTTGCGAGTCCATAGTTGAGTGGCTAGAATTTGTCCTATGTATGCTTACTGTCATTGCTACACCATATAACACAATAACATTGCTTTTCCACTGTTTTCATTTGTTGCATGGTCTATATAAGGGATGGCACTAAGAGACCTTAGTTGGGACTTGAGAGGTATAAGGAATTCAAATCCTTTGGTGTGTCTATGACACCCTTCTAGCACATGTTTTCTTCTGTATATTGTTGAATGTGAAAGACGAGGAAGAAGGGCAGGGGAGGAGATGACACTATCTCTCAACTGTCATTTAAGACATTGTAATTTCTCAACCATAACACCTTTGATTTGGCCTTAAGATGCTGGAATCCAAGTCTGGCTTTGAGATTTGTTTAGACAGGGTCTTAAATTGATTGAGTCATCATCTGAAAATAAATTTGAGCATATTTTGTAAGAACTTATACGAGTATGACAGTACTCAAGAATGCAACTTTGTTTATATCTTGCATGTGCCTTGTCAAGTTGATGTATTTGCGTAGTGTTATCTCAGTTTGTTTCTCTGCCCAATTGTGTGTCCATGAAAGGTGTCTGTTTACCTACAACATAAGCTTCCCACTTCAGCTGTACACATTTTACCATTTGTGATATTAGTTTCTCAGTTTTGCTTTGTTTTGAAATAATTGTTGATTTGTAGAAGACGCATCCTGGTTGCCTGAAGTTTATTTCGCTTGGAGATGGTATTTCAAGGTATAGAGCTGGACTGCTGGAACTATTCAAATTTAAGAGACATTAAATGTAATTATAGATGGTGTAAATCCCCTTGAAAGATTAAAGTCATTTTTTCTATTTTTAGAACTTCTTGTAATTAATTTATTTTGGAAATAATATTTTGTTTTTTTTTTAAAAAAGATGTGGAATTGTGTTGGTTTATTATTGAACACAGGTATTATTAGTGTACAAGTGAAAAATTTTATTGGAATATCATTTTTAATGTAAAATGCAAAAAAAGAACTTTTTTGCAACGAAATAAAAATCGTCGCGAAAAACTGCAGGAACAAGTTTTTTCGCGATGATTTTTATACGTCGCAAATGTATTTATTCAATTATTTTTTAGATTGTAAATTTATTAAAAACTTATTTGCGACGATTTGTTTATGTCGCTAAAAATTAATTAAACTATTATTATTTTTATTTTTATTTTTGTCAAAATTATTCACGACGATTTTTTTACGTTGCTAAAAATGAATTAAATTATTATTTTTTGTATTTTTTATTTATAAAAACATTATTCGCGACGCTTTTTTTTTCGTCGCTAAAAATGAATTAAATAATTATTTTTTGCATTTTTTATTTATGAAAAAATTATTCGTGACGAATTTTTTACGTCGCTAAAAATTAATTTAATTATTATTTTTTATATTTTTTTATTTTTGGAAAAATTATTCCCGACGATTTTTTTCGTTGCTAAAAACTAATTAAATTATTATTTTTTTACATTTTTTCATTTATGGAAAAATTATTTGCGTTGATTTTTTTCTGTCGCTGAAAATTAATTAAATTACTATTTTTTACATTTTTTATTTATAAAAAATTATTCGCGACTATTTTTTTCAGTCGTGAAAAAATAATTAAATTAATATTTTTATTTTCTAAATTTGTGGAATATATTTTAGCGACGTTTTTTTAAAATTTTGACGACGATTTAATTTCGTCGCTAAAAATTGTTTTTTCCTGATGAAAATAAAGTTGCGTCGCAAAATACTTTCTGCGACGAGGCTATTGCGACGAACACGCGACGAAAAAAATCGTCGCAAAAAACAAAAGGCGACGATTTTTTTTAATTTAGCGACGAAAAAAATCGTCGCAAAAAATGATTTTTGTTGTAATTATAATTCATAGTCCAAAAGGTTGTATTTCATTAAACTTCAACAATCGTTGTATAGATTAAAACAATCAAGGTATACATGTCAATGATTTGATAAGTCCATGTATTTTTATTAAAAAATCTAATCGTGAATTTTCTATTATTGTTGTATTCTTGGACAAATAAAATTTTGTCTTAACTTACAAATTAAACATTTATCCGAAAAAGTTTTTGTGCATCAATCAACATACGCAAAAAAGATCTTAAAACAATTTTATATGGATAAATCACTCCATTGAGTTCACCAATGGTTTCCAGATCATTAGATATAAAGAAGGATTCATTTCGCCCTCAAGAAGATGGTGAAACACTTCTTAGTCCAAAAGCATCATATCTTAGTGCAATTGGTGCACTAATGTATCTAACAAATTGTACAAGACTAGATATATCATTTGCAATTAACTTACTGGTAAGTTACAACTCAACATCAATCATGTATTACGATATTTCAGTGGGTTATTCTACAAAAATGACAAAAGTCCATAGTTAGTTGGATATGTAGATTCTGGTTATCTTTCTAATTCCCATAAGGCCCGATCACAAACTGGAAATATGTTTACTTATGGTGGTATGACTATATCATGGAAATCGATTAAGCAGGAATGGTTGGTACATTATCCAATCACTCTGAAATACTAGCCATTCACGAAGCAAGTCGAGAATGTATTTGACTAAGATCCATAATACAACATATTCAAGAGCAAAGTGGACTATTTTCAATCAAAGGCATTCCAAAAATGTTATACGAGGACAATACAACTTGTATCACACAGCTAAAGGAAAGATATATCAAAGGCTATAGAACAAAACATATATCACCAAAATTCTTACACATCCATGAGCTAGCGAAAAATGGTGATATTAATGTTCAACAGATTCGTTGGACTGAAAATTATGCATATTTGTTCACTAAAACACTTCTACTGATTACATTTCAGAAATTGGTGAACCAAATCAAAATGCGGCGTCTCAAAGAATTATCAAGCTGAACAATCATCATTTTGAATAGATGCCTTCAATTGGGGAAAGGCATGTACTCTTTTTTCCTCCACTAAGGTTTTTTCCATTGGGTTTTAATTAGCAAAGTTTTTAACGAGGCACTGTTTAAGATTCCAACGATTTTATCAAAATCGAATTTTTGACCCTAGTGTTATGTAAACAATCATCCAAGGAGGAGTGCTGTAAATACTATTAATTTGAATGACTACTATACATAAATAGTAGCAAATAGTATTTGGACATAATCATACAATGCACAAATAGTTACCACATTTAATGGGTATGCAAGTCCTCTATCTGTCTAACGACAATGCAAGAAGGCTATGTTTTTTTCCTATAAATAAGCTTTACACTTTTGAATGAGTGATACACCGGATGAAATATACCTCTCCATTCCTCTACCACTTTCAGTATTGTTTTTCTATCTCTTAATTTGTTTGAGTTAGTTATTTACACCTACATAAATTTGCTTGTTGTACAATAATTTAAATCTTTTTAATATACTAACCATCTTCTATTATGAGTCTCCTCATTTGCTAATTTATGAATATAGTGTATCCAAATCTTTTGAATATACTAGCCATATTCATAGCATTATACTTCCTTGTTTTGTTAAGATTTTCATGGTCTAATTTTTTTGTTTGTTCTTCATCATCTATTGTCATATTACATGTTTGGCTAGAATTGTCATGTTACATTTTCTTTTTGTTACTAGTAACAAATTTATCAAGGGATCCTTTTTGAGATTCCATTAATTCATCTCTTTTTCTCCCTCTCTCTCTCTCTCTCTGTTTTTTTTTTGAGCTTTTCATATACACATGGTTGTTTTCTACTTGTCATACTATCAAATATTAACTAAACAATCACAAGTAATGAAATAATCACACACAGTCTATATTAAAAAATATAATAAGAACTTTAAATAAAAAATTCAAAACATAAAATAATAGCACCTGATTTGTTGTTATTTTTTATTTTTCCGTGATATTCAATTATCACCGTAGCAGAAATTATATTCAAAGCCAAAACAACCAACCTTGAAAGGCAGAATCAAGCTTAAAAGGCACAGCCCAGCGGCCCCAGCCAACAAAGAATGATGCCAAACAAAGTGAAGTCACATGGACAAAGTCAAGATGAAAAGCAAAAACTAAGATAGTCCCCTAGCCTTTGTTAGCTAGAGAGAGAGAGATGGCGAGAGAATCACTTTTGACTTCCTAAATTATTTTATGGGAGAGAGAGAGAGGAAAGAGAAGGATAAAGATAATGAGTGAGTGATAGGAAGAATATGTTGAGAAGTGTGTTATAAAAATAATTCTTGAGTTATGACAATTTTATATCACTTTTACCAATGTTTTTTTAAATAAGTTTTTTGGCATATGGGTTGGAGAAATAGGCTCAAACTATTTAATTTAAATTTAACTTTAACTTTTTTGTTGGACTTAAATTTTTAAAAAATTGAAATTTTATTTTGGGCTAACTCAAAAATAGGGCCTAAAGCCCAAACTGTGATGACCTTATATAATTGGGTCGGCTTTGATTTCTTCCTTGTTTTGGGCTATCCCCCGTACCTGATATCAATTATTCCTTTCCTGTTTATTGTTTGTGCCGTCTGTATTTTAGTTGTTTTTATACAAAAATTGGGAACAAATTATATCAAAGAAGGGACCGACCATGGTGGGTCTCAATTTGTTTGTCATGGCATGTGCCAACAAGTTTGCTACACTGACCTATCAATTGATAGGTATAGGGCCATCTGGTGTCTTTATTGTTGGTAGGTGAGAGCTATTTATTGTTAATGAACAGAAGAGATGAAGTAATTAAGCGATCGTAATTAATTCATCTGTCGATCATAGTGACAGGTACTTTTGCGTGAGAAAGAAGTTCCATTTTTGCTTTCCTGAAATGAAAAAATAAGCATGTGCAACAAGTGAGGCAATTTGTTTTCTGAAAATTCTGTATTGACCATTAGTACGTAGTTGTTGAGGTTCATCTTAGTTCAGTAAGATAAGTTGACAACTGAGGAAGTAAAGAGCCAAGAATGAGGTTTTAATGCAGGAAAAGGGTGAGCTTCATGTTTTCTTCATTTTAATGCATACTTGCTTTTGAATAATAGGAAGTTGCATCTAGTGATCTAATATGCCTGATCCCTGCTAGGTAAACAACCTTGGGGGAGGGGTTATGCAACTTATGCTGCATAAACTTCCCCAAAAGAGCTCTCCTCTGGCCATTAAACATACTTGAAGAAATGCCATACCACATTGGGTGGCCTAATATGCTCTCCCACAAAAGGTTGACTTTATTATTCTTCATCAGCTTGAATTGCTGTTATTTATTTATTTATCTTTTATTGGTGAACACTAGTTGGTGGTTTTTAATCCTCCTTTGATTTCTGGTGGAACCATTTGTCTGCTGCTGCATCTTCTACATTTTATATTTCTCAGACAGAAATTTTTTTAAGCATGAGCTATTCGCTGATCTTTGAACAATGGAGTATTCAGCCTTCCATTTGTTATACGTGCAAAGTAGTATTCAATGTTACGGCGATATCGTGTTTTCAGTGACACGTGCACAAATGAAAGCTTATTACTTAATCATGATGCTAGTTATATTCGTGATGTGATTTTTTCGTTGTATTGAATATTTACTGGTGTTTATTAGGTGGATGAAAACCTTGAGATTTTCAGAAAGCACTTGCATAAACACCACCCTAATTTGTTATGTTATTCCTTGGAATCTTATTGGAGTGATCCAATGTCCGTGCCGCCATGCATCTAGTAATTACACTTTTTAAATCACACAACTTAAAGTAAGCGATATTATATTTAATACCATAGAAATTCTGTGGAAGATTCCTTCTCGTCAATAGGATATTGGGAAGCCTATTGCATGAATGTCAAATGTACCAGAAATACTGGATGGGAAATGAAGAATTCTTATTTACAATATATTATTATTATTATTTTCTAATTGGGTAACCCCTTCCTCTTGATCTGGCTTTATATGTCAAATATTTTTGCACCCATTATTGAGGCGTAGCTGTTGCACATATTGATGTTTTCCCTACTCAAGCGTTGACCTTGGGTATTTGAATTTTTTTTTTTAAACGCGTATTTGAAATTGGCTATGATCTTTTTATTATCTTCGTTTTCATTTGGGGCCTGGTGTTCTGTTAAACCACAAATCGAGTACATAGCTCAAAGGAAAAAGGAAAAGAAAAAAGAAAAAGACGACATGAAGCATAGAAACTACGATTAGGGTGATGTATTTATATCCGGTATTTATCAGATATTGATATTCGTCAAATAATTGAAGGGACATATTAGTTACTTTTACATGTATCGAATAATTAGTAAAGTATTTATAATTATTGGATATTTGTTGAATATACCTCGGATACGTGTATTTTTACAATGAATACATTCTTATTATACTTGGTGAGGTGGGTTGTGTGGAAATCATTAATAATACAAATGTGGATTACTTTTTCTAACTTGTTTATTTGGACCGTGTATCACATATGTCATAAGATTTGTCAATTCTTTAAAAAAAATTTGCCTACAATCATCCATGGGTTTTTATGACTTATGACAAAACAAATAAAATAGAGTAATACTAATTGTACTTAAAAATTTGACCTAATTTGCTAACATAATGATGGCTTCTTAGAAATCATTAGATCAACACTAAGTTCCAATGTTTTATGGAGCCTCCAATCAATCCAAAGGTCACAATGAATTAGGTCAATAAATTATGTCAGTAAATTAGGTTCTAATAACATTACTCAATAAAATATACCGCAATTAAAAAGTGAATATTGAGTCAATCGAAGGGTGACACATGTTCGGTTTTAAAAATAAATAGAATAATGAGTTCGCTACATTATTAAGCAGTCTCTATTGCAGCAACATAAGAAGTTGAACTTTCGATATGTTTTATTTCTTAATCTCTCATATTTTTAAACATATATGTATATTTTTTTCTAAAATTTTATCGTATCATCGTTTCTGTATTATGTCATTTCCATATTTAATATTCGTATCTGTGCTTTTTAGTAATTGACATAAGATATAATTAAGCAAAACATTTTTGGTTTTCGTCGAAAAACTTTGCCATGTTTAATGCTTTACATTGTACAGGACCTTTAGTAATTGATATCCTCAGGGTGGTCTGCTGGTCTGATTTGTTTTTGTTGGGGGGGGGGGGGG